>CM047805.1:174396117-174900113 GCA_026214975.1 Gentiana macrophylla | reverse complement strand
AAATCAACCACTAGAGGATAATAGATTAGTTGAACCCTATTTCCACTCTTATCCGGGAAGAGGGCGGCTCTATCAAATATAATGATATGCTCTAACATACCTATGAATTTGTTCTTGGTTGCATCTCATTGTAACCCTTGAAAATTATCTTTTAACCACGATAATTTCAAGGTATTACCTTTAAAAGCGCCTTGGTGGCCTTATACCCAATGTTTGCTCTAAGAGATCGGCCCATCGATGATTAGTTGTCCCGTAATAGGTAAGCCACCGACCTTAAGACCTAATAAGGCGTTAACATCTTGTAACGTTATGCCCACCTCTCCAATTGTCATATGAAATGTGTGTGTTTCTTGGCGCCACCGCTCAACTAATGCGGTAATTAAATCGGCATTAATGGCGACAAATGACAACTGTGGATCCCATAGAATTTGTGTCTCTCTAAAAAATCAACTACCAAATCATGCTTTTTGATAATGTTGCTTTGACATAAGATCGCTGCGACATACGAGAGACCTACACTCCGCAAAAAAAAACATGTTACTATTTTTTATAAAGAAACAAATTGTTATTGCGAAAAAGCAAACATTAACGATTATATTACCTCTCCTTCCCGGATGATCTTTGCTTGGTGTTGTTGTTGAAGTCTTAGAACGCTATCATTAATTGGTCCCGGCTCCATGTGATCTACATAAATAAAGCACAATTCATTAGTGACTATATAACAAATGAATATAATATAAACATGGTATACTAGAATAGACACATTAATGAAAATGTTTAATTTCAAAAAAAAAAAAAAAAGAATAGACATTAGGTACAAACCATTACCGTGAAGGACCGGGCAAATTAGATTGTTTCAATGGACAAGAGCGCTTGTTATGACCGGGACATTACATAAACTACATGTAACCTTTGTCTTTGGTAACTCATCCATTTCATTACGGATTCTTTTAGATTTCGGACGCCCCTTGCCTCTTTTCCATGCGGGGTTGACTACTAGTACCGGTCCCGTCATTGTCTTCCAATAACCTCGTCGTGCACGGTAGAAAGCATGCACGATAAGAACCAAAGTATTCCCGCGCGAGAACAAAGGGTCAACATATTGATCCGTGTCATGGAGTCACGGCGACAAACCGCTATAAGATGAGAACATGGATAATGTAGGTTTTGCCACTTGTTACATGTACACGTCCTCTTGAAAGATTCAACGTGTGACTCACGATTAGCCATGCATCCATGACGATTACCTTGTCTAGTAACCACTCCATATATACCTTCTTGTATATTGAAACAAGTAACCTCGTGGTGGCGGCGGTTTCACTATTTCTCTCGAGTTGAACCGTTATCTTCTCCGACCATTTCATACCATTACGCATCCTATTTCTTGCTACTTCACGTCGATCGACAAAGTATTTGTTTACTCGAGTAAAAGTAGCTTTCACAAAAAGGCTTGAATAAGCGTAAATCGAACCCCTTTAACACACCATTGAAGCATTCGCATAAATTAGAGGTTTTGATACCGTGATCTTAACCCGCCGTCGTGAGCAAGAGACCACTTGCTTAAAGGAATGCCTTCTAACACACTCTTAGCACGGGATTGAGTGCACCGATCTTTTGCATCCCTTTATCAAATTTGCGAATTTGATGTTCCATAGCTGTGTTGGTAAACATTTTTTTCAAATCCGTATTTTTGAACATCTTTTGGATGTTGGATGCATGATGTCTGATACAAAATCTATGAAAAGCATATGGCTCCTCCCAACCACTACCCTCTGTAGACATTGCTGATAGGATACCCGCATGCCGGTCAGAGATGACACAAAGTCCATGACGTTTTGTGACAAAACACCTTATGCAAGCCAAAAACCAACTCCAATTGTCGTGATCTTCTTTTTCAACTATGGCAAATGCTAATGGAAAAAGTTGTTCATTCGCATCAACTCCCATGGCAATCAACATAACGCCACGATACTTCCCGTATAAATGAGTTCCATCAATTGTGATGACAGGCCTGCAATGTTGGAAACCTGTGATTGAGGGGCCAAATGCCCAAAAAACACAATGAAATTGTTCAGTGTAAGGATCGTGGGTTGGCTTATTAACAAAATGCACCACGGTGTCCGGATTTGCTTCTTTCAAAGCTTCCATGTAACGAGGAAGATATTGGTAAGACTCCTCCCAATCTCCATAAAGAGCACCTATCGCCTTTTGTTTTGCACTCCATGCTTTACCATAAGAGATCGTGAAGTTGAATTCTTTTGTTATGAAGGCTTTTAATACACTAACTTTCACCCCTCAATCTGCTTGCACAAGAGGCTTTATAGCGTTGCTGATAAACTCTCGCTTTAAATTCGGGTGATCCATGGATGGTTTGTGAACCACACAAGAGTTTTCGTGGGGGCCTTTATAGGTGACGATAGTGAAGACATCCGATGCAACATTCTTTTGAGAGGCTCTTAAATACCAACTACAAGCAATTGGTTTCCTTCCACATTTGAATGTGACGGTGTGAGGTTTCGATTCTGTGGTTTTATAGACTTGGTTCCTTTCGACATTGTATGTTGTCACAATTTGCCCCAATGCTTTTTTGTTGGCAAATTCTTGCCCCACCTCAAACTCACCACCGCTCTTATATTGAAAGTTACTAGAGTTATACCAATTGTTTAAATATTCTTCATCTATGGAATGAAGTTTAGTAAACTCGGTATCATGATCCGTTAATGATACTAAGTCTACCCCACTATCTTCATCCTGACTTAACAACAACATATCATCCTCGTCTTCAATCTCATCCCCTTCGATATTACCATCTAGTGATGCTTCATCAACATTATTAGTCGACAAAGACACAAACCAATTGGGATCCTCAACTTCACTAACAAGCATGTTGGTGAATGACATGTTAGTTGTTCAATGGGTGTCAATTCAATATATAAATCCATAGAGGGGCTTTCGATTGACACACGCTTGCCCACATAGCTTTTAAACCACGATCATTACTTAAAGCTAACACTTTATAGCCTCGCATGGCTGGGAATTTCATCTTCACGTTTAGGTCAAATCTAGTACTATCAACCTCCATAGCATCATATATCTCATTCTTAAGCTCATTCATACCAATGTTACTATTGACAATAATAAAGGTTTCACAACCACCTTTGTAGGTAACATTTTCACCGTCAATTACTATTTCATCATTCCACCAACAAGTCAACGGATAATTATATATCTCCATCCCTTTAAAAATCTCAAATCAAGCAAAACCTAAAACCAAATCCACATACACAATAAAAATCGAAAACTAATAAAATTAAACAAACAACCTTCTACACATATCATAAATCGATGAATATCAACACTTATTCGTTATCCAAACAAAGAATTCTTTCAATTGGCATAAAAAGCGAAGAAAAAACGGAAAAAAGGAAAAAAAAGCAGAAAATCGAAAAAAACGAAAAAAATACCTTTGGATTGATAAACTATGGATTAAACCTTTGATTTGGTTGAAGAAAGTAAGAATCTTGATCTTTAAATGGCTTAATTTGAGTTGGGCGCCATGGAGAGAATTTGGGGTTTTGTTTTAGGGTTTGGAAATCAAATTGGGTGAAAAATCCCGTCTGTTTTGTTTTATATATTGCTAAAGTTCACTTGCTCAACCAAGCGAGAACCTTCTATGCACTCAATTTCGTTTCAATACGGAGATCTTTCGCGTTTTAAAGTCAAAGTTCTCATTGATTCAACCAAATGGCTTTATTGTTTTAAAAAAAAGTAAAAATATTTGGTTGAAGCAAGTGAGCGATGAACAATCTTGACGTGGACCCATTCGCAGGAAATAGTTTGAGATGAAATAGCCAAACCATAAATATTTTATTTTTCAGCATTTTAAAAAAAAAAATTTCCTCGAAACGTACTCTACCTTGTTTGTTTAATTTGATAAATAATTATATAGTTCGTCCACCTCTTCTGGGAAGCTTTGCGTCTCCATTGGAGTGACCTTTTGAAGACCAGCTTCTTCCGAAGAAAAATAAACGGGTCCAAAAGATTCTATTCCTGGAAAACAGCCCCATAGTATTCCTCTAGATCGACAACATACAGAAAAGCAGCCAAGAATGAAGACGCATACATACGAAACTTGTTAATTGGTTTATTCATTTGTGTTTTTTCTATTTAATCATGTGATGTGAAGTGAGCAAAAAGAGGGCTTTGAGAAGAAGATAAGTAAGGGAAAAATGAATGCGTCTTTAACATTAATGACCTTCAATCTTCTTGAAGATCAGAGTGATGAGAGCCCAAATGCTTGGGATAAAAGGAAAGATATTAGTATAACTGTCATCACCAACTATTCTCCCATGATTCTCTGCACTCAGCAGGGTACTTATATACTTGACTTTCTTGAGCTTCAATGTGATGGGATCTTGAATTATTGATACTTGCTGCTTCACTAATCCCTTAAAATGCTTCATTTTGAAAGTGGGATATTTTGTACTTTTGGATTTGGGCTTGTTATTTATTTGTTGGTCTGGATTTTGTTTGATTTTTGTGTTAATTTTTGGGTTTAGGTGTGAAGTCACAGCTGGATTATCTTCAACAGTGTTTACCTGGTGAGTTTTCTTGAACAATAATCACCGGTAACATTTCCAATTAGTCCAAGGTTCATTTTCTCGTACTTCTTTTTTGATTACTCCAAAGATTTGGTTGATTGTTCAGACAAATTTTGTGAATGATATTATAGAAACGTAGATTGGCAATTGAATGCCCAAAAACATCTAGTTTTGATAATTTTCTTTAAGGTGTAAACCGACATTTGGTTTAGTTTTGTTGATAGAGAAGTAAACTTCTGTATTCAATTTTTGCACACTGTTGATCATTAAAGTATAAAGGGCATGGGGCTAGTGTTGGCCTTCAAAAGATTACCTTTTTCGGAGACCATCAGCTGTCCCAAAACCGATAGTCCTACAATGCTTTGACTCATCATGAACTACATTTGTACATCTTGGAGGTTAACCAATTAATAAAATTTATGTATTTTCCGACGAGGCATTGCCCAAGTGGCAAAGAGTGCTTAGACTCCCCTGGAGTTCAGGTTTGAATAATTGAATCTCGTTATGTTGGATAATCCCCTTCATGTATCAACCAAATAAAAGTGCGGTGTATAACATTATATAAAAAAGAGTTATGTATTCACCAAATGGGATTGAATGGACGTGGTTTTTTAAGAAGACACTTTTTTGCTAGATTGTAAAAACAAACGAGGTATAATAATTTCATACTATAATTAGAACCGGACTTTGCAGAGGTCAATCTCTTGAGTGATGTCTTCTAAGTCTAGTATGTATCGAACTCTGGGAAATGTTGAATGCTTTCGTTGGCTAGATCATACTTAATATGGAAAGGCCGTAGAGAATTGGACAAAAGAATCTGCCACACTTCCTTCTCAACTTTAATCTCAGGTTCCCATAGAAGTGTTTGATCAACAAGTGTGATCATTGAAGAATAAAGAGCGATACTCTTTGCCACAGTTTGATGACACCTATCGTATGTCTTGCTATCCTGGAGGAGAAATCTAATTTATCTTCAATGTGAAAATTCCAACTTTCTCTTGGTGCATATTTTGCATCCATTAATTGCTACAGTTCTTTGTAAACTAACTACTATAGTTTTACTTGTGCATCACATGATCTTAACTCGTTGCGCTATAGTTACATTAGTAACATGTGAGATAGGAGATTGAATCAAATTGAAAGAGCCAAGGATCCAGACGTTCTACCAAAATCCTTCAAATTTAGCTTTGCACAACTTTACTGAGGTTGAACTTTTCCTGCCCCCATATATAATTCACAACTGGAATCTTGAAGTACATGGTATCTGATTCTTAATGTGAAATGATTTCAGTACCGAAAAAATGTAAGCTGATTTCTTGGACTTTTAGACTCGGGTAGACTAGGCCCTGATCATTCTAACTTCCACAGTTAAATATGTTGCGAATATAAAACTCGGGACTATATTTGCCTTTCCTCCTATTTTTTTTTCATTACGTTATAGGATTTAGAACGTCGTGTGTAATTAAAAGATTATTCTCTGATGGCAAGGCTATAATCTATTTGGAATTTCAAGGAAAGGATCAGAAGACACTTCAGATCAGTACTGTGCCATATTTTATGATAAAGATAAGGTAGCTATCTCGTCTTTTCTCTGCTATCGACCTGAATCAGCTAATTGATCTCTAGCAATGAAACCTGGTTGCATAATCTCTTGGACGGTGTTTCTTTTAATGCATTGCTTGTTTGGATGAAGGTAGAACTGTTAGAAGGGGGGACATTTTGGTTGTCTGAGTCTCCTTCCGTGCCTGGAAGCATGTCCTGGGGTTCGTTAGAGCCGTGCATTGCAACATGGGCTATATCCTTTTTCACTCCCTTTTTATTTTGCTATATTATTTTGCCAGTCTTACTAATTTCTCAGAGAAAGGGTCTTCCTTGACAAATCATTTACACGTTCCAGTTGAAGGGGGTTGAACCACCTGGGTTTTCATTCCAGATTGTGAACACGTGCATGGATGAGTCTAGTCCTCGTGCACGTAGAAGAAGTGCTCTATTGACTTGGCAACATATTGCTTCTTTGCCTCCTAGCTTGCCAGTTGTATACTGTGGTGGATTTAACACTCAAAAGGAATCAACTACTGGCCGTTTCCTTCTTGGCAGATCAAGGTACTGTTTTCATTTCAAGATTATGCATGGTGTATGTTCAACTTCCTCCACATAAAAGATGCTCTAGTTCGTGGCATCTCCACTAAATGATCAAGCCCCACTCTTGAAAAAAAAAAAAAAAAACAGGTTGAGCAATCAATGTGGAAACAATAATTAAGGGAAAAGCTTAACCTCAAAAGTTAGTCCTTTCCCACCCCACACCCCTTGTGAGATTTACTTGGTAAACAGGGAAAAATAAGCGAACAAAAACATTCATGTGTTCAATTGAAACCAAAAGTCATGTAGCAAGTCTTGGCCTTTTCATTTTGCTCCTGTCCACATATAGCTTGGTAACATCTTTGTTTATTTGCTCGTTTCTGTTGGCAAGGATGTTGAACAATATTGTATTGTGATTTCTGGAATTGGCGAAATGTTACATGGAGTACGTGTATAACCTTATTGTAATATCATTTTTGCATACTACCTGTTTAACCTCTTCACGTGAATCATTGAAACTCTACTTAATGATTTCCAAAGCATTCTTTCGCTACATATTCTGCATATTTAGCACAATAAGGCACAAATTTGCTTCTCGATTAATATCCAGTTGGTCCAAAATTCCCTACGCGTGCACATTAGAATGGGATTTGGGGGGAGGAAGGAATTCTCAAAATCGCTTCATGGTGTGCTGTATTGTTTGTTGCGCTTAATCAGTTTTTTTCTTCTTATTGCCATCAAGAATCCTCTTCTTGGGGACCATTTTCCAATGTTTTTCCTATTAAATAGCTGATGGTATCTGCTGCTCCCATTTTCTGCAGAGAGCATGGTGCTGTAGGTGATATGAGGGATGTTTGGCCCAACGCTCGTGTGAGGAAGAACGTTTCACTGATACGCACTTATCATGGTTTCAAAGGTATTAACTTTCACTTGTATGCATCTTGTGATGCGTGGGAACTCTGTGGATTAATCATTTGTTCTATAACTATCCCATTAGGAGATAAGCAAGGAGCTGTTGAATTCCTAAAACTGGTTTTCCGAGCACTTTGTCTATGCTGGGATCGCCAAACTCAGGACCTCCATGTTGACTGGATCCTCTTCAGAGGCAGGTTCTTGATACCGGTTTCATGTGAAGTAGTAAGTGACAACATTGATGGGCTTTACCCTTCATCACACTACCCTATTTATACAGAGTTTATGCTACCTCGTACTGTAAGATTCATCGAACCACCAACTGCAGCACCCGCTGAAGATGGAAGCTGAAAACAAGGCCTCCCAACTCAAAATTCTCTGCAGGAGTGTAGATTTCAAGTAGGTTTTTTCTCGCTAGTTCAGACTTTTTGAAGTTGTTTTTGAGAGTTCTTAAGTGAAGTGGTGATGATTTTGTGGTTAAAAATGATCGGTATTTGTGGTTAAAAAGGTGTGCAATTTCATGGCTGTTTGGATATTTTGAGTTGCGTTGCTTTCCTTACATGAGCAGATGAATGTAATATATCACAATTATGGAACAAGAATAATGTCTATTTCTTTTTATCATGGTTGAGATGAAACCGAGAAAAGTCGGGTTTCATTCTCTATTTTCTCTTTCTTTTTTCAGAAACGATAAACATGATATAATACCCGCATATAGCGAGACACGAACCCAAGTCCTCTTGATCTCGAGGCCTCAACTTCTCCTGTTGTGGTAGGCCTTGGCTTGTTCTTCTCTAATTTAATTGAAACTAAACCTTATATATAGAATTGTAGTAGGCCTAGGCTTGTCACATATACTAAATACAAGCCACCAATAAAATACTCCTAACCTAGGTTCTAAAATTCAATAAAATAAAAATTAAAAAAAAAAAAAAAAGGAAAACAAAGTGTAGTACTAAAATCTGTTTACATATAATGTGACTAATGTGGAGTATTATTCAGCCTTTGGGGTTGTCTTGTGCAGGAACTGGAAGGACTGCAAAGAGTTTATGAGGCTGCAATTTTCTCAAAAAGTCCCAGTCTGTTATCAGCAAGACTTGAATTGTAAGCAGATATTTTGTATTCAAACCAAGTAAACTCCTTGTACAAGCTATCTTCTTCCTCTTCCATAAGTGTAGCCAAAGGAGCTATCTTTTCACTCAATGGTGGTCCCCCAAAATATATCATTGAAAGTCTTGATTTCAAGCTGTTTGCCAACACCACCCTATGCTTTACACTTTTGAACCTCCCATTTGTCAAAACCTGCAAGAAAATTGAGTCCCCCACTTAGTATATAATACACCACATCCTTCACCTACCCATCTAGATATTTACTTCATTCCAGAAGGAAAAGGAAAAGGAAATTTTAAAGGACCCCACATTTTTGTTTTTTGTTTTTTGTTTTTAAAAGATGATAAGTACCTGCAATGAGTCACCAACGTTGACAAAGAATGATGTCTGGTCAGGGGGAATGGAAATCCAACTTCCATCTTTTAATGCAATTTGAAGGCCACAAGTGTTGTTGGACCTCAAAACCGATATTATTTGCGGGTCGGTATGTTCTCCGAATCCAATTAAATTATTTCCATGCAACTCCTTGGCCTGTGGTGGAACAGGTGGATAGTGATTAAGTCTGAAAGCAGAGTCACTCTGTTCATCCATTATCAACTTGCTGAATACATTCTTTTGCTCAATATTCAATCCTTGAGCCATTAGTTCAAGTATTTCGCACGCCATTTTCTTCACCGCTGACAGATACTCATTCACAGCAGACCTACAACAACACCAATGCAGCCAGAGATTAGAATGTTTTATATATAGAACCTGGAGAAAAGGAATAAGTTTTTATTTTTTCCCCAATAAACAATGGATAAAACTTACCTAAGCTTTTCTGGGGTGACACCAAAAATGCATTCAAATCTTTTGTAATCAAATTCTGAGCGGGTATTTAGGAGCATGTACTCAACCCATCCAACATCACCATTAGATCCTATCTTTTTGGTACCATAGCCAAAAGGGTCAGGAGGCCCTGCTTTTTCTTTTTCAGAAAGAGGCAAAGAGAAGAACTTTATAGCTTCTGACTCAAGTTTTGCTATGATGTTAGTTGGGACGCCATGATTAATGACTTTGAAGAATCCAAATTCTTGACAAGCCTTAACAAGGAGCTTAGAGTCAGGATTTGAAAGGTCTATTAATGGAACACCTGGAAATAATATGGTGGCTTTGCACTTCTTTACTAAGCACAAATGTTCCATTGCTGGCTTTGACAGAACCACCATATTTGATACCTTTGGCCTGTGATTTACAGGATATATAATAAAAATGATTTGCGGAAAGGAGAATGAAGTGGGGAAATGGAGATGGGTTTTTGGTTATGAGTCTTATGACCAATAGAGAGGTTGTTTTGAATCTTTTGATGGGCTGACAGCTAACAGAATGATGATGAATTGATGATGATGAGGAGGTGGTGTGTTGAACGTATGAGGAATTGAACACATTGGCTTCGGTTTGCCAATTGCCTATTTATAGGCATAAAATGCTACCATCTCTACAACAAAATAACAACAAATTTATGTCATTGATTACGATGAGACCCTCATGTATCAATTGATAATACACTATAATCAATGATCTAAGTGACGGGGGTTGGACTAGTACTTCGCCACGTGTCATCCCCACATTAATATAACAATAAATGCAGACAGAAGATACAAACAAGATTTAAGGTCGGACCTAAACCCCAGGTGGGAGGTCTGCTCAGCTAGCTTCCCAGTCCATCGCAGGTCGGCCATGACGCAATGGAGCTCAGCCAGTACAGCTCGGGCCTCACAACCTAATGGACTCGACGCAGGTCGGCCTGCGTATCCCTAGACGGAGTAGCTCACGTGCATAATATAGCAGATAAACATGGAAATAATCATCAGTCATAAAGGTTCTGATCCTACATTTAAACTACCGTGATTATCTCCTACAATCAAGGAGATTTAACCGTATTTATCCATTCTTTAGGGAACACGGAATCAAAGTCCAATAAGGACCCGGCCCATGCAGACCTAGGGCACAAACTCCCTCTATATAAACAATCCCTAAGAAACTACGAGAGACTTTATTCCTGATTCATACCCATGATACGTAGGCAACTTGAGATACATTATCTCAAGCTCGGTCTAAACATCACACAAACCACCCCCGTTCATATCTTTTCGTGTTTTAGATCTTGAATAAATTCTCACTAGAGTAATATGGCTCAGATTTGTTACCCGACTAGATGCACCATCGTCACTAAGATTTATTGTGTCTTTTTGTTGTAGACATAACATTCTTTTTTGGGCAGATAAGAAAGGAAGATAGTATGTATGGATAGAGAGTTCAATTAAGACTAATGCTAGTGTGACAACCCCTCAAACACAACGGGCGACACATGATTTTACATCATTGATCATCATGGGCATGCATCATGATTAATGAGTCTCACATGATAATCAATGATATAAAATCAGGTTATGTCACTCGTTGTGTCTGAATGATTTCATAATCAATAGGTTATACATGATAATCAATAGTATAAAATCATGTTGTGTCACTCGTTGTGTTTGAGTGGTTGTGTCACCTTCTTCTATTCTCATGCTATTAATATTTTCTCTTTTCTCTCTCATTTTTAAATACTCGTTGCGTTTGATTTAGATCTTCAAAAATAATAAAACTATCAACATCTATTTTTGATTTTTCACTGTTTTCGTTTTGAAATCTCGTTTGATATCATTGCACCATTATTCATGCGATTCATTATTGAAATTCACTTCAACAATGAACTTTGACAAGTGTAGAGATTCAAATAAATGACCAATAATTGATAATAAAAAGAAAAAGAAAAAGAAAACAGAACAATGGATGAACTCTCAAGTTCATCAATCTCAATTGATCAATGGTTGGAAAACTAGGAAAACTGAGATGAAGAAAAATCGCGAACAAGTAAACTGAATTTCATGATGAATTGATCGAATTAAGTTACAATAAAGAGAAAGCAGCATAAATATGCAACTAAGATAGCTAGGAAAATTGTCAAACGTTTCAGTGTCGAGTGTTTGATAGTTGCCTCAAAGAATCATCTATGTCTTATACACACCAAACTCTCCTCAATGCTCTCTTCTCACTCAATTTCCATAATTGTCTAAATCAGCAACAAGTCATCTATTGATTTGAATCAATCCAGACTTGAAAGCTTGAGCTTGAGCTTGACCTTGGAGTGGTTCATTGAGACGTGATCCATGTATTGTAATATCCCCTCAAGACGGACTGTGTGAGAAAATGTTAGATATATGCAATTTGTGAAGCAAATTCTTGAAGATAAGGGGAGTGAGAATATTAGCCAATTGATTTTGTATGTTGTCCGGAGGAAGCTTCACTAGTTCGGATTGCCTTTCTGACAACATGGCAATCAATTTTAATGTGTTTGGTTCTCTCATGAAAAAACATGATTGTGTGCTATGTGCATTGCACTCATGTTGCTACATTATATGAAGACATGGAGCTAAAATGGCACTCACGGGTCTTTAAGAATGTAGATCATCCACTGTAAATCACAGACCCTTAAGGCCATAGTCTTATATTCTGCTTTTGATGAACTTCTTGACACAATAGGTCGTTTCTTTGATTTCCAAGAAACTAATGATTTAGCAAGAAAAATGCAATATCCTGTTATAGCTTCTCTTGTCTTGTGAATACCTTCCCAATCTAAGCTGGTTGTCAGCATAAGCAATGTCTGGTCTAGATATGGTCAGGTACAAAAGCTTGCTAACGAGACTCCGGCAGAAAATGTTGTCAAGTAGCAGAAAGTGTTGTCAAGTAGTAATTCTACTGTTGTGGTAGGCCGTGGCTGTTCTTCTCTTATATAATTGAGACAAAACCCTATATAGAGAATTGTGGTGTCCCTTGGCTTGTCACATATACTAAGTACAAGCCACCAATAAAATAGGGACCTTTTACTTGCAACACACGGATTTTACCGGTGTACCACAACTAACACACATAATCAATCTTTTGAAAGTCGGTTCTGGAATCAAACCGACTTTACAAAGGACGATTCTCACAATACACCTACGGGGAGTCAATTTTTGACTCCGGAACCGACTTCAAAAGCTCGATTTACAGTGTGTTCTTGACGGTAGAATCGAGTGTGGTGCTGCAAATAAATAAACGATTGAAAATAAAATAGGTTGAAAAATTCAAAGGAAAAAAGAAAAGCAACAACAACCCCAACGTGTAGTGCTGAAATCTGTTTACATTATAATTTGACTAATTTAGCCACTTGATTCCTTGCTTAGCGTTCAATGTTTGGAGTATTTTTCAGCCTTTGGTGTTGTCTTGTCCAGGAAGACTTTTAGCAAGTTGCTTTTCCAAGCAATGTGCCTCCTTTTCCTTTACTTGCTATATTTGTTTTGACTATTTCTAGATGTGTTGTCTAGAACTCTGCTTCCCTTGAAAAAAGGTTTAAAATTTGTCTTCTTGTATTGCCAAGACAATTAATAGTAATGCCAAATCCAAAAGTGTTTTATTGTATAAATGCCTTGGCAATACCGAAAAATGGCCTTGGCAATACCAGTAGCCTAAAATTTAAGCTCAAACTCATATAATAAGAGGTCTCAACCTCATAACATAGGCTATGAAGTAAGGGAAATCATCTCTTAATATGGTGGATGAAATAATTACAAGTGCCCAATTTGAAACACTTTAACACGCTCCTTCAAGTGTGAGCTTATAAAGAGTCTGAACCATATGACACACAAGACATATAAAGGACACTATAATACCAACAAGAGACTCAACACATGCACAATAAATAATTGACTCTTATACCATGTTAAAATATAAGTCCAAACGCATGTAAGAAGAGGAGACTCACCCTCAAAAGCTACGCTATGAGGTGGGGAAAATTCATCCCTTAATATGGTGGTAAAAACAATTATAAGTACCTAATGTAGGACACTTTAATAACAAAAAAACGAGGATTTATTTCCACATCGGTTTTATCGATCCACCATACTGAAAGGCTTTATAAAAAAATGATTATTTTCAAAATGGTGTTTCAGACTTTCAGTGTGGTCCACATATAGTGTGGTGTATTGTAAATTCGAGCAAATAAAGGCTCTAAAAAATAGTTAAAGCCCCTACATAATAGAATAGACAGGGCCTCTACTGTTCATCCTTAGAACGTCGTAAATGATGCAGACCGAGAAATGTGGCTCAGTTTGCCAAAAAAAAAAAAGTTGTTTATACACATTTTTGCTAGAAAAAGTAGTCCATTAATAGAATCAAACCTCCACATTCTGCCTCTTTCTTGTCCTTTTTTTTGAAGTCTTTATTTATGTTAGTTTTCTTTATTTTTGGGCTCTTCCGGTGGTCTTTTATGGTGCATTGGTGCTGGTTGGAGCCTGGCGGCAGCACGTGGTGGTCGTTACTGCTACTAGTAGTTCTTTGGCGGCGGTTGGCCTTTTGTTTTCTTATTCAGGAGTGGATGTCATGCCCCTTTGTACCGCACGACGAGGCATGTGTGGCAAAAATAAGGCCTCAAGTTATTTTGGTGTATCTTTTATTTTGTTTCTGTTCTGATATACTTTTGAATGGTAGTGTCCATTTTGCTTCAGGCCATTATTCCTTTCATTTGCCAAGGCTGCTAACTCTTCAAAGTTGTTTTGTCTTTTGCAAAATTAGGGTTATCCCCTAATGTATTTTGTTGTTTTTTTTTTTTTTTTTTTTTTTTTTTTGGGTTGTCATGTTTCAGGCGAGCATTAGGTTTGTGGGAGTTCGGTGTCATCTGGTGGAATTCGGTGTAGATCGACCCGTGTGTTTATTTATTTTGTAAAAAAATTGATAATTAGGATTTGACAGAATATGAAGAAAAAAAAAGAAAAAAAAAAACTTCAATGCATGCGAAAGTTTTGTCTTTAAAGAGATGTTTCATCTCATACAATAGTCACTTATGGATCAAACGGAAATCTCTCTCTCAGGATACAATGGAAGTGTTTGATTCAAACAGTGACTTGTTTGAATCAAACCCGATGACACTCAATTTTTTTTGTTTGATGATGATGCTTTTTAGACTTGACAATGATTTCGTTTACATGCATGTGTCTAAAAAATATTAACTTTCCTTTTGGGAAAGGAAAAAACACCATATCAAGTTGATAAATTAAAACTTTTCAAGCACATGAGAGGAATTGAATCCGAAAACATCATGTTTAAGTGTTTAACTATTAAGGTAATGATTCATCAACGACATTAAAATGTCGGTTTATTTTTTCAAAGCTTAAATCATACTTAATAAGCATAATATATATAAAGTTGAGTTTTTTTTTTTTTATTTTTATTTTTTTTTGGAGGTGATAGCTTTTCTGAGGATAAAATCTTCATGCCTCCGTCAGTATTTTCTTCATTTTTGGACATGACTTTTTCTGCCCTTGCGTTTGTATATCGTCTATGTTCTGTCTTTATTGTGGTAGATGGCTCTCGGTGGCATGGCTAATGCTGATGTTAATTATGTGATCTGCTTTTGCAGTCTTTTAAGGTAGTTAAACATATTCGATTGGTTTCATGTCGGTATGTCATCACTCATTGTCATCCATTCCCATTCGATCACAACTATTTTATTTTATTGCTGTAAAGAAAAAATGGTTGTTACACTTGCATATTAATTACCTTGACGTTATGAACAAATCATTTTGTTTCCTAGCATATATATGATCCAAATTTGGAAAGAGAGGGCGACTGTTGATTGAAAAAGTAGCTAGCGATGCAGCAACATGCATGGAGGCATGTGATGTCGAAATACAAATTTGTATTGTATACACAACACATTGTGTAACTACCATGATCTCACCATTGATTATGGTGGAATCTAAATCGATTCATGTGGCCGACACTTTATTAATGGTGAGATCACAATTAGTGGTCTATGTTGTGCATAAATGTGTTGTGCAAATTTCTTTTTCAAATACATGCAATTAGCTAGTGGGTTGATTAATACAACTTCAACTGCTACACATGTAGGGATATTTTTGCCACACATGATGGCTCAATATTTCTGTTGATGATTTTGGCAATTATTACTGTGTTTCATGTGTGTAATTTTTTTCTTTTAATAACAAAAAGATTCATGTATATTATCCCCATGCAATTGTGTATGATTTTATTACCACGTACGCATATGATGTAGTTAAGATCTGAAGAGGTTTATGAATTCTTTATAAAAAGTAGGAAGTAAAGTGACACTATGTTTGTCTCATTGATAGTGTTGATACATGTGATTTATGCCTCATGTGGAGCTGATTAAATGAGGCTTCAATGTTGTTAGATAGAAACGTGTTTTTACATTAGCATATCTATAATTTCTCAACAAAAATCATGATGAAACAACATTTTGATTGAACAAATACATTCATGAAATTTTAATACTCATTTTCATTTCCATTTTTACATCTTCCCGTGCAATGGACGGGTTTTCATACTAGTATATATATATATATATATGCATGTGTTCAAACGCGACACTCATTTATAAACAAGTAGCAGAGTTACACATAAATAAGCTATCTCAGAAAAGACATATTCAATACACCTTCACGGTTCGTCTAAACAAACTACTCAAAGAATAATTAGTTCTCCTTTTATGATAAAGACAGCGACAACAAAAAAAACCATTATTAACTAAAAATGATACTTCCCAAATATATATGGAAGACATATTCTTATATTTTCGGTGATTACATTGGCTTTACAACAGTTGAGGGATCGCCGGGAGCGGCCGCGTGCGGGGACAATCAAATGCAATGCTGATGCTTCAGCCACTCCAAACGCTTCAGGGATAGGGCTCATCTTTCGCGACCACCAGGGATCCATTCTGGCAGCTTACTCTTTCCACATAAATCCAGGCATAGCGGTGGCGATGTTGGAGTTGAGGGCGATCCTTATGGCATTAGTGGAGGGGCGGCTCTTGGGCCTTTCGTAGTTGTTGGTGGAGAACGATTGTCTTGTCTGTGTTCAGCGGCTGCAGCATCATGGGGACGACTTCTCCTCCTTTAGGTAGTTTATTGCAAGATTGCATTGCAGAGACGACCCACTTTTCGTCGGTTGGTTTTTTTTGTTAGTATGGCAATGGCAACGAACCTGACCGTAGCATATTCTCGCACCCATTATCGCACTAATTCTTTAGGTGTAATTGTTTGGGAAACACATCCTCCAAACTCTGTACTACCAATGTTTTAACGGATTTAGTTGATTAATAAAAGTGTTTGGTATATACAAAAAGAACTAACCCAAAAAAAAAAAAACAATTAGATCATTATCGTAATGGTAGTGATAATCCATATTTTCAGTTTTTTTTTAGGGTGATAATCCATATTTTCAGTTTTTTTTTAGTCGATCATTCTTAAAATAAAAAAAACAAAAACAAAAACAAAAACACTTTTAGTCGATCAATCAATTGTATAAGTTGATTTAGATTCAAATTTTTGTAGACCAATTATTTTCAGCGTGACACCACGATTTCTTTCCCCTAATCATATTAATAGTCAAAAGTAAAATTGTGTTTAAAAATAACTAAAAATGACGTGGACATATTCGATATATAGTAAACATTTTTATTTTATTTTTAATTTTCTGAGGAGATGATATATAGTGAAGTGGTGTCTGCGAATCTAGATCTTGTTAGATATCGTGAGGAGGTTTTTGGAGATCCACAACGACGAGAGTGAAAAGTCAAGGATAGTAGAGCGTTTGCGGAGGAAGATATGGAGGTCGGCAGGCCTCTCGTTGTTCGCCGATTGATCTCCGTTTCGATCATTTTCCTTGTTCTCTTCGCCGCCGGTGTTCACTCTTTCTATCTTCCCGGCGTTGCTCCACAGGATTTCGCTTACGTAATTCTTTTTCTCTTATTCTTTGTTCCTGAATCAGTTTTGATCTCTTGTTTATTTGATTGTATGAATGCAATGTGGTTTTGAATGCTTGAGTGTGCGTGTAGTGCTCGATTGAATTGTATTAAATGTTTAACTAATGGATCTTGTGATTTAGTTGATTTTAAGGAAATGAATCAATTGCTCGTACTCAGATCTGATTGAGCATTTGTTCTTTAGTTTTCTTATTATTTTTTTTCTTTCCATTGCTTATCCGGAGTTTCTATTGATGATCTGTGTATTGATACTTGACTAAGTGTTTATTGGAATTATAATGTTGTCTGGTTATATTGGTGAGAAGAATCTATAATGTCAATCACTCCTGTCATCAAAGGAATCATATGACACTTTCATGTGTCATTAATGATTTACATGTGAACCAGATAGAATGCAGTAATTCGAAGTTATTTGCAGAAGAAAGAATCCATGTTTTGGTATGACGTGGGAAAATGTCGCGCTTTTGACTTCTTAAGAGTTCTCTTTATTTGTTTAGTAAGCGTAGTTTCACATTAGTTTCACAATTCTTGTTCCTGCTGACCTTAATTTTACGCTGCAGTAATATTTCTTTGATGTATGGATTCAGGTTCTGTTAAATGCAGAACTTCGTTTGCTACCTTCATTCCAAGAAGTTATTCATTGAATTCATGGAATACGAAGGCGCATATGCCCATCCATGTTCATTCACTGTTTGTGACATTGTTGACATTCTTTAATTTTTGTGTAGGGAGATGAGCTGAGGGTCAAGGTGAATAAGCTGACCTCTACCAAAACACAACTTCCATACACCTACTACTCACTTCCTTATTGTAAGCCCAATAAAATAGTGGACAGCACAGAGAACCTTGGTGAAGTACTTCGTGGTGACCGTATTGAAAACTCTCCTTTTGAGGTTTGTTATCTCTCAGTAAACACTTACATTATCTGTTAGTTTTAACATTACATATCCTACATATTTCTTCTCCTTTCAAAATACTTGGTTTCATTCATATTACTTTTTTGCAGTTTAAAATGAAGCAACCAAAAACGTGCTCTATTGTATGCCGTGTTGAATTGAATGCTAAAACTGCCAAAGAATTTAAGGAGAAGATTGAGGACGAGTACCGAGTGAACATGTAATGACCTCGTCTCTACTGGTTTGATTTTGATCCCCACCCCCCACCCCTCAGGTAACATTCGTCACTGGAATTTTTATGTAACTCATGTTTTTTTGTGATTTGGTGCTTGTCACAGGATCTTGGATAATCTACCTGTTGTTAGGCCCATAAGGAGGCCTGGTCAGGAATCTGTTGTGTATCAACATGGGTTCCATGTTGGTATTAAGGGACCGAATACTGGAGTAAGCCATGAAATGACTTTCCTTCCTTCTGTTAATTTTGTGACCTTAGAAAGTAATACATGTTAAGTGTTGTAATATTGAAAAATGTAATTTTGGTAGAACAAAGAGGAGAAAGTATATATCCACAATCACTTATCATTCACAGTCAGATATCACAAAGATGCAGAAACTGAAGCTTCACGGATTGTAGGATTTGAAGTCATTCCGTACAGGTAGTATGATGCTATTTGTTTGCACGTCTTGGTTAAGTGTTTCTACCTTGGTTCAATTTCATACTATTTTCACATTTTTTGATGCAGTGTGAAACATAAATATGAAGGGGATTACAGTAATACTGTACAACTGACCACTTGTAATCCTGCTACAAAGCGCCTTGTTTCCATCGATGACCCTCCTCAAGTGGTTGAAGATAAAGAAGAGATTATTTTTACATATGATGTTGATTTCCAGGTAGGGATTGATTACATACTCGAGAAACTTACATACTTTTTGACCTTGGATTTTGGTTTATTTAATCAGTACTTTTGCAGGAGAGCGAGATTAAGTGGGCGTCTAGATGGGATGCTTACCTTTTGATGGCTGATGATCAAATCCACTGGTTCTCTGTAGTTAATTCTTTGATGATAGTACTTTTCCTTTCTGGCATGGTGGCCATGATTATGCTAAGGACCCTCTATCGGGACATATCGAAATACAACCAGTTAGAGACCCAGGAAGAAGCCCAGGAAGAGACTGGGTGGAAATTGGTTCATGGGGATGTCTTCAGACCTCCCACAAACTCAGAGTTACTGTGTGTCTATGTTGGTACCGGTGTTCAGTTCTTCGGAATGACATTAGTTACAATGATCTTTGCTTTACTTGGATTCCTATCTCCTTCAAACCGGGGTGGCCTGATGACAGCTATGCTGCTTCTTTGGGTCTTCATGGGCCTGTTTGCTGGATATGCGTCTGCCCGACTCTATAAGATGTTCAAAGGATCAGACTGGAAGAAAATTGCTCTTCGTACTGCATGTTTATTCCCTGGTATTGTCTTCGTCATTTTCTTTGTGCTCAACGCTTTGATCTGGGGTGAGAAGTCTTCTGGAGCAGTACCTTTTGGGACAATGTTTGCATTGGTAGCCTTGTGGTTTGGAATCTCTGTACCACTTGTGTTTGTGGGTACCTACGTAGGATTCAAGAAGCCGGCTTTAGAAGACCCAGTGAAGACCAACAAAATCCCTAGACAAATACCCGAGCAGGCATGGTACATGAACCCCATTTTCTCAATCTTGATTGGAGGCATTCTACCATTCGGAGCAGTATTCATCGAGCTATTCTTCATCCTTACGTCGATATGGTTGCATCAGTTTTATTACCTATTCGGCTTCCTTTTCCTCGTATTCCTTATCCTACTGGTCACTTGTGCTGAGATCACGGTCGTGCTCTGCTACTTCCAGCTGTGCAGTGAGGACTACCATTGGTGGTGGAGGTCATACCTAACTTCAGGGTCATCAGCTCTCTACCTCTTCCTTTATGCAGCATTTTATTTCTTCACCAAGCTCGAGATCACGAAATTAGTATCCGGCATCTTGTACTTTGGGTACATGCTGATTGCCTCGTATGCTTTCTTTGTGCTCACGGGTACCATTGGTTTCGCTGCGTGTTTCTGGTTTACGAGGCTCATCTACTCTTCAGTGAAGATTGAATAAGTGGGGGATTGAGCACGTCTTAGAAAAGTGATTATAATAGAGGCCAAAATGGGGGCATTGGAATTGCATGGGAATGCTCAACGTTACAAGTGTTTGTTTACCTCGTCAAAACAGGCGGATTAGGCAGCTTGCCTTTTTCTTTACAGATATTTTTTACATTATTATCGTCAGTTTTATGACATATGTCCTTTTTTTTTTTTTGTTTTTTTTTTTTGAGAATTCACACTAGAGACGAACAGAAAGACAGTTATATTCAGCTTTGTTATAATCTGGAATTGTTGTATAAGGCAACCTTTAAATCTTCGATTAAGCTTGTAGTTTCTTGATGGAATGTGCTTCACGAATTGCTTCTTCTGTATGGGAAATGTTGGTGGTTATCACTGTCAATCATATGTTAAATCTGGTTATAGATCAAATGTGCATATTTTGACGTGTTTCTTAAATGCGTAACAGCGTAATGACATCAAGCATAATAGGGTTATGTCACTAAAAATGTTGGTTTTATTTTTATATGTTTTGTTGTTTGTGGATACCAGCCGTTGATATCCTTTTTGCTCTCCCTTTCCTGCATCCAGTTTGATGATTGGATGTCACTGCATCGTCACGTGTCGTTGCTGTATGAAGTCATATCTTTATACAACGATGTTTACATTTATAGATATTATATCCTTCTCCTTGATTCTATTTTTCTTCTCCTCCCTATTTATCTGTTGGGTAACTGGGTAAGCGACGCTAATACAAATGACAGTTTTACAACCGTGGTTCAGTTTGCTAACATCGAAGGTTTTGGAAATGACCGTTTCGAATGAGCAGTAGTTATCACCATAACCAAGAAACATTCATTGCTTATAGTCTGGTTTGTCACTCAACTCCTTTTCACTTTTCATCAGCATCTTTCGCATCTCCCATGCAAAGTTTTACGTCAATTTAAAACTATGTATTTTAGGAGAAAGGGTTATTCTATTCATTCACTGTTCTAAAACTACGCCAGATCAAAACAATCGGAGCATCAACAAACTCGGAGAAAAAAAAAGAAAAAAAAACCCCAAGGCCAGCCTGAAGTTACTGATGTGAAGGAGATTAATGCTACCATCTTCTGAAAGTGAAAAGAAACACTTTGTCGGGGTCAAGTGCCAGAAACAAATCCTTTACCAGCTCCTACAAAGTCCTTAAGCTGCAGAAAGTGTCATTAGAAGAAATGGTCAAGTGCAATTCAGGAAGAAAGGGATTAGTAAATTTGATATCTCACTTGGTACTTTGAATTCAAAATTAACATTAAACCTCCATTATAATCATCTGATTACAACAAGACCTATGAGTGAAGTTATTGCACTATTTGCTTCAAAATGCATATTATATTGATTTGGATTCAACAGTATTATCTTAAGAATAATCAAAGCACTATTGAGAGCTTATCCACCATAACTGGCTGAATCCGAGCCTTTCAGAATTAACTGATGGTTTTTTAACTATACTACTTGCTCCACTAACTTTGCAGCAGAAAGACAAACATTGATATAGAGTAAGTAGAGACGGTAAACAAAGAGAGATAGTAATTTCAGATTTTGATTAACTCATACCTGTCCGTAAGCATTGAAGTCGCTCCCTGAGATATTCCAAAAATAGGTCCCTACTAATTTTAGATTAATCCTTGCCCTTAAATCTCGCATCCGTGTTGAGCAAGCACATCCGCAATCCTGCTTCTAGCCTCGGCGCACAGTACACTTGGATCATTTCCTTCTATTGGCCGTTGTATGATAACTTTTACTGATCCGGTATTTAATCTACCCTCTTCTCCAGCTGGCATAATCCTCCCAGTTCCAATAAGAGTAATCGGGACAACAGGAACCCTTGTTTTTGTAGCAAGGATGAATGCACCTTTCTACAAACAACCAAAAGAACAAAATAATTCAAAAAGACCACATAATACAAATTTACGAGCAGCAAATAACTCCCACATTCAACCCTAAAAACTGTAGAATAAGAAGAATATGGAAACATAGGATTTGCAGGACATAGGTTTGCATTTGCAATCATTGGGTCCGATCGGGCATTAATTAATTCACCTTTATTCTTATTTAATGGATGAATTTCGGTTTAAGATATTGTCAGGATTGCATCAAGAACCGTGTAAAATAAAGTGGATGTTGTGTATTGTGGTGAAAGAAGTAAGAAAGAGAACATTACTTTACACAGATGGAAAGATATATTGTCTTATTCAGTTGAGTGAATAAAGTGAAAGTAATGGTTGTCCAAATTCACCCACTATGTTTCCTCACCAAGAATACTCAACATCCTGATTCTTGACTAATGCCTAAAAGATAATGAAGCAACACTGCCCATATTTTTACATAGATAGAAAAGTTAAGGCGGGATCGTTAATATGACTATATGAGTAGTTTGAGCTGTTGAAGAAGACTATATATAGAAGTTAGAAGAATTGAAAATGCCATATTAGACTCCTGACTGCATCTTCTCACCAAATGTGAGTTTCATCTCTCTTCATGTTCATAGTATGTTTACTTCGAACATATGATACAAATAGGAAGATACAATAGTACAAAGGGAAAGATAATACGCTTACCTTGAAATCCCCTAATTTGCCGTCTCTACAGCGAGTACCCTCGGGGAAAAAGAAAACAGATGTTCCCTTCTTCACAAGATCTATACATCGCTTAAGACAATCCTTGATGAGAAAACAAAATCAGAGTTAGAAACTAAAGACGAAAAAGCAAGCTATTACTTCAAAGAGAAAACAAAAATATAACACCAAAGTATAAAACTCTTATTATTGAAGCTCTCAGTTTAATCATCCTTGTAGGGTAATATTTTCGGAGAGAATATGGAGTAGTACCAGTCGGCTCCTGCTGTCCATGCGCTTTAACGGAATCATCCCCAGTAAGTACATGGCCCATCCAACAATAGGATAAAGGAAGATAGAGGTCTTGCTGATAAACTTGAAACTCCTACCAAGAGTAAGAAGGGCATAAATGTCTAGAAAGCTCTGATGGTTGGATACGTACACAGCGGGAGTCCCGGGAGATGGAAGATTTTCCAAACCTTCAACCTCAATCTTGAAAAAGGGATAAATGGTAATAAGGGCCCAGAGTTTTGCTACTAGGTGATGAGCTTTTCTTTGGTATCGATCAAATAAGAGAATGAAAGGATGTGCAGCCAGCATCAGCATAAACAAAAAAATTGCAGCAACAGAATTAACAGCATAGAAGAGGATTCCTTTTATCTTTGATATGACATTAAGTTCTGCAGACAAGAAAACAAACTATCAATGGGTACTATACTGCTGAGTGGAAATAAAGTGCAGTCGAAGGTGTTTTATACCTGATAATGGATACACGGAACCACCCATTTCAGATGTTACTCCGATAGATCTTGACCTCTTCTGGAACTTGTATACGCCGTAAATGCCATTGGTTCTACCTATTTCACTTTGGTAGGGAAAGCAACAGGATGCATGCGCACAGATTTTCGTACAAGTAGTTTTGATACTGGCAATACCATCAACTGATAAAATGGTAAATCAAACACATGAATACTCAAGTAAACATCCTATGCTCATGTGTTGAAGCATGATAGATTTATGGAGACTCAGACGATAAGATTACAAAAGCAATAAAGAGAACCACTTGAACGGCATAGTCAGTCCACTCATCCACAAAGTTTTATTGAGGTATATAACAAAGATGTGATTTACATCCAATAATGTACTTTTGTGTTTCTTAGAGAAATATTTTCATAGAAGACATGATGCAATTATGACATCCTGAAAACAGGCGGCTCCTTGTAAATTTTATTTTCCTTTCGAGGAAAATATTCTCAGGCTAATAAAAAAGCACATAAACTAAATTAGCGAGACAACATTATCAGCAAGAGAACAACTTGCTGAAGCCGCTTATGAAAGTAAAATATTTTTGGCTACCTGAATATGACTTCATACTGTTCTGGTCTCCAGTGTAACACATTGGTGCTAACAAATTTATAAAAAAAAAATCCTGTTTCTCTTGATTGTGAGTGAATCTCAGTTATATTCCGTGCGCATAATAATCGAAATTAAATAAATAAGAAAGTTTTCGGAAAACCCCAACAGCAAATGGATTCAAGCATATAATTAAAGAATCCCATCCACTTTGAAGTGCGTATTCAGCAAAGGCATTATAAGAAATCGTTGCTATAATAAAAAAAGGTTGGTAGGTTAAGGGGATAATGTCCACAAGACAACTCTTGAAACATATTTACCACAGGATGCAGTTGAATTGGTAATCCAGACTAAAAGAAGAACAAAAGATGTTATTACAAGTAACACACAAAAGTACATTAAGTTAACTACACGACAAACTGACCAATTTAGAATATGCAGACTTGTACCGAAAGCAGGCTAACAGAATACAAGAAAAGTAAGCCTAACGATGGAGGATATACGCAAAGGGTGCATATGCAAACAAAGATTGACTCACATTTAAATTTTCTCCAAAGCAGAGGTTGGAAGCAAGGAGATTGGATGGAAAGCCCTTTATAAGGAATTAAATGCTGAAAATCGACAGTGAACAACTGTAAGCTTATCATAACGATTATTAAAAATCACACAGTATCATCTAAGCAACTATGACAAGTGTATCAAAAATATTAACACACGTCAAGTCAACGTTGGAGGAGCCGTTACGTAGGCTAATCGGACAAAACACCAAGTCACTCCACTATTTAAGGTAATTATTTATGGAAAATTTTACACTCTAATCACGCCAAATCACCAATCCATTTATTTCTTTTGTTTCTATGTAAATGTGACAAACAATGTGGTGTTTTCCACCATATCAACATTTCATGTCGTGCATACACATTACGCTTATAATTTCTTTCCTAATAAATATGAAGTTAACCCCATATGTCATCTCTATCATGTAATCCCGATTCGTTGTACATTTTCAATTTATTTAAACTGTTTACATAAACTCGTTAGTTAGCAGAAAAATGAAACCGTTCATACAAAGTATAAAGTCGTGTTTTTGGCTTAATTCTGCCCTACGCGACCGCGAAAAATTGCATGAACATTGAATAATGAATAGCCCTTCGATTTAAAATGACATTTTTCACTCATTTGAACCTTTTCTTGTACGCCACGGTTTACAGTGGCTTTTCTGGGCGATGTACAAGCATCCAAATCAAACAAAGGCTTATAGATGAAATGAATGCAGATGTTGCTACTGCAGGAAGGAAGATGGTAAATCAGAAGGCAGAGAAATGTTCCATTAAAACGTTTCAAGACAAGACAGGCTCAGCAGGAAATCTCGTGGGGGTCTATAAATTTTCAATGAACAAATGTTATCATTTTGTCCTATTCAATTTCCCCAACCTGAAAACTCTATCTAGCTTCAGTTTATCACGTTTCTCGGTTCACAAGATTTCAGTTTTGTATAGCAAAAGTATCGTCATTTTGATGCATTTAAAGCAAGTACATCGACAGAGTACCAGAATACTATAGCAAATTAAGCAAGCATACTTTATAAAAATAAAAATAAACTAAAAATAAAGCAAGCAAGTATAGCCAGAGGCGAAAAAACTGAGAAATTACCGGGCGAAGAGCAGCAGAAGAGATAAGCTTAGGTCCGTTTCTACCTGCAAATTTAAGGATAAAACAGCAGTGAAAATCAAACAACAATAAACTCCTCACAAAATCAAACAATAATCGCTAACTCTTCATTATTTGGGAACGCAGAAGGACAGAATTATCAAGGAAAAAAAAAAGAAAAGGAAAGAAAAAATAGCCGACCATTACAGGATGGGCGAGACAGAAGCGGCGATGGATTGAGGTTGATGGAAATCAACTTAGATTGCAGGGAAATCTCCATGGATGAATCTTATTCTTCACACTTGGAATATTTGATGATCAACACTGAGACTGAGTCATTCCAAGAGAAGTAAATTTACTGACATAAAGAAGGGGACGCTGGCATCTTGAGGCGGCCGTTTTAGATTTGCTTCTTCTCTATTTTTTACTTTAGTAGTATTATTTATATTTATGTTTCTTTCGTAAAAAAAAACGGTTAAACCCTAACCGTGAAGTCCCTCCGATCCCACAGTAATGCGATAAGATGTTAATTATGGGACCTAGCAGTTTAGGAATGAGGCTTTGCATTAGATATCTCTTATCGAAAGAAGCCGGCCCTTTACGGGACTCGAACCCTCACCCTCCGGTTTTAGATATAGCAAAGCACTACACCACCTCACCCGCTCACCACTAGGCCATATCAGGGGATGTTTCTTTTGTATCATTGGATTTTTTTAATTTCATGAAAACAAAATTAACTACTAATATTAACTACAAACGAAATTAACTACTAATCAAAGCTATCTCACCGAGGGAATGTTTAAGCTTAATGGAATAATCGATTAGGACATGTTAATAATAAATCAATTCGTAGAATGATGAATTTAGATTTATTACCTAATTTAAAGTTTAATCAAACTAAAAAATGCCAAATATGTGTCGAAGCTAAAATGACTACGGCACCATTTCCTTCAGTAGAAAGAAACACAGAACCGTTAGATTTAATTCATACAGATTTGTGTGATTTAAAATTTGTACAAACAAGAGGCGGTAAAAACACTTTGTAATATTTATCGATGATTGTACAAGATACTGTTATGTCTATTTACTAAGTAGCAAAGATGAGACAATTGAGGCTTTTAAAAACTATAAGAATGAAGTCGAAAATCAACTTAGCAAACGAATCAAAAAGGTTCGTAGTGATCGAGGTGGTGAATATGACTAACCCTTATGGCCCAAGCATCCATGCCCTTGAGATACTGGTGGCATGGATTCCAAGTTGCTGTTCATCTGATTAACACTTTACCTACCCATGTGTTATATAGTATCTCTCCTGTTGAAGCCCTTTATCACACAAAACCGAACTACAAACATCTTAAGACCTTTGGTTGTGCCATATATCCCAACCTTAGACCTTACAACACTCACAAGTTTCAGTTTCATAGCAAAAGATGTGTTAATCTTGGCCTTAGTTCTTGTCATAAAGGGTTCAAATGTCTAGATGATACTGGTAGAATCTATATATCTATTAATGTCACCTTTGATGAAAACCTGTTCCCCTTTGCTCATGGCTTTACACAAGGTCCTTCTAGGGAAGTTATCACTGATTCCCCTGCTTTTGTACCCTTTCTAACTCTTTCATCCAATCATAAAGAGGGGCACACTGGTGTCCTGAGGATGACGTCCACTGAAAATGCAAGTGCCATTGTTCCAAGTAGTCAGGTATCTCCTGTCTCTCCTGTTTATAATGCATCTACATCTCATTCACCAGTCTCGCAGATACATCATGCATTTCACCCAAGTGAAACACCTAGTCCATCAAGTCTTGCAAATGAGTCATCATCAATGCATACTGGAGTTGATCCCATGTCAGCCTCACCTAATCCCTTGGTAGAAAGTCAATCAGGCTCTGATATGGACCAACCAATAGAACCTGCACCACCACATACACAAACTCATCCCATGCAAACTAGATCCAAGAGTGGAATTTTTAGACCTAAAGTTTATTCAATTTGCTATTATTGCAGTACTCACTCATTTCCCACATGAACCAAGCAACGTGTCGAAGCATTGAACATTCTTGAATGGAGACATGCCATGAATAAGGAATATAGAGCTCTCTTGCACAATCAGACATGGGATTTGGTGCCATTGCCTGTAGGAAAGTCCGTGGTAGGCAGCAGATGGATTTACAAGGTTAAGCTGAGACCTGATGGATTAGTTTTGAAGTATAAAGCCAGATTAGTGGCTAAAAGTGTATCGACATTATGGAGTGGATTATCTGAGAGACTTTTAGTCTGTAGCAAAATCCTCTACTTTAAGAGTTATATTAACTCTTGTTGTTTCCTTTTAAGCGGCCTGTGAATCAAATTGCAAATATTTCAATCATATTATAACACCCATATTACTCAAAAAAAATCGAGACTTGAGAGAGTATAGTGCTTTATTTCAAACAATTTTGTTTCAATATAGCACTTGCATATTGCATTATCACTTGCATCTCTCATTAATTCTTTTGAGAACTTGTTTCTCAATATAATGTGTGTGTCGCACTATCGATGAGGCAATTTAATTGCTCTCATGTTCCGACTCCATTTTTTCCTTAGAACGGAATGATCAATTCATTTTCTCAAAATATAACAATTGTCACATAATATAAATGAATTACAATGATTAATTATTTTAAATAGAAAATTATATTATGTATCAGTTCAATCAAATCAAATTGATATTGTAAATGCTAGTGGATCCGAGAGACAATTATCCAGTATTACAATTCGTGAATCAATCATTATGAATAATTTCACTCACCAATAAAGCACCATAATATGTTGTCATACTCATTTTTATCACAACAAGACAACAAATTTTGAATATGATAATAACATGAAGCAAATCGCGCTACAATCAAAACCATATACATGGTATTCATTATTAAAAACACATGTTGAATATTTTGTAATAAAGATAAGTATAAATAATCACATTAATGATTATCAATACTCTTACAATAATTATGCAAAATAAAATCTTTTCATTGAATAACCAAATATGATTTTTTTTATTTATTAAAATCAATGCAAACACTTTTTCCAAAAATACAATGAATGCATTAATTGCTTCAATGATCATGCAATTATTGTAAGGTTATGGGTAATATAAATCAAATTACCTAAATGATACGACAATATCATGTTCTTATTTTTCATATCATATCAACTTTGTAGTGAGAAATATATTGCTAAATTATAAAGCAACGTATAAAACATTCTCACGTCATATCAAAATAAAGATCATATATCGCACCACGTAAGTGATTAACACAACTATGCACACAATCATGTAAAATATAATCTATTTAATTTTAACTATCTAAAATGACTTTAATTAATATGAATATGATCGCAAAAGTAATATACACGTTGATTAATGCAGCGATTGAGAATCATATATTATTATTGTGGTCAAATAACAAGATTTACTTACCAAAAATACATGGTGATACAATTATTTTCCTTTTTTCTTTTTGAAGAAAACTAGTCACATGTATCAATTATACACAATCGATAAAATAAAATTCCAAAGCTACTATATATATCACAAAATACTTTAGCCGTATCAAAATAAGGCCAAGACAATAATCAATTTATTTATTAATAAACAATGCTTAAGTTTAGATGCATCGTATAAACAATTTCTGTAAATCTCCACTAACTCTGACATATGGCGTAATCTTCTAAAAGATTACTTTGTTTCTTGTCATGATTATTGTTTTAATCATATAAAACAATTTTGTTAGGACCGTATCAATAATGTCCTCCTCCACGACCAAAACCAAAGATTTATAAATTGAGTCACGTTCTTTATAAAGTATGAACTCTTATAATTTGGTCGAGACTCATTATTTATTTTCATAATTCCACATCCAGTGGATTATTATTTTTCATTCATGATACGAAATCATAATCAATTTCATATACATCATAAATTAATTTGATCGATATTGCTGCTTCAGGAACATATCATCATGATAAAAAGTGATTTAATTTTTCATCGATTATGGTCATGAAATCTCATGATATATTCAATATATTTCTTATCTCTGAATGACATGTCTGTACTTTTTTTTTCTGTGAATTTCAAATTCACTTTCACGATATTTTGACATGTCTGAAATTTATCTATGTGAATTTTATATTCACTTTAATCGGTTTTTGACATGCCCACTTATGTGAATTTTTTATTCACTTTTACGAGCTTTCTATTTTCATATGGATTTCTGATCCATTATATGCTCGTTTCAAATATTGATCAACTTCATGTGATCATACCTCCTTTTTCAATTTGCACAAAAGACAAACCCTTTTGTCTAAGGAATATAGCCATCAAGGCTTCATATCACCGATTAGTATTACTCATATCTTTTTCTTACGTGGTATTTGTTGTACTTTGAGGGTGTGAAGATGATCAACAATGTTTGTAAAATCCTGCAAATTAATATGAAGATTCGGATCCTCTCCGTTTCGCGATGAATCGCTGTCCTTCTTAAATTATTCGACCCTTTTTCTTGTCCAGGGTTACACGAATATTTAAGTGAGATATCAAATCGAGAGTTTTACCTTTTAAGTGCGGACAAAGATCTTAAAGAGCACTTAGGATGTGTTTTGTATATATGACAAGAGCAAAGATGCTTACAAAATGTTGTGTATCCTTTCAACAATGTAACTTTGTTTTATATAGCACTTAGATGTCTGAAAATAATCAAGAAGTTCGTTTTTAAGTGGCCCAAAGGAAAATGTTCCATTTGGTTGTACCCACTTAAAAAGGCCAAGAGACACAAAAAAATCAGTTTTCGAACCACAGGCTGGCGCCTGTGAGGACCCCAAAGCCGAACAAACTTTCTGTTCAACTTTTTGCCTTGCCAAAATGTGACAAAGTGACGCTGTGATGACAGCGCGCCGACTGCCATCACTGCTTTTTCCAAAACCAATTTTCAGCTTGTTTCACGAACTCTACTTGCTTATTTTCCATCCGTACACTCGTAAACACTTATATAAGCGTGCACTCCGCACCTTCATACTTATAATATAAATTTAGCATAACCATCTTTGTACTAAACCCGATAACCTCAATGGCTTGTGATGATACTTAAATCACCAACATTCCTCCCCATTTAAGTGTAATCCTTAGTTTAGTAAAACAACGATCCACAATATAAACCAACTCATGCTTCAATGAAAATATCACAAAGATTGAATTTCCACCTAGTACTATTACACGCAAATATTCGAGTATTGGGGTGTGACTAAGCATTGAACCCTTTACACATTTTGAATACATGTACATAACAATACACATGAATTGAGACTACTCCAAAGTATTATTCTTGACACCGTTTATAGAAATCCGGCCTTGTGTCCATATCCATTCTTGAGCATATAGAAAGCTAACCCAATTTTCCTTGAAACGGCCATACTTCTTACTCATATAGGTGAATCTTTAATTTACCGTGCACCTGCATTAGCACTTTCAAATGACTCATTAAGAAGATAAAACTTCAACGTAACCTCACGGGTTTATAGCACATACCGCCGGGATTAATACATGTGCTCAAGTTCTCAATAACAGAGCTTACCACATTGAATTTAGCCTAAGGCATTGTACCAAAGGAAATTGGGCGTCTATTATCGAAACTTATACAAGGTTGTAGACCCGTCCGACAACCGACTTTTGTAATAAGTCCTTAGCTAATCCTTTCGTCAAATGATCAGCTAAATTCCTTTGAGATCTCACATACACAACCGACATCACCCCGTGAGAGATCAACTCACGTACCGCGCTTTGTCTAACGCCTATGTGTTGTGACTTACCATTATACACATGACTATACGCTTTAGACAGTGTAGATGAGCTATCACTGATGGATGATATCGGTGATATTGGTTTAGGCCATAAAGGAATTTCATTAATCAAATTCCTAAGCCATTCTGCCTCTTTACCGGCTGCTGCCAAGGCAATAAACTCAGACTCCATAGTCGAGCTAGATATACATGTTTGTTTCTTATAAGCCCAAGAAATGGCACCTCCACCTAAAACAAACACCCATCCACTAGTAGAAGAATGATCTTCTACATTAGATATCCAACTAGCATCCAAATATCCTTCAATCAACGAAGGATATGCAACATAAGATAAACCAAAGTCTTTGGTAGACTTAAGATATCTCAATACACGAACAACCGCTCTCCAATGACAATTTCCTGGGTTACTCGTATATCTACTTAGTTTCCCAACCGCATAAGCAATATCCGGTCGTGTACTAGTCATTGCATACATCAAACAACCAATGACTCATGAATATTCAAGTTGATTCCTTTGTTTCACCTTTATTAGGTCCAAGTTTCTCATGTGGCTCCATGGGAGAATTTGCCGGAGTACAATTTTCACAATTAAATTTCTTCAACACTTTCTCAATATAATGAGACTGTGTTAGTGAAAATCCTCCCTGATTTCTCTTAATTTTAATACCAAGAATAGCATCTGCCTCCCCCATGTCTTTCATAGAGAATCTAGAAGATAATAGTTCTTTACACTTATCAATCTGATTTTGGTTTGTACCAAAATCAACATGTCATCGACATATGAATGATTATCACACCGTTGCCGGTATCATCAAATCTACTATAAATTCACTTGTCCGATCGATTGAGTTTAAAACCACTAGCCAAGACAACCTCATCAAAATTTTGATGCCATTGTTTAGGAGCTTGTTTAAGTCCATACAATGATTTTACAAGTTTACATACCTTATGCTCGTTCTTTGGGCATAATAAATCCTTCCGGTTGCTTCATGTATATTTCCTCATCCAAATCTCCATTTAGAAACATTTGTTTTAACATCCATTTGATGGATCACCAAGTTATGAATTGCGGCTAAGGCAATCAATAACCTGATTGAGGAGATTCTAGCAACGGGAGCATAAGTATCGAAATAATCGAAACCTTCATTTTGCCTAAAGCCTTGTATAACTAACCAGGCTTATATCGGTCAACCGTACCGTCGACTCTCATTTTCCTTTTGAAAATCCATTTGCAACCTAACGGTTTGCAACCACGTGGTAAATCTGTAAGAATCCACGTATTGTTACCCATTATGGAATCCATCTCGTCGTTGATGGCTTCTTTCCAAAATGATACATCCTGAGATCCCATCGCCTCAGAAAATGTTCTTGGATCATCCTCAATATTGTAACAATATGAGTATTGATATCCAACTTCATATCTCGAACCTTCCACCAAAAAAGTAACAAAATCCGGTGGAAATGTGTTCGCTATTCTAGCCCTCTTACTTCTTCGAAGTTCAGAAGACTCAACTTGAGAATCATTATTCTCTACATTCTTCACTCCAACTATTGTAGGAGCAATGCTCTTTGGTCTAGGAATATATATAAATCTATTCTCATCAAAGATAGCATCACGTGATTCTATAACCGAATGTACAGCCACGGAATCACTAGGTTCTATAACATAAAACCTATATGCCTTTGAATGACTTGCATATCCAATGAATATGCAATCGATACCTCTTTCTCCTAAAGTTTTAATTTTAGGATCAGGAAGTCTAACAACCGCCCTGCAGCCCCAAACTTTCAAATAACTTAAGTTTGGTTTCTTTTTGAACCAAAGTTCATACGGGGTAGCAAAATTCTTTTTATTTGGAATTCTGTGTAGTAAATAACAGGCCGTTAACATGGCCTCACCCCAAAATCCACTACTCAATCCCGAGTAGGACAACATGGAATTTACCATCTCTTTTAGAGTACGGTTCTTCCTCTCCGCAATGCCATTTTGTTGTGGCGTATACGGTGTGATAACCTCGTGTATAATACCACACGACCCGAAGTAGGTTGGATCATAGTATTCTCCACCTCTATCGGTACAAAAACGTTTAATACTAGAATTCAATTGTAATTCTACTTCACTTTTATAAATCTTAAATTTATCAAGTGCCTCATCTTTAGTATTAAGTAAATACACATAACAAAAGCGAGTATTATCATCTATAAAAGTAATGACATATTTCTTATTTCCCGAGGCGGTGATGCATTAAAATCACACAAATCACTATGGGTAAGTTCCAAAATTGTGTGAGCGATCTTTCAACACCACGAAATGGTTGTCTTACAATTTTAGTAAGCATACAAGTAGTACACTTATCCATATTGATATCAAATGGGAATTAAAGCATTTTTAGACATAACATGCATACGTTTATAATGCACGTGTCCTAACCGAGCATGCCACAACTTTGAGATATTAACATCGTAAATATGCATAACTTGATTAACTTTATCATTCACAATATTAAGCATAAACATGTTATTACACAAATAACCAAATCCTACAAATACACCATGTTTAGATAATATATACCTATCGGACTCATACACTTGTTTATAGCCCGATTTACATAAAAGTGCACCGGATACAAGGTTTTTCCGGATGCACAGAACAAATAAAACATCAAATAGTTTTACGAACTTTCCAGAACTGAAATTTAAAATAACGGTTCCAACACCATTTATTACAGCCTTCGACTCGTTTCCCATTTTTAGTATGGAGCCATCATTCACCGGTTCAAATTCTTCAAACCAAATTGATCCTTGCATACATGTCGTGTTGTTGCTCGAGTCGATCCACCAAGATACATCATCATCCCGCATATAAAATGCTTCAAAATAAATGGCACATAATTCACAACCGAATTAACACCATAATTAATATTCTGACCTTGATGCTTGGGTGGTCCTTGGTCTTTCGACCCCATTGCGGACCTTTGTTCTTCCCGTTCTTCCGCACTCGGCAATCGACCTTGTAGTGTCTGTTTTGCCATAAATCCAACAGGCACCCTTTGGCCTTTTTCCGGATTCTTTGTCGCCAGCCTTGAATGGTTTCTTTTTCTTACCATTACCTTTTCCCTTGTTTGTTTTGGAACACTCCCCGGTCTCCATTACATGAATGGATGTGGATTCATCAATTTCCTTTCCCTTGGATTTCACACCTTCCTGCGCCCTGAGGGATTCCTCAATGCGCAGATGGCTACCAAGTTCAACCAAGGAGAGTTCTTCCTTTTTGTGTTTTAACATGTGCTTAAAATCTTTCCATGATGGTGGTAGTTTATCAATGATACTAGAAACAGAAATGGCTTCATCCATTTCCATCTTGTGTTGTGCAAACTGGCCTAAAATGCGTTGAATTTCATTGAATTGTTCAATTACAGACTGTGTATCTACCATCATGTATTTCATGAAATTACCAACTAGAAACTTTTTAGCAGATGCATCTTCATTTAAGTATTTAGTTTATAGTGCATCCCATAATTCTTTTGCAGATGCAAAGGTTTGATAAATATCAAACAACGTATCAGACATACCATTTACAATGTGACCACGACAGATGTAGTCATCATTTTCCCATTTGTTTCGCCTTCGTAACTCCTCCAATGGTGCATCATCATCGACTTCTGGTATCGCTTGCTAAGAACATATACCACTTTCAATGTTGTGAGAAGGAAATGCATCTTCCTTTGCCACCTCCGGAAATCAACGCCTTCAAACTTGTCTAGTTTCCCGAAATTCATCATCAAATCCTTTGCATTCACCATTGTGATCAGAACAATAATTTAAGAAGAATGTTGTACTTTGAGGGTGTGAAGATGATCAACAATGCTTGTAAAATCCTGCAAATTAATATGAAGATTTGGATCCTCTCCGTTTCGCGATGAATCGCTGTCCTTCTTAAATTATTCGACCACTTTTTCTTGTCCAGGGTTACACGAATATTTAAGTGAGATATCAAACTGAGAGTTTTACCTTTAAGTCTGGACAAAGATCTTAAAGAGCACTTAGGATGTGTTTTGTATATATGACAAGAGCAAAGATGCTTACAAAATGTTGTGTATCCTTTCAACAATGTAACTTTGCTTTATATAGCACTTAGATGTCTGAAAATAATCAAGAAGTTCGTTTTTAAGTGTTACACCCCAAAGGAAAAGGTTCCATTTGGTTGTACCCACTTTAAAAGGCCAAGACACCAAAAATCGGTTTCGAACCCACAGCGGGCGCTGTGAGGACCCAAACCGAACAAACTTTACATTCAACTTTTTGCCTTGCCAAATGTGACAACGGTGACGCTGTGGTGATGAGCGCCGACCTGTCACTGCTTTTTCAAAACCAATTTTCACTTGTTTCACGAACTCTACTTGCTTATTTTCCATCCAAACACTCGTAAACACTTATATAGCGTGCACTCCGTGCACTCCATACTTATAATATAGCGTTACGAGCATAACCATCTTTGTACTAAACCCCGATAACCTCAATGGCTTGTGATGATACTTAAATCACCAACAGTATTTACTTGATCCATCATAATTTGATGATGTCAATACCATTAGTATCAATATTACATATATCTGTATCGAGATGTGTAGATATAAAATATATCAATTGATCGACTTGAGTCCTTCTGGCAATCTATTAATGGTGATTCTTGTGAGGTTTTTTTTTTTTTTTTTTTTCTTGAAGGTTGCCAAACTTCACCAAAACAATTTTGATGATTTGAGACGTGGTTAGAGACTCGTGCTGATAACGTGTTATAAAACTAAAAAAAATATTGGAGGAAGAACAAGAGAAAATACAAGTATAGGAGAAGGGAAAATTGCTTGTGTCTTATTCCAATAGTATAAGAGGGTATTTATAGTAGAGATTATAATGTGAACATAAAAATTTCTGAATTAATCTCAAATCAAATGTCATTAACAACACTCTCTATCTTAATAAAGTGTTTGGTGTGTAATAATATCTTGCATGCCAAACACCCTAGCCGGCCGGCGTTCTTTATGGCGAGTTGTTTGGCCAAACTAACCGATCAAAATATGTCCTTGCTGCACCACTAGCTTAAAAGAACTTAATTGGAATACTTAATTAACTCAATCTAGAGGATTAAAAACACTATCAATAGGAGCTGTGTTTAGAAAGCTTTTTCAATGCAATAAACTCAAGCGGGGCCAAAATAAAAACAGAGGAAAAATGGCAGTTTGTATCCATATATCCGAAGTCTACTAGTACTAGCTTCATTCTCTTGGCTCTAATGGCGGCGTTGGCTGCCACAGCTCCATATTATTATGCTAATGCCCAATTCAATAATCAGCTACAAGTCCAGGCACAAATCAACATAAATGGAACATCTCGATGCCCAGGATTCACCGTTACCGTTGCTTGCCGTCTTAACAATTTCTTGCCCTTAATTATTTGACGAGGCTCGAGCCGCCGTCAACTCGAGTGGAAAATTACAGCTAGGTTAAACGGACAAATTGATATTGTCTCTCGGATTGATGGCAAAATCGGAATTACAGCACAGTGCATAGGCTGTAGGTAGCAATAGGAGTGATCATGTTGCCGCTGTTGACGTCGTCGGGCCGGGGTTAGAGTCGTCACTACGGCAGCCGGTGGTATAGCTGTGGACTGCGTAGCTACTTTAGCCTAATCGGAGTGATCATCGAAACAACATGTTACTATATTTTAAATAAGAATGTGTCTGCACGTATTTCTTTCATATTCGTAAAAAAAAAGTTATGAATGTCATGAAAGTTAGACGAATAGAGTTGATCATGAATAAACTCGTCTTCGTCTCATTATCGTTAGTTTATTTAGTTTTACAAACCGAACTTTAGTTTTCGTATACGAGTATGAATCGCAAGCGTTTGATAATATTCACATTGATAATATTCACAAACCTGCTTATTTTATGTATAACATAAACTTAACATAAGAAGATAAGCAATTTATTCTATAGAGTATTTTTGTAGAATCAATAGGTAGTTTAGGCATATCATATTATCGATTTCCTTACCAATCATAAAATTTAAAAGTAATAAATTTGTTTAAATATGTGGGACTACCCAAAAATAATGGAATATGATTAATTCCGAACCACAAGTCGTGTTTTGTGTTGGATCATCATAAAATTCGCTTCATAAATTATAGGGTAAAAGCGGCACTAAACTTCTACAGATTGTCATCGATTGAAACGTTTGACCTCTTATAGTATAAAAATATACTCTTTACCCCTTTGGGGTTTTTCACAAACCGTCAAACATCAATTCCAGCAAATAATAGAGAATATTCTGTCGGAATATTCTTAACTTTATTGGTTTTTCCATTTTGCCCTTTTTAATTATCTAAAACATCAAAAATAAAAGGTTACTGGAAAAAGGAAAAATAAAAGCAACTGCTTAGTTACCGGGCTTAGTCACTTTCCCTTGTGTTTTGCTTTTGCTCAATCCCCAATTAAAGGCCTCGACTTTTTTTTCTTTTTCATCACCATTTCAGATATTCAAGGAATATAAAAGCATCCAATTTGTTGGATACAACTTTTGTTGCAGCTTCTCATGTCTGAGTTGCTCACCGGAGAGCTGCTAGTGTTGTAGGAGGAGAGCAAAATTAGTTTTTTTTTTTTTTGATTCAGCTCTGATATGAAGCCTAGCAAAGTAGAAGAAGATGATTAGTTGATGGATCGCCTGGGTTCGGATTTGATGGATCACCATCAGAACCTTTCTGAAGATCACCGCTTTTCGATTCATGAAATCGTCCTTTTCTCTAGTATTTGCCGGAATTGATGATTGACGGTTTGTGAAAAACCCCAAGGAGGTAAAGAGTATATTTTTAAACTATAAGGGGTCAAACACTTCAATTGACAAACTACAAGGGAGTAAAAGGTTTTTTACCTTTATTTATATAACTCTTTGAATACTTTTGTATTATGATGTTTGAATGTATTTTATAACGTGTTTAAAAAAGAAGATATTTTATAATTTGTTAATTATTTATTTTGACTTGATTTTTTACAATTAAAAAAGAATATATTTTATTTATTTATTTTAAAAGAATATTATATATAAATTCTTTTACTATAATGTCAACATGGACAAACAATTAATATAAAGACAGTTACACCTAACGACAACCGCAATGGTCCATTTATCCAAAATGGAATGCTAACTTTTGTTGGACAACGAATTGTCCCATTTTACAATGACTTAAATTTTCACCGTGTCAACATTTTGAATGGAGAAGGGAATGTGGGTTTGCTACCATTTCAGTTTCAAAGCTATCTGTGAATCTTTCTCACTCCATTGCATCCATGTTCAAAGCTATTGTGTGGGTGACGATGTAACTTTTATCCATGTAGGATAATTTTGCTACTTTTGATGTAAATCCACACTGTAATGGCCTAAAGCCATAGCAGTTTATGTATTGAGTATTATCATTACAAATAAACAGTTGCGAATTTTTTATGATGTACATGCATATGCTATCACTTCTACCTCATAGTTGAACACTCATATATTCATTCCATTTTTGCTTATTATTATATATATATATATATATATATATATATATATATATATATATATATATATATATATACTATGTTTGATCTTCTTGATGAGGTGTGCATACTAATTTACCCGCGGGGGGGGGACCATGCAGAAAAATATCAAGCACAAAAAAACACCAGCATTGCTTCTTCATTCGAATCATTCACTTTCAACTATAACAGAGTCAGATCTTAATACAGAGGAGAGCGAGAGAGAACAAACCAGTAGCATAGCGAAAAGGGTTCAACAATAAGATATGATACAGACACCAGTCACCACCACAACAAATAACAGCAAAGCAAGGAAAAATGAAAAGGGCTCTCATTCAAGCAGGGTCTTCACAATGGACTTCACATTCAGCTTCTTCAGATCTGTATATGACTGCCCACATCCAATAAACATAACCGGAGCTCCTGATACGTAAACCATGGACAATGCCGCTCCCACCTATAAATTAACCCCCAATCACAATTATATGAATGAATGATCTCATCACTTCTTCTTCTTCTTCTTCTTCTTCTTGCATTGTAAAGAATACATGTAATTATTACCTTGTCATCAATGGTATCAAACTTGGTGAGCAGAATGCCATCAATCAGCCTCGGTTGTGACGATGGTGAAAGCTCTCCTAGTTTCTGCATGCATCAGTTGACAGACACAGATGCTCAATTTTTTTTATTAGCTTTCAAGCACATACTTTTTTTTTTTTTTTTTTGAACACTAAAGAAAGGTAAATAATCACTATCAAGTTAGCGTACCTGATTAAATTTTGACAATTGATCAACACCGTCATTTCCAACCAGTGCCTCTCCAACAAACAAGACCAGATCAGGACTGTTTACATACACAAGCTTTGACAGTGCTCGCATAAGTGGCTCATTGTCCTGCAAAAATAAATGGAGTATTACCAATAGAGCAAAATCCTTTTCTTCCCCCAGACACAGTATGAGATCTTGTGGGGTGGGCATAACATAACCCCAACATGATCCAGGTAAGAATGACATCATTCCTAGACCCTCAGCATTAACCAATATGAACTAGACTTCATCGGCTCCACTAGACCAGTGCATTCTTCACTTTGAACACCCCATCAAGATTTGCAACCTCAATAACCACTGGCAGATCCATAGGCAGGATTAAGGGTCTGTAGACCCCTAGGAGATCCATAGGCAGGATTAAGGGTCTGTAGACCCCTAGGGGTTTTCGGGAAAAGAGTATTAAAAGTTGTACACGTATGTATGTATGTATGTCTGTATCTAAAGATACCTCTATAATTCGTTTCTTGTCCAGTAACTCCCACAAAATTGGTTTTTTCTTTTTAATCAATGCATGCAGGCCTTTAAACTAAACCGTATGAAGTCAAATCACACTACTTAATCAATTCGCAACGACAGTAGGAAGTCAAAAAAAAAATAAAAAAATAAAAAAATCATTATGACTGGCCCAAATTCTTTAGTGAAATTTTCATAGAGCATATATATTTTAATATAAATGTAGGAGCATCTTTAACTCATCATCAAAATAAAGTATGAAACATGATCGAGAAATGGTTCCTTGGTGATTGCAAAGTACATCAAAATGAGAAAGAATATGCCGGATGCACAAGTAGTGAGAAAGTAGAATCGCAGAATTAGATTTAGATAATTTATCTTCTTTATCATGATCCATTTAAGGGGTAAGACTCACTGCATCCCTCAATTTATGTATTTATTTTCAATTTAGAAATTTATTTTGTATGGTAGAGAATCTTCACAATATTCTTTTGAAGAACTTAGTTCCTCGACAGCATAAGCGGTATTTCTTTCAAGTTGATTCATCACTAATTTGGGTAATGGGAAAATCCGGACATGATCAGAGGAAAAAATAATGATGAAAAGCAAATTAGTCATCCCTTCAAATGGAAATGAATATTGCAGCAGATTCTGAACGTGGTACACTAGAAAGTCGACAAGGGTGTAATAAATCAGCCAGCAAGCGCACAAGAAAAATGTCAATGAAGAAGATACCTGCATTCTACCGGCTGTGTCAATGAGAACCACATCAGAACCAATTCGTGAGGCCTCTTGTATAGCTTCCTTGGCTACAATTGCAGGATCTTTCTCATATCCCTTTTCAAATATAGGGATCTGCGAGGAAAGAGGCCTAAAATCAATCTCTACAAAACTCTACTCTCATTGATTAACAAAACCGAAAAGATAAGCTTCTTAAGTAATCAGTCAGAAATCCAAGGATTCAGTTGCCTTCCAGGCTTCCACCATATAAACCAGAAGCAATATGAGACTTTCTAATGAAAATGTCATGAAATCATAGGCAATATAGAATCAGCACAGATGTATAGCAGTGAACTAATTTAAAGGATTGAATTGCACCTTAAAGCCAGTTACCCCACTCCCCTCCCCCCCCCCTCCCGGCCAAGAAAAAACAGATAATGTGCGAAACATTACATGATCAAAAGCAAAAATACCTGAAGTCTCTGGCATGGAGTACGGAGCTGCTCAACAGCCCCTGAGCGGAATGTGTCACAAGCAGCCATCATGACACTGATATCATGTTGGAGAAGCCAATAAGCCACCTGTTCTCAACAGCCAACAAAATCATTAAAAGTAAGATAGGATGAGAATGAAAGAGCACCATGAATAAATTCAGAAACAAAAAATTTCACCTTAGCCAGATTGGTTGATTTTCCAACTCCATTAACTCCAACGAAGACCACAACATACGGTTTCTTCTGTTCCTTGGCAGCATGAACTTCCCTCAAAATGTCAATAGACCTTCTAGGAGTTAAGATACGAACAAGAGCCTTCTCCATAGCATCCTATTTGATCATTCATGTGATTCCATTATTTAATTTCACTATTTCAGAATGTAAAATGCAAGAAATGCCAAATAACAAGATTATTTTCATATTACAATGAATGGATATTTTTCAAGTTATTTCCTTCACCAGGCCGTAAACATCTGAAGGGCAAATACGCCGGACTACAGAATACGCAATGACATACCTTGACCGTCGAAGAAATTCTAGTGAAAGATGCAAGTTTTTTTCCCTCCAAACTAGATGCAACCGATTCACAGAGTTTCTCGGCTATTTCTTCAGCCTGCAAGTGCAAAGGGATAGACCCGCACAAAATTTATGGTAATGATATTAGCCATGTGAATATGATACTCTAAAACTACATAAACAAAAATCTGGGAAATTGTATGAAGGATGGGTTGCATACCACATTCTTGGTAATGAGCCTATCTTTCAAAGCTTTTAAAGCAGGTCCAAGGTCTTCCATATCCAAGCTTGCCTTTCCAGCAATACTGAGTGCAGATGATTATTAGAATAAATCAAGCTTTCAAGGTATTGTTGAATATCACACGTGAAAATATGTGCATAAAGAAAGAAATCAAGCATCAAAACATTATGATAAAAACAACACACAGAATTGAAAAAAATACCTGCTGAACATGGACGAGAACCACCCTTTCTTCTTTTTCTCATTAGTACCAGAATTCCCTGATCCCTCCTCTTCGCTTTCACTTTCGCTACTGATAACCTCATCCACATCCATCTTACTCTCACCCTGATCCATATTTGCTACAGCTATATTCTCATCCCCATTCTCACCCACATGATCAGTAAAATCTAACTTCTTCACATCAGAAGGTGAATCATTCCAAACTCTGTTTCCTTTGGCCGTCTTTTTCTTAGGCTCTACCTTGGAAACCTTGTTATTAGCCAACTCAGTTTTCTTTCCACCTTTAGCTTTAAGCAACTTCTGTATCTTATCTTTATCAAATGCCCCATTCCTGGCACTATTGTCCTCTCTACCATTGGTACCCACTTCTTCCTCTAAAACAAGACTACCATTAGACATTCCATTTTGACGGGTTTTTGATTTCTTTCCATCTCCGCCGCTATTTCCATCCTCACTGCCCGTTTTTTGTTTACTACCATCCGCACCTCCACTATTCACCATCCCTTGCTTGTTACCCGTATTAACCATATTCACAGGCTTAGCAACCTGTTTCGATTTCTTAAGTTCTTCCGCGCGAGCCTCAGCCTCCCTCTTGAGTTGCTGAAAAACATCGTCAAATTCATTGTATAGAGTTCGTTTTGGGTCATATACCTGTGAAAATTCTTGCTTAACCATAGAAAGCAAATCATCCACATATAAAAGATGGAGAAACCGCTGATACACTGCCACAAACACAAGGCCAAGTTCATTGTGGAATGACCATTTGAGCGTATAGGCAGCTCCAGGAGCATCATAGTTGTATGATGATGCACCAGATCGCTCTTCCAAAAGACATGACCGAATGAGAGCATCAATCGGTGATCCTTTTAGAGCATTTCCCAGCTCCTTGCATGTCCATAGGATCAAACCACCCCGTGTAAATATCAGTAACTGCTCCAACATCTTTAATTCCAGATCCTGTAATAAATTGGATTAATCTAAACATTCCCAGCCAATAAAGTTTTGACCTTAAAGAAATTCAGGAAACAAGAGATAATCGAATGGCAGAAGAAAATCAACAGACTCAAAAGATGGTTCACAGATAAAAAAATTCAGGTATGGACAAAAAATTATCCAAAAGGCATTGAAGAACAATAAATACGCAAGACTTGAATTCACCTATCGTAAGCTAAAATTCGGCAGAGAAAATACGCCGGGACGGCAGAATAAATCATTAATTAAAAAATTTCAAAGGGATATGCAAAATATAAACAAGAACTCCGCCTTGTATTGCATCTGACAACCGATCAAGCAAAAATATCAGAAATATGCACAAGAAAATGAGATTACCAACGCTATAGATCTGAAATTGATAAAACTCTTCGTACCGTGTATTTTACAGGAATAAAGCAGCAAAATATAGGAGATGAAATCGAATTCAAGATTTTTTTAATAAAAAAATTAGATCCAACAGGAAAGCCCGATCTAAAGAATAACAAGAATTGGAAGCTACCTCTTGGCGTTGGTTTCTCAATTAAATTGAAGAAGAAGAAGGAAAAAGATAAAAAAGGAATTCGGGATGTATTTATATTATATTTTAAATAAAAAATCCTCATAAAAAAAGTTTTCATTTCAGGCTATATATGAACGATCCTCTCAAAAAAAATAAAAAAATTATATATGAACGATAATATTTCGGAGTAAATATTGTGTAATGACCAAACTATCCTCATCTTTTATAAAACAGAACAATGCTTTTGCCTCCATCTAGCTACATCACCCTTTCATAACACCAAAAATATTAATGGCAAACAAAAAAATAAATATATTTATGCTCTGTACCTAAACATCTAAATAGAATTATATATAATTGCTCTGCCATAACTTTTGAGATTAAAAAAACTAAAAACTAAAAAAAGTAACAAAGCAAACGTACACATTTTTCAATACACGTGCATGTATAGTTTAAGGGTCTGTTTGGTAAACATATTAAGTACTTATTCTAAGAAATTTAAGAGGTGGTTACAATTAGAGGTGTTTGATAGTATTTTTAACACATCTTAATTAATTAAGTGCCACTTAATTCTACATGTTAAAAGATAAGAAATTTTCAGCGCCTCATTCATTGCTTATCGCTAAAAACATTTGCCGGCAATTCTCTCATCTCACTCACACATGATTCCTTCTTTATAGGAACCATTAATTTGTTTCTTTGCTTTATTTTTTTATTTGAAAATTGCTTTACCTTTTTTTAATATGCTTTTCTTATAAGTTATTTTCATCATAGTCTCAAATAATTATATAAAAAAATTATTTTCACTATACACATTATCATATCCATTTTATGCACTTTGTATCTAGTCATTTTGAAAAATTGTTAGTTACAACAAAATAGTTATAACAAAGTGATACAACATATTATTGTACAATTGAGCAGATACCATAATCAATATTATAAGATATGTTGTGTCATTTTGTTGTGATTATTTAATTATGAAAACTAGCATTATTCTTATATTTTGTGTCTTATCATTTTTATTTTTGTTAAAAAGTAATTTAAAACGAGTAATAAAATTTTCATTTAAGTGATGAAAATATTATTTGAATAAATCTACCATAAAAATATAGCATTTATGTATGTATATATATATATATATATATATATATATATATATATATATATATATACAAAATTAGTATACATAAAACATTAAAAATAAAGTATTTTATGTTTTTCAGTTTTTTAGTGTTATCAAACAGTCTAATCAATTTCAGCACTTAAATCATTCAGCTACTTAAGGTATTCAGACTTCATATTTCAGTCTTCAGACTTCAGATTTAACAAACGGACTCTAAGTGTCCATACACTTTAATATATGATACTACCTCCCTCCTAAAATGTAAATCCGTTTAAATATTTCACACATATTAAGAACGTGGTTAAGTGTCATTAATTTTGATGGTAAAAGTCTAGAATACCCTTTGACTCTCATTAATGTAATAGTTGTAAAATAGGTAAATGTATATTAAATTAGGGTTAAAAGGAAGAGAAATATGATAAATACTCCATTTATATTCTAAATGGACTTATATTGTGGGACAGATTCAAAAAGCTAAATGAACCTACATTTTTGGACGGAAGTAGTATCCATTACCATCCTCCTCACAAGATATAAGACATTCAATATGTGATAGTATAATTCTTGTCTAATCGTACTATTAATGTCATATTTAATAATAGATATGAATATAGATATTTAAAAATTAAATCATTTACTGTGAGTCAATATGTAATCAATCATAATCGTCATTATGATTTCTCAATCACAGTTTAAATCTAAGTATGTTACTATGTACAATATAAAAATTGACTTGCTAAACAAAAAATTATATGATAACATAAATGTCATTTATTATACTTGCATATTTTAAGGTGAAGGGAGTAGTATATGTTAGTTACACTTTTTCTTAGGGAGTTAGAGTGACTCCAATTGGCTGAATTTATCTCCTCCTAAATCAGATATAAAGGCATGACCCACCCTCAAACCCACAATAACACCTAAAACCTCCCTATATCTCTAAATAAAATTAAGTCACACTTCAAATATAAAGTGTCTACTAATATGAACAGTACACAAATCCTCTCTCATCCCATTCAACAAAATTATTTCAGTTTCAGCGCCAAATTTTTTTTCATTGCAGCTAAAAAAAGAAGATGTATATCTAGCGCCAAAAAAGATGTATATCCCTAGAAGTACAGTTCTGACATCCAAAATTGAAGCTTTGTTGTAGAAGAAGAGAAATCACTGTTCATCCAGGTTGAGGTATGCATCTGTGTAAAATTGAGAAAGTTGTTTTAGGGGATGTATAAAGGTTCTTTATTATGGTGAATTATTTTTGAGTGTTGAAAAAGTCAGAATCAAAGCGAAAAATGATGTGTTTGAAAGGTGTAATTGGGAGTTATCATTAGGAACACTCTTAGCTACCCTTAAATAGCTAAAAGAAATAAAAATTGATTGAATCAAGTGGTGACTGTTTGCATTAAATGACTTCAAATTATTTATGATACTATCAAGCAACATTAGTGGTCCGGTGGGTGGGAGGTTTTGGGTAGTGTTTTAGCGCGATCACGAAGACAAATGTGGATCGCATGACTATTGCAGTTTGTTTTTAAACTGAATTTAAACTGTGTGGTCAGAATCATTCTATGTGTCAAATCACTTCAAATGATGTCACCACCTAATAATTCCCCCTCCGGTGAGGGGTTATTGCTTCTTGGTTGGTTGTCTTTCATTTTCTACTTTCCAAAAAAATGAAAAGAGAAATGAGTATTAAGGATAAAAATGGAGAAAAAATTGTCAAAATTGACAAGTTGACTGAAAAATAGTAAAAAGTGATAAAGAAATATGAAATGACAAAATTCTTATTCTTTACATTCAACGACTTAAATTTCACTATCAAACAAATCCATTAAAAATAATCCACTAAAATTTCTTAATATCAAACAAATTCACTACCAAACACATTCACTAAAACAAAGCAAAAATAAAAAAACTTAAGGACATAATCGTCCAGTGGAATGACAATTTTTCCTTTTTGCCATTATATTCAATCCACTGGACTATATGCCAATTAATACATAAATTTTATCCATTTTAACATTTGTTCATAATAAAAATATAAGAATTCAACAAATTATTGGATTTTTTTTTTGTATATTGTCAAAAGATTTGGATCATAAAAAATAAAATAAAAAACAATGAACAAATGTTAAAAAGAACTAAATTAATGTATTTTAATTGATATTTAGTCAAGTGGATCGAAAATAATGATAAAAATGACAAATTCTCATTCCGCTGACGAATATTTCCTTATTTCGTTTTTTGTTTTTGATTTTGTTTTAATAAATTTGTTTGGTAGTAGATTTGTTTGATGTTAAAAAGTTTTAATGGATTTGATTGATAGTGAAATTGAAGTCGTTAAACGTGATAAGGGTAATTTCGTCCTTTCAATGACCTTTTGTCATTTTTCACAATTTTTCAACTCACTTGTCATTGTTGATAATAATTTTTTCACCACTATTATTGTTTATAACCATTAAAAAAAAAAACAATTGGTGTCATTGCTTAATCTTCATTATATGATATACGGCCATACGGGTAACAGACAAATTAGTGCTAATAAAAAAATTTAAGTTAAGGGTATATTTGTCATTTGCTTAGAATTTTTAAATGGACTACATTAATGGGAAAACGCATCATCATCAAAGGTCAAAAAAAAGCCTACGAAGTAACGAAGAACCCACCCCACCCCCACCCCCTTCTCCCCATAAACTCTATTTTCTCTTCTCTTTCCTTTACTGCTTTCCAGCTACTTCTTTCTCATTTCTTCTTGTATTTCTTTTCTCTCTCCAAAAGATATCTCACACTCACACATGCTTCATATCCACAACTTAACAACCCTCCCCCCTTCTCCCCTTCTCCCCCCCCCCTACCTATACGATTCCTCTCTCTACAAGTATGTTAATGTCTTATTCCTACCAGTAGAGGGAGGCAACAATAAAAGAAGCTCCATTTCATCATCAAATCGGAAAAAAGACAAAAACAAAGAGTCCAATCTTACCACCCAACTTCCTTAATGGCCCATCTTGACCTAAATCTTTCTGTAGTAGAAAGAAAATTACAAGTCATCGAGAAAAAAAAAAAAAAAAAAAAAAAAAAAAAAAAGGAAAAAGAAGTTGGAGATTTTCTCCTTCAATTCAAAAATTCCAAGCCTACCATACCCCCATTAATTAGATCCTCATATTAAAAAGCTATAATCTTTATCCCATAAGTACCCTTCTGCAACATCCCAAAAAATCCTTATCTTCGTCATCATCTCACCTGTCTCCCATAAACGAAGTTGGGAATACATAGCACCAAAACCGAAAAAACATCAAAAATGTTTTCTTTATGTTTTATTCCCCGAATTATGAGGGCTTTTGGGCTTGGTCAGAGTTTTTCCACAGAGAAAACTTCTTAGGAAACCAGAACCTTCCCACCACCACCCCGATCCCCACCCCCATCAAGTCTCTCTCCACGTATTTGCACACGTCTTTACCCAATCTCTTTATTATTGGAGAGTTTCGCCTTTACTTTGTCTTCATCACCTCTTTTTATTTCTCTTCTCTATTCCTTCTTGTTGCCATCTTCTCATTTATTTCTCTCTTCCTTGTCGGCGAGGTTGATTGATTTACATTCAAGATCGGATCTTTCTTGGAATTTGTGAAGTGGGCTGTTATTGTTTTTGTGATCTGATGTCGAAGAAGGCGAAAGGGGTTGTTTTGGGGGGATTTTCGCCGATGTCTTTGGATGCTAAGGCAAGGTGCAAGAGTCAGACTCTTTTGCTAGAGTATCAAGATTTGCAGAAGGTATCGTTCTTGGGTGATTTTAACCTTCTGGATCTTTCCCATAGATCTATTAACTTTTCCTTATGTTTGTGTTTTGTAGAATTTAGATTTGGTGTTTTGATCATCTGGGTTTTGGTTTTTGGTTCTCTGTTTGATCTGTTGTTGGACACAATTTTGGTTCGTTTTGATCTGCAGTAAAAAACGTTTGGTTTGCCTTTAGTTTTGTTGTGTCTGCTTTTAATTTCTTTAGACATAAGATGAATGAAAAGCTTCATCTTTCCTAGTGTTTTGGGCGTTTTTCTTTTGTGTGTGTGTACTTTCTGGTCTCTCTGGTGGGGACTAATTTTAGGGGTTTGGATGATGGTCTTTATTTTGTCAGACTTGGTGATTCTTCAGCCTGATGGTAAAGTTGGAGTCTTGGAATTATGTTGTTTCAGGTGTAGATGATTATGTGTGTTTGGTTTTTTTTGTTTTCTATTTTCTAGTTCTTTTGTTGGAGTAGTGGCAAGGTGTATTTTTCTGTTCATCAGTATAAAGTTTTGATGGATTCAAATATTTCCGCTTTGATTGAAAAACATGAACTGTTAGTTTTTTGATGTTCTGGTAATTCTATAAGTTCAGTTTTTTTTTTTTGTAGTCTATGACCGCTTTGTTGTAACACTGAACTTATGTTGGATTAAATTTGCTTAGAACTATTTTATCATCTGTTTCCTTACAAAATACAAGGTTGTGTTTTCTTACAGGAAACCTATGGTGTCAGAATGAAATTGGACTCTGCTAAGCAGAGGAGAGAGGAATTGCTGGCTGAAGTTAGGTATGATACCGGTGAATGTCGAATGTTATATTCGAGCAGTTATCTTTACTTGCTTCTAAGCTTTCCTGCATTCATTTGATGGATTGAAGCAAGTTATATGTGCATGATGAATACTTACGTATAGAGAGGGTACACAATGAATTTGTTTAAGTAAATCTTGTATCATTCTTTCCCACGGCTCAGACGGGCTTCAAACCTTGATTCTTGTTTATCAAAATTGCTTAGGTCTGTATAGGATACGTTGAGATGAAGTCACGTATGCATTGCCTTTGTAGTTGATTTGTTACTAGTCTTATATTCAGAGGATAACTAGATTTCTGATTGCAGATTCTTACGAAAAAGACACAGATACTTGGTCAAAATAAAATCCATGGAACGCCAAGCAGAACAACAATCTAATATACCACAACAATCACATATAGAGAATCAAATCGAGCTTACAACCAAAGGTCGTAAGTTGCACAAAAGTGAAGCTGCTCGGTTCAAATTGCCTCCCCTTCCGGAGAAACCTAAAGGAAGAGATTATGCTAGAATCGCGTCAAAGAATGTTTCATCTTCTTCCCTTGCTCCGAACCATAAGCTAGCTTCACAGAGTGGGAACTGGATGGATGTTGCTTCCCAGCATAATTTGAAAGATGTAAACTACAGAAAAAGGGTATCTAGAGATAACAGCACTGCTTTCCGTGATACTATTCGTTTGATAGAGACTGAAAATTTCCAGAGCGGTGGTAATGTCACCATGAGCAAAACACCAAGTTTGGACTTAAATCTTGACAATGGTGGTGTTGTCAGGAAGGAAGAAACTGTTTTGCCAACCCGAATTCCAACTTTTGACCTGAATGAAGTTTCGGTAATTGACTGAAATCTTAGCTGTATTATCTTGATTTCTTTGATAAATCTGCCATATCAGTGTCAATTAACTCTTAATTTTCTGGTTTCAATTCTGCAGATGGAGGAAGACGAAGTCATCCAAGTCGGTGGTGATGAACAAGCGAGATCTGGACGACTCAAAGAGGAGTATGATCAGAGCTGGCTATGATGAACAAGCAAATGACATGAAGATATCATCATCGGTGTGTAGAAATAATAGTGGGGAAGGAGGAGGAGGACCAGCTAGAATTGGGAAGCGAAAGATATCATGGCAAGACCCTGTTGCTTTGAGGGTTTAGTGACATCACGGTGCTTTTACGCAAAACATAATAAGTCTATTCTCCTCTGTAAAATCAACTGTAAAAAAAAAAAAATTCTATTGCGACTATGGGTGTTGCAGCACGATAGAATGGACGACGTTTTTTTTTTTTTAGTTTCTGTCTTGTAGTAATACACGTTAGAAGACGGTGAGTAGTAGTAGGATAATCTTCTTAAAGGGGGGTGCTTTGTATTTTTGACTCTGCATGTGTAGTCATCAGAAGACAAAATATATTATCCAAGATGTGGCTTTGTTATTATTATTATGGTTATCTATTAACTGTGATGATGTTGTTATAGTTAACTTAAGGTGTTTCTTACATCCTTTAAGGGCATTGTAGCAGTACAGCATAATTACAATACATGATAATTAACTTATATTATCATGGATTCTGTCCAAACAGTTGAGGGAAATCAATATTTACAACACAAACAGTACAGTTTTTGTTATAAGATACGGATGCGTTAACGTCTCTTACTTTCCTCTACTACACCTCAAACTTGGATAGACTTTTAACTCCAATTTGATGCCTTGGGATTTCTTGCTGGCATGGAAATGAAAATATATGTCCTAAGAGAAGCTTGTTACTGTGCATGGCTCTGAGGGAACAAACAGTTTTTCCATCAACATTCGAGTCTTCTTTCTCATATTTTGACTGTATACTGCACTGCTATGGTTATTTATTTATTTGTTTGTTTGATTTCTTGGCGACCTAGTTTGTCTCTGCCTCTAAGTTTGGTGTGTATGACTTGGTTTTTGGAGTATGTTTGCATGTTGTTGATGCCTGACACCATGTTTCTACTTTGTTTTATTTGTGCTGGCCACCTTTTGTCCACTTCTTTTGCTTTCTTTGGTTACCATTACTTCCTTGTTTTGGAGGTCATTTTCCAGCCTGTTGGCGTGCTCATTTTTTTTCCCACCTTAATGCAATGCACCGTTCCGAACCTCAAACTGATTAGAGAATGGTCTTACTATTGCCGCCACATTGAATCTACCGTGACATCACGCTTCGGGTAAAATTAGATTTTATAGAGACCGAAAATGGACATCCGACTTCTGCAAAGTCGAATGTCGAGCTTACATTTGAGTTTTCATAGGTTGAATGTCGGAATGATATTCCAGAAGTATATTTCTTGTGGTGTCATTAACAACCCCTAAGAAAATGTCGTGAAATAGCCTTTGAAGCTCATGATACCTGTTTGTCCGTTTGTTTAGATGGAATGAAACATAATAGAATGCAAGGAAGCAAAGGTAATGAAATGGATCAAATATACGATAGATGACACACTGGGTGCTATTAGATGGTGGGGTAAGGTCATGAATCATGAGGTGGCGTAAGGGGTAAGGTAAAGGTGGATGGAGTAGGGTAGGGTAGGGTGATGAGATGGGGCAGAGATGGGTGTAGGTTGGGTGGGTTAGGGTGATGAGATAGGGAAGAGATAGGGTGGCTCATATAATAGGGTTAGATGAGGGTGAGGTGTTATGGTGGGATACAAGGTAGGGTGGGGTCGTATGATAGGGTTAGGTGAGGGTGAGGTGTTATAGTGGGATGCGGTGGATGGGGTAAGGCCGTATGATAGGGTTGGTTGGGGTAGGAGTGAGGAGGTAAGGTAGGATACGTTGGAAGGGCCGAGGTAATGTAGGATGGGGTGGCATAGGGTCGGGTAAGGGATGGGATATACATGAGGTGGGGTGCATGGTAGTATGAGTTGTGGACTATGTTGCACGGACACCGACACGGACACGGCGCACGACACGACACGGACACGGCGACACGACAACTTTCAAAAATATAGGACACGACACGCCGGGGACACGTAGTGTATATATATATATATATATATATATATATATATATATATATATATATATACAAAAATATATAAAAAAATACAAAAAAATACAAAAATACAAAATAAAAATAAAAATAAATAAATAAATAGCCGTGTCCGAACGTGTCCCCCCGTGTCGGGGCGTGTCCCTCCGTGTCGCTCCGTGTCCTTGACGTGTCCCTCGGCGTGTCGCGGACGTGTCACTGGCGTGTCGGTTTTAAAATTTAATTTAACATTATTTTAAATCAACCGACACGTGTCGGACACGATGTCGGCGCGATGTCGGACGCGTGTCGGATCTGGCGCGACGTCACCCATATTGGAGTGTCGGTGCATCATAGGTTGTGGATAACGCTTGCATTCTCTCGTATTCAAGATTACGCTGGCGCGCCGCCACGTGAGTTTAGCCGATGTTTATTCCCGGATACCGTCATTGCTTATTCTCCGGAAAAAGTTCACAACCCGTGGGCCTTCTACCTCCACGCAACATTGCTCGTTGGGCTTTCGCTAACGCGGAAAATTCCCAATCCCGCCTCCCGTATGAGTCTGGGCCGTGTGAAAAGTCTCATTTTCGATGTTCCTGAAATCTGCCACTCTATTTAAATATTGGATTAGTATAGGTAGGCCACTCAACCTTTACTTGAGAGATGCACTCATTGTTTGTTCTCGAAGAACCCGCTCGGGAGGAAGCATTCCACCTCCCGTGCTTTCCGTTGGTCAACAACCAAAACTCGTTTAGTTCTTGAAGAGTCTCTCTCTTTTTTGGGGAGCAGAGCAGTCAAAGAATGAACCAAAGGAGAGTAGGAAGAAAAGGAAGATTTTAGAAGAAATCCATAGAGTCGAGACGACATGAACGATGACACGGGATCCGAAGACAGCAGGCCATAGAAGAGTGAGCACGCACGCAAAAGCCAAAGTGTAGGCACCATCTCGCAACGTCGAAGTCGGGGAAGTGCATACATGTAGCCGCCTCGAATAGATCATAAATCAATTCTCTTTCTCGAAAAATATGGAAGGCGCCAATATCTGCCACAAAGGGCCCGAGCCATAACAAATGTGAATAGAAATCAAAGAACTATTCATACGTTGTTGAATAGAAATCTTCGATCCTTCATTTATATGCGAGAATAAAGAGATTTGGGAGGAGTGGAAGATACTTTTTGTATATAAAAATGAAAGGAGTGGGAAAGCTGCAGTAATTCTTTGGAAAAACCGGTTCTCTTTGTCTTGAGCTTTTCATTCCTCAATCCAATGATTCGTTTCTTCATATACCTCCCCACCAATAGATAGAGACAAATGGGAATAACCGAACCATGTCTACAAAATGCCAGTACAATACATCTGCTTCAAAGCCAACGTGATTCTCTTTGGTCATCTGACCAAGATATTGTGGCGAATACCACATATAATCGAGAAAAGAGTACCTATAATCACATGAAAACCATGAAAGCCAGTTGCTAAGAAAAGGTAGAACCATAAATACTATCCGAAATAGTGGAGAGTTAGGGTAAATAGGGTGGAGGTGTAGCTGGGGTGTGGGCATACGGTTAAGTGAGGGTGGTAGGGGCGGAGTCTCTTTGTCAATTTTCATTCCATCACATTCAATCTATTCACAATTTTTCATTCCATCACATTCAATCTATTCACAAAAGTAATGAAAATTGATTCTTTTTCAATTTCAATAATATGAAACTTAGTTTCATTCTACTACGTTATAATCATACAAAACAAATGAATCACTCCGTTCCGTCATAAATTAACACATTGTAAAAGAGGAAAAATAGCCAAATAATTGTATCATTCAGGTCAAAAAATGAAAGACACATAGTAAAAGGAGGAAAAATACAGATGAATGTTTATAACAAAATTTACCAGCAACATATAAAAAGAAAAAAATTCAAGTCAAACATAATCAGGCATGACTCTCTTAAGGAATTTGATAGGCTTGGACTCATCTTCTGGTACAAGATCATCAAAAGGCACATAGTTCTTCTCTTTACTGTAAACATGACATGTCGTCATTATCGTCTTCATCAATCTCCAGTTCCACGACGCCTCATTCAGATACTTGCCCCAATTCTGTTGCAGAGACTCATGAGCATCCCGCAGATTGTAGCTCGGTATTCTAGGAGAAACATGGTGAGGAATATGGACATTGATATCATGGCAAAGAATCTCTATCCAACGCGGATAGTCACAATGAACTGTGCCATTAAGTTGTGCCTGAGCTGCATTCCATTCATCTGAGTATTTAAATGGTATATGAGGAGCTGTATGATGTACCATTGTGAATGTACTCATCCAAAAGTGATATCCCAACCATGGCATTAGCCAAAACTTGACCCATCCGATTAAACCCGTCTTGTATATTATCAGAGGCCATCCGAATGCCATAAATGCAAACACACAAGCTAGGCTTATCTTCACCCTCTTTACTTCATTTGGTCTGAATTTCTTCAAATCAAAGTGGCATCCTAACCAGTGAGCTATGGACATGAAAGTTCGGAACGGGCCATATCCGTATACGATAGCCTTTCTCAACACTGTTGATGATTCAATCTCCTCTTTCCATACAGGGTGCCAAGCAGTATCTTCTTTCAACATGTTTGTTTTTGCATGATGACGGTCATGTTTGAACCGCCAAGGTTCATAGGGGTAGATTAAGGGCAAGAAGGCTAGAGTTCCTACAATGTCTTCAACTAGTTTGTTCTTTGAGAATGATTTGTGTGCACAATCATGCCCTATAACAAAGAAGCCTGTAATTGCAGTCCCTGTCCATGCCCAAGCTAAAGGAAGTAGGTACCAAGGGGATTTAGCAATCATGAGGAGTCCTAACGCATAGGTTGTTACAGATATCAATACGGACTTCCAAGCTTTGGAATCATCGATTTCAAATACCTTTTTGGTAGACTTTCAATGATGTCCTTTAAGGTAACGGTATCTGGAAGAGGTTCTCCTATTTTTCTAAAACCGTAAAGTTCAGATAATTTATCTCGCTCAGTTTTGCTGTCAGCTGGAATTGGTGTAACAGGAACCGCAACAGCTTGTATAGTTGGACCCCTTCGTGAAGAAAGCGAAGACCTGTTAGGTATGGTACTTCTACGGTATAGCTTTTCCAATTTTATATAATATGTGCCTGGAGTATTCAGCTGGGAATGGGATAATCTACGACTTAGAACTGGCCTATGCTTTTGGCCCAAGAAAAATGGGGAATCAGCAAGTGTGCAAGCCATGCAGAGCAAGATGGAACTGAAGAAACAGCCAAGTAGCGAAAACCCACTATCGAAAACCCACCCTTTATTTACCGCCCCGAAGCAAAGGTGATACGTTCAATTCCTGTGACTTTGGGGTCAAAGGTAACAAAAGCCAGGTAGGAACAGAGGTTACGATTGCAAAAGGAGGACCTTAGAACACTCACAAGTCACAATGGTCTAACATCCATTTTGCATAAAAAGGGTCAAAATTGTCCCATTCCCATCAACATTGCCATCTACAATAACCTTTGGAAACAACATTCAACGTCACCATAAAATCAATAGCAAAATACATCTATATCATGGTAAAAAAAATCTGAAACTTGATTTTTGCAGAAGTTCAACAGAAAAGAGAATCTCCCAAGGAACAGGGGAAAGAAAAAATATATACATATACACAATTTGATTTATCTAAGTATTGATATTTTCCAGCTTTTTTTTAGCTTTATTCCTCCCATCGAGTTTAGCATCTAAACATCCATATGATATGTCCAAAACATGTAAAAATCCCATCTTTACCAAACCAGTAAATGAATACCGACCTACCCAATACAATGCTCTAGGAGATATCTAATAGTAGATCACAAACTTCTACAAAACTCCACACTGTCAAGGAAATTAACTTACACGGCTAATGGATTGTCCATACATAGAGCAAAAAAGACTCACGATAAGCGATGATTCTATATGGGTTCTAGAATTTTTGATGGGAAAGGAAAATTAAACTCTTTCATACACACTCACAAAAGCTTCAAAATGAGACGCAGACCTTCAATGGCTCATTCTAGGAAAACGCGCACCACCTTCAACAACAATTTCACCAAAATAATCGAACTTTTTCAAGAAATCAAGATAAATTACCTGATTTGATTTTGTTAGAGACCCTAAAAATTGTAGTAATTGGCACTTGAAGTCAACAACACTGTGATGCAATGTAGTTGAATGGATGACTGTAAGTAATGACTGACGGAGAATTTGGTGTAGATTGGGTTGGTTTGTACTTTGTAGAAAAGCAAGAGCCACATTGAAGAGACTCACACCATTAAACCCATAAATTAATGAGTGATTTTATAAAAAATCAAAAATCAAAAATCAAAAATAAAAATAAAAAATTTCCTTGTAGATTGGTATTGTTGTTAAACGAATAGAGTCATTCACGAATAAGTTTATATTCGACTTGTTAGTATCTCTGATCGTTCGTTTCTTGAATTTTAAGCGAGCTGAAGCGAACAATTTTTTTGCTCGTTTCTAAATAAACAAACACGAAACTCTACTCGTGAGCGTTCGATTATGTTCATGACACTCTTTTATGTATGACCAAATTTTAACTCATAAGATGATAAAATATCTATTAATCTAATAGAGTAATTTTATACAATATTGATAGAGTTGTCATAATGTTTTTATTACTATAACATTTAAATATTGCTTTGTAATTTGTTATTTATTCATTTGGACTTAAAATTTTAAACATTAACAAGCCAAACTCGAATTGAGAGGCGGAAATACATGTAGCATGTCAAATTCGAACACGAGTTCGAACATGATTTTTTTATAAATGAGCCGTGTTTGAACATAATTTTATGTTAGTTTATTAGAAAAACGTTCACGAACAAACTCGTTACCTTAACAAAACAAGCTTGAAAATAATTTTTATGTCCGTTTATAAACGAACGAACATTAACAAACTCGTGATCTAAACGAACAGAGGTTGAACACTTTTTCCATCGTGATAAAGTGATCCCCAAAGCAGTGTTATATGAGGGGTGGACGTAGGATACCGAGGTAAGAAGCGATAAAAATTTTAAAAGCAAATAAAAAATTTAAGGAGGGGGAGGAAAAGCAGTATGCTTTATACATATATCGATTGTAAGCTTTTCCGATCAGAGAGGCGATTGGCAATGATTTCTATGTAGATTTAGCTTCGCTTGTTATAACCAATTTATGATGTTAATACAATTTTCACATAAAAATGAGTGTTTCACATACTATCATTACTTTAATGAGTGTTTCACATACTACACTTCTAATTTACAAATAAAAAATGTGCGTCTGAAATGCTACTATGTAATACTACTATAAACCCATAACTTTTGAATTTACATACAAGAAAATCTCTATAAATTAATCTCTTTAAATTAATAACATGTCTAAAATAATATTTTTCCGACTTGACAGTGAGTTCAAAAATGACCAATTTCGATAATATAATAAGATAATAATTTTTAGAAAATCTCTGTATAGATATACAATCCCAATAACATAATAAAATCATCTATAATCTTCCTTATTGCATCCAAAAGTTCGGGTGTGGTGCTTTCGAGCTGCATCAAAAAGTTATTAAATGTCTTTGATGCGTTGAGTCTTTTTTTACGTGTACTAATTTTTTTTGTAAAAATACAATGAATCAAATTAATGTGTGTACATTGAATCTTGTATGTACAGTACATTGAATTTGTAACTAATATACACTGAATTAAGTATAATACATAAATTAGTATAGTTCATTGTATTTAAATTTATATAATTAAAATTTAATTTTGTTTGATATAAATAACTCTCTATAAATTAATAATTATTAATCTATCGATAAATTAATAAAATCTTCTGGTCCCAAGTATATTAATTTATAGAGGTTTTAGTGTACTATCATTACTTTTAATATAATGATAAGTCTAACCCAATACATAATAGTTTGTTAGCAAGTGTTTTATTTATATTGATATTACAAATAAAAATATTATTTATATATACAACGTTTAAACATTTAATTTGAACTCAACTAACTACACATTTATACTCGTTGATGAAATATTCCGTCAAATGTTTATTCATTGAATAAAATAGTAGGTTAAATAACACAAAGTTGAAAAGCAGATGAATGCATATGCACCAGTACCACTCATGTTCACAACCAAATCACTTATACCATGATTTGAAGCCGGACCAACTAGATCTGGGTACACTTTAGTCCAAATGAGTTCCTTCAGAAACATCCAACTGAGAAATGTAATAGCCCCAATGAAAACCATGCGCAGAAGACAGACCACAGGCATATTGCAACAAACCAGATGAAAACAATAACAATAAGTGCAATGGCATCCTCCTTTAAAATGGTGCATCTGTGTTCATCAATCACATATTATGAGCTCACAAAGTCTGACAAAATTTTAGATTTAATCAAATCAAACAGAAATATAAAACTTTTAAAAAAAAATTACAAATAAAATAAAAACCAACTAAGTCCTGTGAAAAAGGGATTCTTGATCTCAATCATTTCAGGCACATGGTCTGACCATGCTTGAGCCAGAATGCTTATGGTTCAATCTTTCCTTTAATGAACACACACCACTACTCATATGTCTCTGAATCTATTATACAGCAAACTTATAAGCTTGAGCCTTCCACATCCTTCAACCTGTTGCTGAGACCAATGGAGGATACAGACCATTACTCCTACAAACGACCACAAGCCAAGCCGAGCCGCCTTCTTTAGAACAGAGCTTCACAGGCCTCGATATCAGGTGCCTGAGAATCCAAAACCTGTTTCCCAGATGGATTGGCTTTAACAATCCTCAATGCAGAAGTGAGTATAGCTTTCTGGAAATAATCATCAGCCAACTTCTTCAATATCTCAACAACAAACTTGAAGTCAAACACCCCGGCCAAGATTAGATTCCCCAAAACTTCACCAAAACTAGCTGGCGCTTTAGGCAAGTCAATGGCAAGATCGTCCAGGTTTGATGCATAAAGCAAGAACCCGGTTTTCAAGTCCTCGGCACTAAGAGCCTTTTATAAGCAAGTACTCCAGGAGTTTAGCTACTGGTTCAACACAAGGTGGGCTCTTTTCCAATCCAAGTGAAATAGCTTCCTTGACTATTTCAGGATGGTAAGTTGGTGATTTCAAATCCTCCACACATGCCAACGCTTCATCCAAGAGCCGAACGTTGAAATACTCCTCCAGAAGGGATATAGTTTTCCTCTTAAGTTCATCTTGATTTCCCTTAACAGATGAAGCTACCGGTTTCTCATCAACCGGCGAGTATGAAGATGAAGGTGCTACAGGAGCTTGTTGTGGAGCAGGATTCACTCCAAAGCTGGAAGAAGGCTGCCGAGCTGGGGGTGGTGCACCACCACCAGCACCTTGCAAGAGGGCACTAGTCTTGCCACTCATAAGACCACCACTGCCCTGTGGGAGAAATGTCTCATTGAGTATCGGTGACTTGCCTATCGATGGAGGCTGAACACGACCAGCTGGCTGATTGATTGATACGTCTCCCTTGGCATCGAGCGGGATCTAGGAACCTCCCACTTGTCGTTATCAATCCCAGGCACTCCAGGCATCCCAGGCATCTTCCTTGTCCCAGGCATCCCGGGCATCATGCCACCAGTCCCAGGTCGGTTGATGGGAAAGCCTCCCGGGCTAATGTTCCCTTGAGCTGTAGGAGCTATGCCACGGCCAGCTCTGATATTTGCAGTAGCAGCACCTGGACGCAAACCCAAGTTCTTCTCGGCTTCTGAGTGAATTTCAGATATCGTTTTGGCTTTAACCTGAATGTATCAGAGTGGTGGAGTAGGAGGAAAAAATTAGAAAATGTATCAACCAAGATATCCTTGATAAAGTGGTAATGAACTATTTTAAAAAAAAGAATAAAAAAGAAAATTACCTCTTCACGCCGAGGAACCCAATTATTAGATCGTAAATCAAGAACATTACGAACCATAAACCTCAGGCGTGGAACAAGCTGAGGATTAAATCGACAGTTCCTTCAATCTGTTGATGTATATGTCATTAATCCGGCGTGACTTTTGGTTTTCATCAAGCTGCTTACCAATGGTGTTGAAGAACTGACATATAGCCTCGACGTTTTCCTCAGCTGGACATGCCTTGGTATCAGGACCCAATAGTTCCTGTTGGCAAGTAAAATATACTCATTAACATCATTGACCAATCATAACAACTCTTGCTAGAACTCTTCTTCTTTATTATTTGTCTATTTTAAGTATGCTGAACAGGAGAAAAGAAAAACCTGCACAATGTGGTGGACAATCTTTTCTGGAACCATCTTTTGCTTGAGAAGCTCACCGATTAGACGGATATTTCCTAGAGTACGAAGCTTGACCTTTCTCTCTTTATCTCTGCGTTCAGACTCTTGTTCAGGAGCACTCATTTGACTAATCTCTTGTCTCAGCTTGTCAGCACCTTCAAATTCCTCTTGGCAATTATTCAGAAGAACGCGCTTAAATGTAATTTCTTTTCCATCAGGTTCATCAGAAGGAAAGGAAGGCAATTTCGCGTTCAGATCCGAGCAAAGCTGTGCGTACATGGGGCAATAAGTCGGTTCTAGGACAGCATTGTCAAATATCAATGAAATAACTCCCTGCAAACCAAACAATTACCAGGAGAAACAGTGTGTTAAGTCCAAAAACAAAGAATAGAAAGATCAAAGACCTAATTCTGCTCTTAATAAAGCAAATAAAAACGGTTTTACCTTCAGAATATCGGCAGATGTGATTCCAGCATCCATCAGCTGACCTTTGAGAAGATCAAACTTCTCCGGTGCCAGCTTATTCAGTATGCTGCATGCCAAGAGTAGCAAGAGTCATAAAAATAAGCAATCTAGCACTTCTACACTATAATACTACATTAAGTATGTGACAGAATGACAACCATATCAGGAAAACCATAAAAACTTATAACTAGCTTACCCCTTCACAGTTTTCAAGACACGGTCCTTCTCGGAAAGATTCTCTCTTCGAGCAGACCATGCCACTTCAGCCTTGAGAAGAGCAGGAGTTGGCCCTCCTTGACCCTACACGAAAGAATGAACTCTGTTAAAAGAATTAAATTGCTAGAAACAGAGGTCATTTTTATGCCAAAGATAATTCTAGCACATAATATTCAAAACAAATTGAGCAGTTGCTTCATGTGAAGTAAAAATTACAAGTTCAATACGTAACCATAATCCCATAGTCAAATCTGTACATCTGCTGAGGATTTAACTAAGTAGGCAGTCCTGATTTAGAAAATACAATTAAACATACATAGAATTCCCTAAAATATCCATCATGTGAATACATAGACTGCTGTTTCCGTGTCTAAGTTGAGATATTGAAACCACAGATTAAATAAGAAACATATCAACCAAGTAAAATTTTACTAAGTAGGCGATCTTGATTTGAAAATACATTAAAACACACGATTTGAAAATACATTAAAACACACGTAAACTTCCTTAAAATATCCATCATTTGCATACATAGTCTGCTTATTCCAGTCCTAAATTGAGATATTGAAACCGCAGACATTGAATAAGGAAGATTGCAACTAAGACAGGCACTACTAGCACAAAGTATGTTTAGTAATAAGAACAGAAAACAAAATATGTAACTTTATAATTTAATTTTACTGGTGGGATGGGAGAGATTTGAACTCATACAAGTTGTGAATTGAATTGCTGCTGCGGGGCATCATAGTCTCTATTCTCTTTGGCGCTTCCCCAGGATTTCTCGTCAGCAGGAGATATTTGAGTAGGTTTAGTTCTCCAATCACGATTGTCCTGCTCAGCATAACGAGCCTGTGCCTGAACTTGCACCTGCTGAAGAAAAAGAATATGATAAATTGACGTTAAGCACAACCATTATCAGATTTGACACGCGCAAAGTCCATTTGAAAATAATCCAGGTGTACTAAATTTGTATCATGCAAGTACTCGTGTGTATACACACACACACATAGAGAGAGAGAGAGAGACTTATGAGACAATGCACTAAATTTGAATCATGCAAGTACTCGTGTGTATATATTATACACACACACACACACACACACATAGAGAGAGAGAGACTTGTGAGAAAATGCACTACATTTGAATCATGCAAGTACTCACATGGCTATCCCCACGAGCCCAGCTTTGATCATCACCAAAAATTTCAGTATCAAGTTCTTGTTTCACCTTTAGAATCTCATTTGAAATATGAACCACCACCTGTGAAGCAGGCATTTAAGCGAGCATTACATGCAAGCAAAATTTGAGGAGCATAACAGCTGAAACGAGATTTTAAATATATGATGAATTTACATCCATTGAGAAACCACAACATTAAAAGGTTTGAACATAGCAAGACGAGATTCATCTAATCAGAAGCATAAGCTCAAGTGATCCTTCATACCAAGTACAGCAGCAGTACACAAACCATTTGGACATGAAATATTTCGACTTAAATCAAATAAAGTATGGTTGAAATGTTGCTTGATTTGTATTGGGTTTCGTACCGAATAGAGTGGATGTGATGTTTGTGAAGAGAAAAGTAACAAAGAAAATTGCTTTATTGAAGATGAATAAAGATGTTTTCTTTGATCCAAGTTGAATCAGAATTGATCCGTAACCAAACAGCCCTGCATGAAGTTCAAGGGAGAAAAAATGGGGGCAGCTGGGGGTGGGGCGGATGAAGAGGAAGGAAGCAGGAAAGGAGGCACTTAAAGCGAGCCACAGAAAATAATGTATTGTACTTTTTCTGAAAGCAAAAAGCACGCGCCCGAAAAAGCTGGTAACTACCTCTAAACGAACAAAAAGAGTAGGAAATAATTTTGGGATAAGACAAAATAAAAAAGAACGGGAAAATCCTCCAAAAAAAGGCAGTTTCACTAAAAAAAAATGTAACACTTAAAGACAAAACAGGACAACACATCCAGAGGGAATGACAGACATCAGCGTTGATTTTTTCCGCCATAGAGAAATGTATAATTCCATGTAAATGAATTAGGAAATGGATTTAATGGAATGCAGATAAATAAAATAAAATGAGAAAAGATAGCCTTAAACACGAGCAACGTGAATGGATTTTGCATTTCATCCTTCCGAGTCAAAGAAAGGCATAGAAAATAGAAACAAGAATTGATTTTAAAATTATGTTAGGGTATTGATCCCAAAAAAATATACATTGCGTTGCGATAGGACTTGGGAGGCATATGGCTAAACAATGCCAAAGAAAAGCAAACTATGGGAATAATAACATGAAAAAATAATAAGTGTTACTTTCACGTTGTTTATAAAATATTTCTCTTTTCTCACATTCTTATCTAAAAATATGTTTATTGTACGTTACCAGTATCAAATCAAACCAAGTGATTCTTCCCAACGTTACATCACATCATGCTATCCCAACAGTTTACAGCAGAGAGCTCTTAATTCAATTTATTTTTAACTAGTCATAGAACAGGAAAAAAGAACAAACCTCTCTCAACTGCAGCAGTTGGTCCCTGCTATACTTGATTCGCTCACGTGTCTCAAACCGGGAGTCTCCAGTCTGCAAGACAAATAAAATTCTTTTTTTAGAAATCAAGCAATAAATAAATTAAAACCAATAAATACATTCTCAAATCAACGGTTAGATTTCCACACGTCCTTGTATAGCTTCTTAGATTATTTTACCAAGGCAATCATTGCGAAAAAATGTTAACACCATGTACAAAACAAGGCCATACCATACATTTCTACAAAAAAAGGGAAGAAAAGCAAACATCAAGCAGAAACACCATGCATGACTTTCATACTTAGACTTCAGCAAAGTTTCTGTGTATGTAGGTTCTTTATGGGCTATGATACACTACTTTCATGCCCGCCTAAAATCTACACGTTATTTTATGTCCATATTTACAGCAGATGCACAGCTTGAGCTTTACTGCCAAGAATTAGGACAAAAACTTTCAAAAGAACACATAGACGTCTTTCCATAGTAAAAAACATTGCAAAATTGTTACAACGATCCACCATGCACAAAACAAGGTCATGCCATACATTTCTACAAAAAATATGGAGAGAGAAAAAGCATCAAACAGAAACAGTAGAAATGCCTTTCATACTCTTGACTTTCGCAAAGTTGCTGTGTAGGTAGGTTCTTTGTGGACTATGATACACTACTTGCATGCCACACCTAAAGTCTACAGGTTATTTTATGTCCATATTTACAGCAGATACACAACTCAAGAGCACTGCTAAGAATCAGGACAAAAGCTTTTTGAAATCACATTCAGTTCTAGATATCTTTCCATACTAAAAATCATTGCAAAAAAAATAACCACTATCCACCATGTACAAAACAAGGCCATACCATACATTTTTACCCAAAGGGGAAGAAAATTAGCAAATATTCCGTGTATGTAGGTTCTTTATGGGCTATGATACACTACTTGCATGCCCACCTAAAACATACATGTTATTTTATGTCCATATTTACAGCAGATACACAGCTTGAGTGCACTGCTAAGAATCAGGACAATACCTTTCAGAAAACACGTTTAGTTCCAGATACCTTTCCATATTAAAAATGTAAAAAAAGAAACTTTTACAGCTCATGTTATATGAAAGTAAACATTATTACGAAGGCATAAAAGAAGAGCTGCAAAAACACGGATAAAAGCAAGTAGATTACAGGACAACGCTATTGACCACACCACATACACCAATATTGACAAACAAGCAGCAGTCTCAACAATTTGGACACCAATCCCTTCATTCCACAAGGTTGTACCCAGTTTAATATTGTAAACGAACTCCTCACACTGACCACACAAAATCACGACTTTGAATCAAATTTGCATCTATCAAACATGAATCAAATAGATTGTGTACACAGTAAAACAATCCCCCAACACCATTGTCCACAAACGGAATACAAACAATGAGAACATAAATACATTTATCACACAGAGACTGAACCACTTCCTACATATAGAGGAAAGGGCTAAAACCACTCTTCCACTCATAAGATATGTCGACAGATTGACCTTAAGCAAAAACGCAAGACAAAAAAAAGGGGGAGGAGGCCCCAGAAATCACTATAACCAGATCCAATTCCAGAAATGCATATAGATAATGTTAATTATGAGTCCTGTGAAATTTATATTAGTGAAAAATACAGGGACGCACATAGTTTCAAATTCACACATAACCACAAGTACCAATCTGATAAAACAAAAAAACATTCAAAAAATCCAATCTTGATATAAGAAATTGAACAATTGGGTAACAGATAAACGAATGAGCCCAATATCAGATCTATAACGAAAAAGTAAAAAATCAACCTTGAGGACAGAAAAAAGAGCGCCGGCGCCGCCATGAGGTCGGAGAAAAGGAGTATCGGAATTGGTGTTGGTACTATTAGAAGAAGGTTCAAAGCGGGGGCCAAGCACTCTGCTTCCACCTCTGCTTCCACCTCCAGGTCTTAAGCTAATAGTCGTCTGATCAGCCTGCATACCTATCAAAAAGCAATCTTGGCCGTCCAAAAAGTCGATTGAAAAAAAAGCAAATCCAAAGTTTGAGATTCAATATATAGATATATATGTATCTATATATGAATGAAATTGAAAAAAGAGGGAGAATTATTGAAGAAAGAGGAAAATATTATGGAGATTGTGGAATTAGAGAGAGAAAAGTTGGGCGCTATTTTATTTTCCTTCCTCTCGCTAGAAAAGAGGAGAGGAGACAAGAAAGAGATGAGCTTGTTGTTTGCGCATATATCTGGGTGACGGAAGTGGGCTGCGAGCCTGCGACAAAGGAGTGAGAAAAACCCTTTTGGGCAATTACCAAAGTAGGTCTTTTTTTTCTTTTTCTTTTTCTTTTTTTTTCAAATTGACTATAGCTGCAATTTTTTTTTGGGGGTGTGTGTCAAGAAATTATCGCTTAATCAAAAAAAAATAAAATTTCAGAACTATATACGTATCAAATAACTTTAATAATGTATTTTATAACAATGTTAACAGAAAATAATATCAAGCTATAATATAATGATGAATATCAAGAAGATAAATATTACGGTTTTTAAATAAAAGATTAATTCAGTGTTTTTTAGATTTAGGTTAGGGTTAGTTCGGAATTTATCTAGTTTAAATTATGTTTATCGCTAACTTTTCTTATATATAAAAACACCCAATGTAACTCATTTTACTCATTACAATAAAAACAGACATTTTGTTTACGGATTGTGGTTTTTTTTTTTTCTTTCAATGGTATCATAGTTAGAGACAAGGGTTTTAGTAATATGGCGAGGTTGGTAATATTTGGTTCGGTAATAAGCTTAATTTTGGTAATATTTTGGGTTTGGTAATATCTTAATTTGGTAATATTAATATTTTGGAGGATATCCTAACTCCCTCGCACGTATGTTTCAACTCTTTAGTAGTTCATTAGTTCGTAGGTTTGATTTCATCAGCGTATATATATACTTTGACTCTTCAGGAAGTCTTATTCTTGTGTTGTGAAACTGATTTATTGACGCACGTAATCCGGTAAAAGTTAGGCATAATTGCTTGGTGACATAAATCATGAATACTCGTTTTGGTAAGTCATATCTTGACGCACCGCTTATATGGAAATCAAGTCAAGAATCGGTAACGGACGTCCGACCGTTATTAATAAGCATTTATTGAAAATTATAACCTCACACGTCGCCCTAAAAAAAATCGACATACTAAAATCTTGCGTGTCAACATACTAAAATCACAAATTTTATAATGGTCCATAACCAAATCAAACTTAGTGTGCTTAACAAATAGGATTTAAGAGATTTTTGATAGACATATGTGTATAAAAACAAACAACCAATCATATTTCTGCTGTACTAAAATTAAGAAATTTTAGCACTTTTGGTCCCTCACGTTTTAGTTTTGTTTCAAAAACAACATTTATGTTTTTTAATTACACTTTTGGTCCCATAAAATTGTATTTTGTTTCAATTTTAGGACAATTACTCAATTAGCCTTCTAAAAATTAACGTCGACTAAATGTTGAATCCGACAAGAGAAATGTCGATTTTACATAGGAAATGAATGTTGAATCCAACAAGAGAAATGTCGATTTTAGATGGGAAATGAAATCACACGTGGCTACCAGGTTGTATTCAACGTTTAATCGACGTTAAATTAAAGTAATTGTCATAAAATTGAAACAAAATACAAATTTAATGGACCAATAGTGTCATTAAAGTAATAGGGTTTTAACAGTTTTAGGACCTCGTGTTTTAACGTTTTGTCAAAATTGACCATTGTCTTTTAAAATAACAATTTTAGGATCTTATGTTTGTGTTTTTTTTTCTTCAGTTTTAGGACAAATTTAAAAATTCCGTCTAAGTTAACGTTAAATTTGACGGAATATTTAAAATTGTCCTAAAACTGCAAGAAAAAAACACAAACATATCGTCTAAAATGTATATTTTAAAAGATAATGGTCAATTTTGACAAAAAGTTAAAACGTAGTCTTCCTAAAATGTCACTTTTAAAGGAATTTTGACATTTTTAGGACGCCGTGTTTTAACGTTTTGTCAAAATTGACCATTATCTTTTAAAATAACGATTTTAGGGCGCTTTATGTTTGTGTTTTTTTAGATTTTAGGACAAATTCAAAAATTCCGTTAACGGCAAAACATGTTAAGTTGGACGGAATTTTTGAATTTGTCCTAAAACTGAAGAAAAAAAAACACAAACATAAGGTCCTAAAATTGTTATTTCAAAAGATAAGGGTCAATTTTGACAAAACGTTAAAACATGAGGTCATAAAACTGTTAAAAGCTCTAATAGTAAATACTAAATCTCCAAAAGAAGAAGTCTCTAAGCTTCATCAACCTATATATTAATGACAGAAATGATTAAGGCACAAAAAATATGCACAGAAAGTGTGTACAAAAATGATCTAACGGTGGAGATGTCTTTTCTTTTGGGTTTTTGAAATTTTTGCTATCTAAATGTAAGAATGAGATAATTTCTGTGTACAATTTCTGTGTATATATCACTCTCCTATTAATGAAGAAAATACGGACATTTAAATTATAGATAGAAACATCAAATGAAAGATCAGTTCGGGAATAATACACGTATTCTTTTTTTTCCCCAAACGACGAAAGCATTCATTATGAAAGTATTAGGTTATACAGGTCCATATCGGAGTACACCCATGCCAAAAAACACCTACATCAGATTTGAAAGAGAAAGCGGCGAGATTATGAGCTAACTCATTGCTTTCTCTTCCACGGTACAACACACGGCATGAGTCAAAAAAAGAAAACATCAGCCTAACATCATCTAGAACAGTCGCAGAATCAAAAAGGGGGGGGGGGGATTGGCCAAGCTCACTGCATGTAGCCAAAAACAGGTTATCAGTAAAACAAACTAGTTTCGTAATTCCCATGGCAAGACATCTACTAAGACACCAACGTAAAGCTTGAGCTTCCGCTGCGAAGGGTTGTGTTTGATGTTGTTGTTTACGCACCATTTATATTGGTTCAGCGGAGTTCGGTGCGTTGCGTTTATGAGTATTAGTTAAATAAATTAAATACTGTAAGGGTAGTTATGGTATTATTATTATTGTGGTGTGTTGGATAGTGGTGTGTGTGCCATGTGGCATGCTGTAACAACCAGAGAATCTTGCATAGATCTCTAGGTGCTGTCGTGTAGTAGGAGTGTGTGTTGCTATCCCTATCTTCAGTGTGTAAAACATTACTATCTTCTTCATCAAGATGATGATGATTATGATATGAAGAACACCAAAATTCTCTGTGTTTTGTTCTTCTAACATGGTATCGGAGCCTTGGTTTTTTATGAGCACCGCTAATTCCGCCGCCACGCATCGCTGGTTAGGCTACCGGTGATGGTGCTTGTCACGGAGGAGTATCGATTCTTTGGTATCATCGCAACCGGAGAGTCTTCGTCATCTGGGATTAACAGTTTCTTCGTCACCTCTATTCCGAGTGTGAGTGTGAATCCAACTATTCCCACCTTAGGAATGATGTCTTCTCCGTTTATGTCAACTGGAGCAAATATCAATAGCAGCTTTCCCTTCTATTATGGGCTCAATTTTGGAAGAACGGAATCAATTCCAGGTTTTCTTGGCTCGATGTATCCCAATCTACCACCTCTGACTTATGTTGGTTCTATGGGTGTTCCATCAACTCAGAATCTGCCTTTCACCAACAATTTGACTCAGGTTTGCAATGTTAAACTTGATAGGAATAATTACCTTCTATGGAAATCCACAGTCTTACCCATTATTCGAGGTCATAGGCTAGAAGGTCATGTTTTAGGAGATGAATACTTAAATAGACCCTTATCACCGTATGTTGGTCTATCTGGATCTCCTTTCCAAAGGCCTCAAACCCAATAGGAATGGAATATTACAGATCAGTTGCTAATGGGTTGGTTAATGGGGTCTATGACTGAATCTGCTCTTATGGAAATTGTTGGTTGCAACTCAGCTAGGGAAATATGGGTAACATTGGAGGCTTTGTTCAACAGTCAGTCCGAATCAAGAATGTTGGAATATAATAGTGCCCTTACAAGAGCTGTAAAGGGTTCTAAATCAATGCATGACTACTTAGCACAAATGAAGTCTTATGCTGGATATCCTATCTCTAAATCTGAGCTGATTTTGGCCACCTTAGGGGGTTTAGAAAGATAATATTAATTTGTTATAGTGAATCTAACAACTAGGGTTGGTTCTTTAACTTGGCGGGAGGTTTAGTCTCATTTCATAACTAATGAAAGACTTGCCTGCAGATTCAATCTTGGTTCTCTTGGTGGTATTATATCGGGCTCCAGTGCTAATGTTCTTTGTTAATTTTGGATCAAGGCCCGGATCCCTGGACAAGGATCTACCTACAGACCTCAAAATGCCACTCAAAATCTGGAAATAGAGGAAGGGGAGGTATAAATAGAGGTGGTGGTAGATGAGGTAGAAATGCCAACAATGCAAATAGACACATGCATCAGGTTATGTGGCAAGAGTGGTCACCTTTGTGGTAAGCTCTTTGGCATAGATTTGAACAGGATTTTGTGCCTCCAAGTGCGGAGATTCAAGATGAACACTTTTCTTATGGCTACCTTTTCAAATCATTGGAGATGTTGCTTGGTACTTGGACAATGGAGCTACAAATCACATCACCTCGACATCAACAACTGCATCTTTCTTGGACTACTCGGGATCGGATACTCTTGTAGCAGGTAATGGTGAGCTTCTATCCATTTCTCATACAGGCACTTGTGTCATTCCATACAATCCAACTCTCATTTACACCTAACCAATTCCTTACATGTTCCTTCCATAACTAAGAATCTTGTTAGTGTGTCTCAATTAACTAGTGATTATCCTGTCATTGTTGAATTTGATAATAAATGTTGTTATGTTAAGGACAAGGCAACAAAGAGGCGCTTCAAATAGGAACTCTTAAGCAAGGATCATGCACGGATCCCCTGTCACCAAAGATGCCTCTGCTTCTTTCACGGTTCTGTGTCAACTTGGTCTCCCTTCACTCCAAAGTTTCTTCTGCCCCTCATTTGAATAATTGTAATGCTTTGCTTACTTCTTTAAGTTTAGACAAAGACATGAATGTTTGACACAAAAGACTTGGTCCATCCTTCAGACCAGTGCGCAACTTGTCCTAAATAATTTTAAACTCGGTATTGAGAATGATGTTATGTTTTGTGATGCTTGTCACTTAGGTAAAATGCATGCCCTACCTTACTCTAAATCTGCTTTTCATGCTAAAAAATGTTTGATGTTGTGTACACTTGATTTTTAGGGACCAGCTCTATTCAAACCAATGAAGTTTTTCCTACTACATTCTTTTGTTGATGATTTTTCTAGGTTCAATTGGATTTTTCCTCTCAAACATAAATCTGAAGCATGTACATTTTCTAGAATATAAAAGTCTTATTGAAAATCGAGTTTAAAACCACCATCAAGTGTCTTCAATCTGTGGGGAAGAGAGTGCAGACCTTTTGAAACCTATCTTAAAAACAATGGAATAATCTTTAGACACTCTGTCCACATGCCCGTGGACTGACCGGGGAGAGTGGAAAGGAAACATAGGCATGTGGTTGAAATGGGACTTACTCTTTTAGCTCAATCTTTTATGCCCCTAAAATTTTGATGGCACAATTTTCCGCAGGCTTTCCACATAATCAATTCCCTTCATACACATGTCCTTGATAACAAGTCTCCATCACAAGTCCTCTTGGACATTCAACCTGACTATTCCAAATTCAAAATCTTTGGATGCTCCTGTTTTCCAAATCTCAGACCTTATGCCCAACATAAGTTTAGTTATCACTCAGCTAGGTGTGTCAATCTGGGGCTGAGCTCCAAACACAAAGTCTACAAGTGTCTAGATGCCTCAGGTAGAATATACATCAGTAGGGATGTTGTGTTCAATGAATCTCAGTTTCCCTTTAAGGAAGGCTTCTTGCAAGAACCTCATAGAACTGTTTGTGTTGCCCCTGATCTTGTAAATCAAGTGGCTCTCCCAAATCCTTCTCCTACTGTTCCTGTTGTCCTTGAACCTGTGTCCACAGAAACTCCAGCATCCATCAACACTCCCATTCCAGTCAATGACCCTGAACAACCAGAATCTCTTCATATTTTTATGTCTCCTGGTCCTCAAAATCATAGTCCAAGTATAGATCCCAGAGAACTGTCCACTACTTCTTCTGGTCCCTATAGTTCTTCACCTCAACCTTCACATTCACCTTCACCTCAACCACAACCAACACAAAATGTTGGTCATCCTATGCAAACAAGATCCAAAAGTGGGATCTACAAACCTAAAGTCTATCAAACCTCTATCACACAGTCTAATGTTCCTGCACACCTTATTGAACCAACAAAAGTATTTGATGCACTTGTAGTACCTGAATGGAAGCAGGCCATGGTGGAAGAGTTTGATGCTCTTCAAAGAAATCAAACATGGACCTTGGTGCCACCTTGTGCAGGACAGAATCTTGTTGGAAACAGATGGGTGTTCAAGTTGAAAATTAATCCTGATGGTTCTATACTAAATCATAAAGCAAGATTAGTATCCAAGGGCATTCATCAAGTCTATGGTGTGGATTTTACAGAGACTTTCAGTCATGTGGCAAAAGCATCCACTATCAGAATTGTTCTGGCCATTGTTGTGAGCTATAACTGGGATGTGAGGCAAGTTGATATCAACAATGCCTTTTTCAATGGTCCCATTACTGAAGCTATTTTCATGCCTCAACCTGAAGGTTTCATTGATCCACAGAGACCTCAGTTTGAGTGTAAACTCAACAAGGCCTTGTATGGTTTAAAACAAGCACCTAGAGCCTGGTTTTCAGCTCTCAGAAATCATATGTTGTCTTGGGGTTTTCATCAGGCTAGGACTCACAACTCTCTGTTTGTTTTACAAACTGAAACTGATCTAATATATGTTTTAATTTATGTGGATGACATCTTAGTAACAGGTAGCTCCAGAAAACTGATCTCTAAGTTCATTGAGATGTTGAATTCCAAATTTGTTCTCAAGGATCTAGGTCTTATAGCTCATTTCCTGGGAATGCAGGCAAAAAGGGATGCCACATGACTGGTGTTATCTTAACAACATTATGCAGCACAACTTCTGAAAATATTGAATCTTGAAAATATCAAACCTAGTCAAACACCTATCTCCACTGGGGTTCATCTGATTCCACACATGGAGAGACAATGTCTAATCCCACTCTCTATAGAAGTGCTATAGGAGGTCTTCAGTTTCTTACTTCTACAAGACCTGATATAACTTATGCAGTGAACTACCTAAGTCAATTCATGCAGTCTCCCACTGAAGATCACTGGAGTGCTGTCAAGAAACTGCTGAGATATATTAAAGGAACACTTCATTATGCTCTCTTTATTCCTGCAAGTAATGATCTTAATCTCCGTGGTTTTTTCGATCTTTGATTGGGCTGTTTCCGCTTGAGAGAAAATTTATTCTGATTCTTGTGTGTTCCTTGGTTCCTGTCTTGTTTCATGGTGTTCAAAGAAACAGGCTGTTGTTGCACGATCCAGCACTGAGTCTGAGTATAGGTCTTTGGCCAATCTCTCAGCTGAAATATCTTGGATTACTGAACTTTCGAAAGAGTTAAAGATCAAATTAACAGCCACTCCTCTGGCATGGTGTGATAGTCTTGGTGTAGCTTCTTTGGCACAAAACCCAGTGTTTCATGCTGGGACGAAGCACATTGAAGTTGATGTTCATTTCATCCGAGATAAAGTAATCGATAAGCAGTTAAGAGTCAGCTACATTACTTCCAGCTCTCAGATTGTAGCTGTCCTGACAAAGGCTTTGCCAACACCACAGTTCACTGGTTTTCGAAGCAAACTTAATGTGATTCCTACCACATTTAGTTTGAGGGGAGGAGTTAAATAAATTAAATATTGTAAGGGTATTTATGGTATTATTAATATTGTGGTGTGTTGGATAGTGGTGTGTGTGCCATGTGGCAGGTTGTAACAACCAGAGAATCTTGCATAGATCTCTAGGTGCTGTAGTGTAGTAGGTTTGTGTGTTGCTATCCTTATCTTCAGTGTGTAAAACATTACTATCTTCTTCATCAAGATGATGATGATTATGATATGAAGAACACCAAAATTCTATGTGTTTTGTTCTTCTAACTGTATTTTATGATGAAACAAAGTCATTTTAATCTACGAGTAATTGTGAAACATTGCAAATCGTCACGGAAGTGAGGCAATTCATTGTATGGAGGCATCGCAAGGCATCACGAGATCAAATTGAACCAAACAAAAAAAATACATAAACAATGTTTTTTCATCTAACAAAAAATCAAACAGTTTGTGTAACAAGGACAATGAGTCCATTTTGCACGCATTGAGGGACTGTAATTGGTCTATGACTTTCTGGAATTTGTGCGTACCGGAAGAATGCAGAGAAGTTTTTTCTGGGGCCAACACACCTAATGCTTGGTTGAAAGTGAACTTAAATTCTACTCGGGACTCACCATTGCGAGAAATAGCTGAAAATATATATGCAAAAAAGCATGACGATGTTGGATATAGTATATTCAATAATCGGGGCCAAATTAATTCTTATATCAAGAACAAAGAACAATGGAGATAGTGATTTAGATTTGTTTTAGCCTGAGCCTTAGAGTTATTTCTCCCAAGTTGCCTACGTATCCAATGTATGTAATTGGAATCAAGTCCTTCGTAGTTCCTTAGGGATTGTTTATATAGGGGGTGTCTCGCCCTATTTCTTGTTCTACAAGTATTAGGATTTATTTCCCCTAAGGATTATTAAGTGTAAATCCCTTTGATTTAGGGATAATTATGACTATATTTAAATGACAGGATCATCATCCTAATATCATGGGATTCTTCTCATGTTTATCCTATAATTAAGGAATACGCTCACATAGCGGATAAGAGAAGCCGACCCGACCTGTGTTAAGCTCCTCAGGTCATCTTGACCTGACTTGTATCACCTGACCTCCGTTAGAACCGAGCCGACCTGCGGTGGTCTGTTCGGAAGGACATGCCAGACCTTCCACCTGGGGCTTAGGCCTGCTCCACCAATTGATGTGGGGCCCCTGGCCCTTGTATTTATTATCCTTCTCTCTCTTTATTTATTATACAGCCATTCTCTGAATGACGCGTGGCAAGGGCTAATCCGACCCTCGTTAAAGCAATTTATGGGATTTGACACTAGAGGAATAAAGTTAGACATGATCACATGACAGTGAAGACGAAAGGCCCCCAACATTAGAAACTTACGTCTCGCTTGGAATATAGACTATAATTATGTGCTTGGAATATATAAGAAACAATGGGTTGGAAAACTTGATTTTGTAATTTCTCATTTTCCTCTTTTGAGGCAGTCAATAAAGTGATAAACAAAAAAAAACCAAACAATTTAAATTATTTAGGTTAACCGTTTAACCTGGATTTTATCTATTATATCTGCATATATAATTTTGAAACACATACAAGAAACTTGTAGTTTAAGAAAGATAAAACAGATGCAATCTAACAAAAAAGGCGAAATTGATAAAAACACAGAAACAAAGACAACACGGTGATTTAACGTGATATCCGGCGTTGTGCCGACTATTCCACGGGCAGAAAAGGAGATATTTATTATGCACAGAAATTACAAAGTTTTTCACGCTCTTAAAAAACACACAGCATTGATTTCAATGGATGGTATTTGTAGACACAAATCCGTAAACCCCAGCCGCCATAGGATCTCTGTCGGATTGTCATAAATGCCCCAAATGTGGATCCCAGCTCAAACTGACTCCACTAGATGAAAACTCACTTTTCACTTGTAATCAGCCAACTCAGATGTAGAACTCACTTGTATTCAGCAAACTCAGTTTCCACCAAAACTCAGTTTCACTTCACAAAACTGACTTTCAGATTAGTTCCACCAGTTTTAGAGATCAAGTCACAAAACTGACAAATCTCCACCTTGACTTGAACTCTCATTCAACGTCACCAGATTGCATAATTCAGATGTACTTGTACCAGATGCATTCATCAATGCCAGGATGTACTTGTTCCAGACTTCTCCACAGAATCCACTCAGATGTCCTGCCTTCAACTGATTTTCCAGAAAAACTGATTATAAGCTTTGAATGTTAAGCAAGTCCAGACACAACTGAAACTTGCTTTGTTGAACTGGTTTAGTAAGCATATCAGCAGGATTTTCTTTGGTGTTGATCTTCTTCACTACAACCCTCTTCTCATTTCTCAGAAAATCATATCTCACATCAATATGCTTGGTTCTCTCATTATGAACCTGATCCTTAGCTAGACAAATTGCACTCAAACTGTCACAATAAATCTCAACTCGATCCTGATGTAGTCCCAAATCACTAACTAGTCCCTTCAACCAGATTGCTTCCTTGACTGCTTCAGTAAGAGCCATATACTCTGCCTCAGTTGTTGATAAAGATATTGTTGCTTGCAAAGTTGCTTTCCAGCTGACAACTGAATTCCCTAATATGAAAACATGACCAGTCATTGATTTTCGAATGTCCACATCACATGCATAATCAGCATCACAGTATCCTGTGACCAAACTCTGAGTATCACCTCCATAAATGAGACCAACATCAGCTGTACCCCTAAGGTACCTGAACATTCTTTTCACAGCTTTCCAGTGTTCCTTTCCAGGTTGAGCCATAAACCTGCTGACAACACTGATTGTCTGAGCCAGATCAGGCCTAGTGCATACCATGGCATACATCAGATTGCCAACTGCACAAGCATATGGAACTTTTTTTGACATATATTCCTTATTCTCACCTGACTGTGAAGCATAAACTGACAAATTAACATCTATTGGCTTTGCAGCTGACATACCAAACTTGGCCAAAATCTTTTATATATAGCCCTGTTGTGATAAAAATAGTTTCTTCTGACTTCTATCTCTCCATATCTCCATCCCTAAGATTTTCTTGGCTGCACCCAAATCTTTCTGTTGGTTCCTTGGAAAGGCTGACACAAGTTTAGAGGGGGGGGGGGGTGAATAAACTTGTCACCAAAAACTAAATTTAAAATAGATTAAGGTTCAGATAAAACTTGTGTGGAGTTGAGCTGACAAAGCTGAGATTAAGTCAAACTGACTTAAGCTGAAACTGAGTCAACCGGCAGCGGATATGATTTTAGCCTTTTTATTGATCTTGTTATTCTGTTGTGAAAACTGAGTGTTGTGAACTGAATTCTGGTGAATATCAGTTGTGACTGTGAGATGTAAAACAATCAAGTATCACAATGCTTGTAAGTAAATGCTAAATAAATAAGTAAATGCGTAAAGTAAATAAGGCGGATGTTATAGAGGTTCCAGGTGGTGTAATCCTATACGTCCTCTCTTCCCCTGTGGTGCGGAGGAAAATTCCACTAGAACTTCTTGAGGTGAACTGTTACAAAAAGTCCTAAACAATAGTCCTTGGCTAATCCCTAGCTTCACTATCTAAACAATTATAGAACAGGTAGAATTGCTACTATTCAAATGCTTGAACCACTGGTCCTTAGAGGGTAGGATTGTCTCTTCACCAGCTACCACCACAAACACAGTCTACCCGACTGCTTGTCACAACTGTCCTTGGCGAAACCTTCCCGGTTTGCTTCACAGTCCAAAACCTTTGAATTAGAATCAAAGTTGGGCTGAGAATCAATTGATTCTTGTAAATTGATTCTTGTTTGTGGTTCTTCAAAGTGTTGAATTCTTGATAAATTCTTTGTAGCTTTGAACACTTGAAGAAATACTAGATATGATCTTGTTATAGTTCAGAGATGATAGCAATTCAAATAGAGTGCACAAATTGCTTGTTGATTCTTGTATATGCTCTGTTCTCTGTGTTTTTGTTGTTTGTGCAAAGTCTTCTATTTATAGTGTGAAGTCCAACGTTCATCTGGCTTCGATTTGAATTGTATCAACGTATATCTTGCAGCGGCTATATTTTTCGACCGTTCTATTTGTGTCGAGAACTTATCCAATGAAATTGCTTTCTTTACAACGTTCGATTGTACTTTCGGTTTGTTGGATGGTGACTTATAAAAGCGAGTTTCCTTATCGCTTTATATCGAGTTTTTCATTTGTCGGTTTCTAATCGACTTGGAGCATTAATCGAGATTTTATTATTCTTCAAAAATCGATTACTCGGCTTTTCATCTGATTATAATTGACTTAATCAGAGTACACCATGATACATTTATCATCTAAGAATTCATTGTCCTTATGATTCTTAGGTCTTCATACAAGATCCCATAAAGTCAGTTCAGGTCACCACAATCTTGCCTGAAGTCCAACTTTACAGTCTCGACTTGTAATCTTCATAACTGAGTTTGAGCCCTCAGTTCTTCATTCTTCAATAACTAAGTTTGAACCTTCATTCTTCATTCTTCTAGATAAGCCAAACCTGAGTCGGTAACTTTCGGCGAACTTACCTTCTTAATTTCAAGTAGGTGTATTCTGAGTCAGTTTGCTTGTCTTGATGATTTCCAGTTTTCTAATTGATTTCCAGTTTTCAGTTTTACGACACACTATCAATTACAGTGCTTGTTTGATGTAACTTATACAAATATCAGACCCTAATAAAACTTATACATTCAGTTCTAGACATCTTTTAGCTTTCCACTATAACAGCTGGCTTCAGCACTTCATCAATGGGGTTAAGATAATATTATAACAAATAAGATGAATTATCATCAAAACATAAATTTTATTTCCAACACTTTCATTTCAAATTCAGCATTAAGAAGGTCTTTCAAATTCTGAATATTAGACTTTTTTCTTGCAGCTATCAGCATATCATCCACATACAAAACAAGATAGATGTATGATCCATCTTTTAGCTGACTGTTGTAAACACAACAATCATAAGGACTTCTGCTATAATCAAGCTGGATCATGTAACTGTCAAACCTTTTATACCACTGTCTAGGAGCCTGCATCAGTCCATACAACGAATTCTTCAACTTACAAACAAATGCTTCTTTACCAGGAACTTTAAATCCCTCTGGCTGAGTCATGTATATCTCTTTATCTACCTCGCCATGTATAAAAGTTGTCTTCACATCTAACTGCCCAAGTTCAAGGTCTTGCTGTGCCACAATTTCTAGTAACACTCTGATTGAAGTATGTCTGACTACCGGTGAGAATATTGATAGCAAAATACTTAACCGCTAACTTTCACCGACAGAGTATCGGGTCAACGGGAGTATAGTGGTCACAAGGTCGAATCCACATGGAGTAATGTCTAAGTACCAAAGCTGACGTATAACTTAGTTCAGGTCAAAATAATAGTGGAAGATGTTATACTAATGCGGAAATAAAGATTATACTAACGAGTTTTACTTATAGATATTAAAAGGTATAGCCGAACTATGATCCCACGAGCTACTTTAACCCCTAAGGAAGGACTTGACAGGGAGTGTGTCTTAACCGACCTACCTATCCTAAGTAGTTTAACGACATCCACGGGTGCCAACTCCTAATTCTAGTGATTAGACTGAACAACTCGATCTAACCACCCTATGTGAAGCTAACCGACTCTCCCTTTAGAAAACCGATTATCCTAACATGATTAAGTTCTAGAGTTGCTTGAACAACGATGACAAACCTCTATATTGGAAACGGACCTAACAACTAGGCTGAATCTACGCAACGATCCTAAAACCCCTTTTCCCACATCTCACCGTAAAATGCATCTATAAGTTTGATGTGTGTGACAGTGAACTAGGTGATCAAACTAATTCAAAGATGTTATAATAAGTTTTAGGACGTGGATTAATCGTTTAAACATTCAATTACGTACTACACAAATCCCAATCTCATCCCCCCTTAGGGTTTTCGCTCGCTTTCACATAATTCGACTACACATGGAATTAGCTACTCATGATTATACTGATAACGGAATAAAGAGCGGAAATTAAACTAAAGACAATAAATAAAAGAGAAGTCATTACCATAAAATTGCTGAAAATCAGATCCAGAAAAGTATGAAGAAATAATTGCACCAAAAAACCAAATCCTTGATCTTGAAACGTAAATCTAAGCTATAAAAAGTGTGTAGAATCAAAGGGTGTTATTTATGGGATCAAAGGATCAAAGGATGATCAACCTACACTAAAACCGCACCAAAATCGCCCCAAATATGTCTAAAGTCGGTATATATCTTAAAATTCTGAATTAGCTGCGTATTTATAGTGCAAGGTCAAATATGTCTAAAGTCGATGATATATATCTTAAAATTCGAATTAGATCATGTCTCGCCTGGTTACTGAACGCCGATTTGTTTTGTATCAGTGTTCTTATAGTGCAATGTTCAATGGGTCTTAGGGCGCTGGGCGCTCTGGGCGCCGCTAGGCGATTGTCGGTGCCAAATCGATTAGGTTGCGTTTTTTCTTCTTTTTCTTAGATATTTGGCATATTACATATTGAGCCATAATTGACACGCCGGCTCAAGCAAAGATGCTCTCTTTCTAGTCGTTCTTTCTCCTCTCATTTCTGGAAATCTTGATGATATTAGGGTTTCATCTTGAGGATTGAACTTGAGAGTTGAACTTGAGAGTTTACTTTGAGTTGAGTGTTGAGCATGACATTGATTTACGACTTTGGCGCTCGGTTGATGGATCAATTTACAAGTTTTACTTGATTTTTATGTTTTATGATCATAGGATGTAAAATTTAAATAAGATAAGTATTAATTTTTCAAATTCAAATTAAAAAAAAAAAAAAAAAAAAACGCGCTGGCGCCGCGCGCGCCGTCTGGTTGCTGAACGCCATCGCGAGTTTTTTGTTTTGTATGAGCTTCCTTGATTCGGGTTGAACCCATCCAAACATGCGTTTGGGGGTGATCTGGACGCTCGTCCGTCTAAAACTCTAAATTCCAGTATTTGATGCCAAATTTATGAACGCCCGTTTGAACCATCCAAACGCCAGTTTGGCCAGAGCTTGATTCAAACGCCAGTTTGGGTAGAGCAAACGCCAGTTTGCCTTGATTTCACTCCAAACTTGATTTTCCTTCACTTTTATGCTACCTCTGTGCCACGACCATGTTTCTCAATCCAAAACATTGCCTTCCGGGTCCTCGAGTCACCTAAGTCCTGCAATAATATGTATGAACAAACCCCACGCGTAATTCCGCAAGACAAAAGCGCTCGGAAAAGAGATAAATATCGCTAAAAAGGTGGAGTTTACTATCGATGTGACAGTTTAACTCCCCATGCATATAACTCTCGATATTACTCTTAATTAGGTCTAGAACTACCCAAAACATGCCAATAAAGTAATAAACAAGGGCTAGATCACATACAAAAGTGCAGTGAAGTTGACTCCCATCAAATATCTCATCAAAGTCCACCCCTTCTTTCTGACTGAACCCGCTAGCAACCAAACATGCCTTATACTTGACTCATTCTGCCTCAGTCATTCCTTTCTTTTTTTTGAAGATTCATTTGCATGTAACAACTCTCCTATCAACTGGATGTTTAACTAGATCCCAAGTCTGATTCTTCAGTAATGACTCCATCTCATCTCTCATGGCAGCAAGCTATTAAGATGACTCAGAACATGTCACTGCTTCCCTGTAAGTAGAAGGTTCAAAACCATCCACCTCTTCTGCAACTTGAAGTGCATATCGAGCCAAATCATCAAATCCGTACCTTCAGGGAGGTATCTCAACATTGGATTTTCTAGCTCTGCTGTCAGCTATACTTTGCTAACCAATATCAGTTTGACGCTCAACTGACCCCTGTTCAGCTGACGGGCTTGGATTCAGTTCTGGTTCAGTAACCAGATCAGATGAAAACTGACTTTGTTCAGCTAAGTGTTGCATCTTAGCTGACTCCACCTTACTGTCAGTTTTCTCAGTTTCGGCACTGGTTTCAGTTTAAGCAATCCTTCCCAAGGATGAGATGATCATAGAGTTCTCATTGAAAACAACATCTCTGCTGAGAATAACTCTGTTCTCTGTTGATGACCAGATTCATAACCTTTCACCCCATCACCATATCCCATAAAAATTCATTTCTTGGCCCTTGGTTCCAGCTTCCCTTCACTGACATGATAGTAAATTGTGCTTCCAAAAACCCTCAGAACTGAGTAATCAGCAGGCTTTCCTGACCACATTTCAACTGGTGTCTTGAAACTGATCTCTGTGTGAGGACTCCTGTTGATTAAGTAACAAGCTGTGCTTACAACTTCTGCCCAAAATCTTGTTGAAAAACCAGCATTAGAGAGCATGCATCTTGCCCTCTCCAGAAGAGTTTGATTCATTCTCTCAGCTACACCATTTTACTGAGGTGTATTCCTTACAGCGTGATGTCTGACAATACCCTCAGTTTTTCAAAATGTATCAAACTCAATCCAGCTGAATTCCAGACCATTATCTGTACGAAGCCTCTTGATCTTCTTTCCCAAATGATTTTCAACTAGAGCTTTCCTCAGCTTGAAGTTATTAAATGCATTACTCTTGTGTTTCATCATCAACACCTAAGTCATCCTTGAATAGTCATCTATGAATGACCAAAATATCTATGACCACCCAATGACTCCACTTTTGAAGGCCCCCAACAATCAGAATGAATGTAATCAAGTGATGACTTTGTGTTGTGTATTCTTTTTGAGAACTTGCCTCTGTGAAGCTCCCAAACACACAATGCTTACAAAATTTCAGATTATTGACCTTACATCCTCCAAGAAGATTATTCTGAGAAAGAATATGCATCCATTTTTCACCTATTTGACCCAGTCTCATATGCCACAGTTTTGTAAGCTGAGACTGATGAATTTCAGCAGATGCTATAGCAGCAGATCCAGACACAGCATATCCTTGCAAAATATACAAGGTTCCCTTTTTGACTTCTCTGAGAACTGAAATTGAGTTTTTGTAGACACTCAGTTTTCCACCTTTACCCTTGAAACTGAATCCCTTGCTATCTAAAAGACTGAGAGATACCAAGTTCTTGGTCATCTGTGGAACATGTCTAACTTCACTCAACGTACAGAATTTACCATCCTCTGTCCTCAACTGAACTGAGCCAATCCCAACTACCTTGCAGACCTTGTTGTTTGCCATAACTATATGACCACCATCTATCTGTTGATAACTTGAGAACCACTCATTGTGTGGACAAATATGATAAGATGCTCTAGAGTCCAAAATCCACACATCAGCATGATGTGCTGATTCTCCAGCTACTAGAACCACGCTGTTCCAAAACTGTTCTCTTACTGTTTCTTTTTCTTTGGATAGTTGGACTTCTAATGTCCCTGCTCCTTACAGTAATTGCAGACATCTGTGGATTTAGGACCTTTGGACCATGTCTTCTTGGATTTCTTCTTCCTAGACTGCCAATGCCCTTTTCCACTACAGCTTCTGACTACTAGTCCAACAGCCTGACTGTCTGCCCCAGCTGCCTTATGTCTCAGCTCCCTGGAATGTAAAGCTGACCTTACATCTTCCAATGCAACTATATCCTTCCCAACTATGAAAGACTGCACAAAGTTCTCATAAGAAGCTGGTAGTGATTCCAACAAAATCAGAGCTGCATATTCATCCTCAATCTTCACATCAATATTCCTGAGATCAAGTAATATTATGTTCAACTGATCAAGATGATCTCTCGTCTGAGCCCCCTCATTCATCCTTAGGCTAAACAGCCTTTGCTTTAGCAGCAACTTGTTGGTCAATGACTTAGTCATATACTGTGTTTCAAGCTTTGACCATAACTTAGCAACGGTGTATTCCTCAGCAACTTCTGTGAAACATCATCAGATAAGCACAACATGATGGTAGAATGTGCTTTCTCCTCCAGACTGGCGTAATCTGCTGCATTGGCATCCCCTTTACCGGATAAAGGAGTCCACAATCTTTGTTGTTTTAACAAGGCCCGCATCTTGATTTGCCACAAACTGAAACTGTTCATCCCTGTAAATTTATCAATTTTTACGTTAATTGCTGACATCTTTCTTGTTATAGAACAGACCTTTGATCACAAAATCCTAGTACCGGTCACCGGTCTTCATGAAGATCAACTCCGTTCAACCTGCAAATCTCTCTGAATATTGAACCTCACGCTCCGATACCAGTTTGTTGAAACACATACGAGAAACTTGTAGTTTAAGAAAGATAAAACAGATGCAATCTAACAAAAAAGGCGAAATTGATAAAAACACGTAAACAAAGAGAACACGGTGATTTAACGTGGTATCCGGCGTTGTGCCGAATAATCCACGGGCAGAAAAGAGATATTTATTATGCACAAAAATTACAAAGTTTTTCACGCTCTTGAAAAACACACATCATTGATTACAATGGATGGTATTTATAGACATAAATCCCTAAACCCTAGCCGCCATAGGATCTCTGTCGGATTGTCATAAATGCCCCAGATGTGGATCTCAGCTCAAACTGACTCCACCAGATGAAAACTCACTTTTCACTTGTAATCAACCAACTCAGATGTAGAACTCACTTGTATTCAGCAAACTCAGTTTTCTCCAAAACTCAGTTTTCTCAGCTTTGCCCCAAAACTCAGTTTCGCTTCACAAAACTGATTTTCAGATTAGTTCCACCAGTTTTAGAGGTCAAGTCACAAAACTAACATATAACTACCTTAATATGTTAGTTTGCCTATTTCAATCCATTTTTTTAATATTTATTTTGTATATTTAATATATGTTCATAATCCTTATTAACATTTTAAACTCTCACAAGAATCTCAAGCACAATCTATTGTCAACTAATCCTCTCTTGTTGGTGTTGTTTGACAAATGAGTTTATTTGTAGGGTTGAACATCTAAAATAAATAAATATTATATGCATCTTTTATTTGTATATAAGTACTAGACAACAACTTTGTCTAGGCAATCAAAATAGAGACTTGTGTTTTGGTGAACTTTGTTGAAATTCTTATTAGGGGGGCAAAAAACATACATTTATGAAGAAAAAAATCTTTTCCCCCTCTATCACCTCATTTACTTGGATTGCGATTCATTCTTTCATAAAAAGCATGAAAAATTGGAAACAAACCAACCCCGTAACGCCCTAAAACTTGGGCCTGACGGCGCTACGTAGGACATTAAGCATGAATTCAGTAACTATTTAGGCAACCGTCATCGTTTTAATTTGCTTAAGTTAATTCATTATATCTCGACCTTATATATGTTTTAATGACATTCCTCTCGATCTTCCAATGTGGAATATTACAAAACCCAACTTGAGCAAACAAATGGTTTTAACTTCGTTCAAACCATTTGATCGAGTTTTTTTACGAAATTCAAACCACTTATAATTGTATGATTTTATAGATAGAAGTTTTAATCCGACTGAACCGGACAATGTTCACCCTTAATCACAGCATAGTGTCACAATTAATCCAAAATGACATCGTTTTAGTTTAAACATACAATTTGGACATGGGGTTGGACATTGGTTTTGGATATATCATGAGGTCCCAGCCAAGGACGGAGCCAAGATTTCAACTTGGGGTGGGCTAATGGACAATATCGAGTTCGTTGGTTGGACTGGATTAAGAATATTTTATGGATAAACTGGACTACATAAATATTTTAGTATAACATTTTTTTTGTCCGGGTGGGCTTAGCCCCCCTAGAATTATACATTGTCTCCGTCTCCCAGCCAAAATTGAAATATGATAAAAGAGATGACACATGTTCAACGAAAAGACCGTAGAGAAATGATTTGAATACAATAATTAAACATGTATTATAACATACATGTTACACGATTGATTTTATTGGACTCATTCATTGTTACGACTCTCACGATTACTAATCATATAAAAATATATTACGAAATGCATGTGTGTTCTAACTAATTGAATTCAGTATCCACTTTCTCATCAAGAAAGTATAATTGAGCATCTACTTCAACACCTCCGGTGACTCCTCTAGCAACTCTTACCCCTGTTACCTCTACAGATGCCACGTGGTCTCCGGCTCCAGGAATCACCGAAAACCCGGTACAGAAAACCGATAACCGGATTTTCCGATCATCACCGGAGACAAAACTAAGGTATCCCTTTAGCTTAGCATTGAAGCTTCCACTTGCATCAGTGTAGACTTGGGCATGGGCTTGCGAAATGGCATGCAACGGGTCGCGTTGGCAGGTAATCGTGACCCGGGTTCGTGGGATACCGACCGCCGAGTTGCCGGTTCGAGTTAGAATGTTGCCTTTAACGTTTAATGAAGCTTCAACTCCGAGATGAAATTCAGAGCAATTAGAAAGAGTGATGGATATGAAGAAAGATAGGAGAAAGAGAATTGTAGGCAATGATGCTACTAAAGCCATTTGATTTTCTCTCAATTGATTAAGAAAAATTGTGCATGCCTTTTTATGGGTGCATGATTTTTTTTTAAAATTTTTTTTTTTAGGATTTTGATTGAGAAATTAGTAATTAGTTTCTCTCTGATTTTTATAAATTATAGCAAAATAAAAATGAAACCATGAATAAGTCTGAAACCAAATTGAGAGAAATATGCGAATTTGTTCAACAGACTTTTACTCATTTTATGGGGAAGGAAGGTGCATTTGAATACGTCTTATTGACCACTTCGTTAATTTCTTTGCTTTGCTTTGCTTGATTGCTATCCTCTTCATTAAATTATTTTTGTACAAGGTTCGGAGAAAACGTTAATTAACACCAACAATATTCAATATTGATACATCCAACATAGTACGTTCATTTTTTTTTTTCCGGAAACGAAAAGAGGTGGAAAACATGAATTTTTTTTTGATTGTGTTTACCAATTTGTTTATATGGATAAAACATTGTACAATAAAGCGATAAAACCATATATTAATCAAATAGACATTACATAGTAATTTTATAAACGACTTTATTGTTAAAAAGGACAAAATAAAAGTGGAAATATGTAAAAATGATAGTGGAATTTTTTATTGGGTGAAAACGACAAACCAAATAGTGGAATAGTGGATTCCACTGTAAAGACAATGCAACCAACAGTGTATTTTGAGTAACAAACAGTGAAATTGTCCTTTAACACAAGATTTTTTTTTTTGTCGCCCTTAATCCTATTTTTCAACTTTTTTTTGTCCTTTATTACCACTCCCCCTTTTATAAAATATTTATATAGTTATTTTAAGATGTTTTGTATGATGATATTCTTTTTTTTTTTGAGGGAGTCGGGAGCAGGGCCGGCCATGGTATTTTTTGGGCCTAAGACCATTCGCCGAATTAGGCTTTTTAGTTCGAAGTTTTTTTTTCCTTTTTGAAAAAACATACTTATAAAATATTATTTCAACATCGCGTTTTTAACATCTGTAGATACAAAATTTAATTCATTTGATAGCGCCAAACATACCTACAAAATTAGTCTTTTCTTAGTTTTTTAGACATTTAAACAAAATCAAATTCAAATGCGATATCACAAAACAATGAAACATACTTACATATTACAAGCGAGATCATCGCTTTCAGACGTATTTAGATGCGAAATCACTAAACAAAGTAGAAGTCAATTTCATCACCATATTTTTTCTCAATTGACATCATTGCTAACCCATTCAAACGTTCTTGAGTCATCGTGCTTCGAAGATGGTTTTTTATTAACTTCAACTTCGAAAAACTTCTTTCTCCAGATGCAACTCACCAAAATTGTCAACAATATTCGGTAAGCAATTTACGTACACAAAAATTTCCAAATTATTAATTATATCTACAAGCTCACAATAAGAAAATTTCAAAAATCAAACTAATGACTATCAAAGTATTAGAGTCTGTAACTATAAGAAAATTAACTATTTACCTCCACTTAATAACTTAGGGCTTGTGTTGTGTAGGGAAAGATTGATGTTTGCTTGATATTATAACTAATAACTTGAAGATTGAGATTAGAATTTGAAGGAAAAATTGTGTTAATTTATTATTAATTATGGGAAATTGAATGGAAAAAAAAGGAAGAACCGAACTGAAGAAGAAAGCAGAGGAGGAGAGGGCCGAGATGCAGCCAGACAGGGGATAAGGAGTGGGAGGGACGATTGATTTTTGTTTTTGTTTCATTGTTTGTTTGTTTGTTTTTTTTTCCCTCTCTCTCTCTCTCTCTATATATATATATAAATATATATATAATATTATAATATATTTTTTCTCGTGTTTTGCAAACCAATAATAATAATAAAACTTGTTTTATGTATAAATATAAAATATGTGTTGTATGTTTAATTTTTTTTGGGTCAAGTAAATATTTTTGGGCCTTTATCGCTTCGAGTTAAAAAAAAATTGGGCTACATTATATTAGGTTGAATCATATTAGATTTACATAAATTTTTTTTTCTTTTAACGAAAACATATAATGTTCGGCCTCCCCGATACCGTTGGGCCTAAGACCGATGCCTCGACGGCCTTATGATAGAGTCGGCCCTGGTCGGGAGCAAAGGTTGGGGATCTTTATTATATTATTGAGAGAGATGATGATGATTTAACTCTCTTTGATAAGAAGTGCAATGAAGTCACCGTTAATCCAAATTCAACCGTACCATTTTTGTACTATTATGTTTGGATATTTTTTTATAATTTTTTGTTTTTTGTATTTAAACTTGAATCTTTATTTTTACGAGCCTAACTCGAGTCAAGATCAAGCTAAACGGAAAAAATACTTTTAATGAGACGAACTAAACACTTTCATCATTTTTCTATTTTTTGGATGAAACTTAAGTCTACATACTCTAAAAAGAAGATGATAATTAATTTTCTTGGAAGGGAGAGATGATAAAAAAAAAAAAAAGGGGGCGTTCCGAGAATCGAACTCGGGACCTCTTGCACCCAAAGCAAGAATCATACCACTAGACCAAACGCCCACATGTTGCTTAAGGTTTCGATACATTTTTAAGACTAATAACCTTTAGGTCCTTTACATATTCTGTTTTTACATGCATCAGAATCTATCAAACCACAAAATAATAAGCTTGATTGCGGTGAACTCAAAATTCTTGCATATCCAAAGTTGTGCATGCTCGAGATGAAGGATAATTCTAACATATATACTAATATACATTCTAACAGACAATTATCGTTAGTTGAGTGTTACGTGTGTAAAAATAAATATTTTTGTTTTTTTACACACGTGTCACTCAAATGACGATTCATTCTAATAGAAAGTCTTCATACCCAGGATGAAATGCGACAAAATAAAATAAAATCCCTACAAAAACAATGGTGCACACATTCTTGTCCCTAGTCATTTTACAGGTGTCTGCCTATATATATATATATACTAGTAAAAACGGTACTCCGTGCAACGCACGGAATGCCTATGCTAGATTTTTATCTTAATGTCAAAAACTATTAAATATAAAATACATTTTAACTAAAATATCACTCCACACATTTTAAGTACAACACAATATAAATGACGAAATTTAGCCGGCATTGATATTATACAACAAATTATGATGTCAATTATTTAATATGACGACAATTAGACAAATATTTTCGATTTACTTACATAGACACCTGATACAAAAAATAAAAGTTCCAAACTACATTTAACACTCATCAATAAAATACATTTACCATGGTATTAGTAAAAATTGGTCTTTATTCACACTAAAACTAAATAACAGCGTCTCACGTCTTTATAAGTTTTAACTTATTTGACGATATTAGATACGAAGAAATGTAGCATGTAACGAACCGTTCAGAACGCAATTTTTAAGCGCAACAATGAAAAATAAAACATTTTATGTCGATCTCCCTTCGGCAATCGAGATGGTTAATAGATCGAAAGAAAGGGGAAAGGAAGAGGGTAAGGGTAGAGGGCAGGGGTTGTACGACAGCCATCTGAACCACACAACCCTCTCGAGATAGACACCAAAATCATTACCAAGAAGAAAAACGGATCGGAAACAACCTCACGCACCCCTTCTTTTTATTTGTTTTATTTTATATATTTGGCTATACTTCTCGACGAAGGTAATAGACATAACATTAATATTTTATTACTCCATCCATTCTTATTTATATGTCGCAGTTGGCAAAATCAAATTTTTTTTAATATGTCGTAGTTACATTTCTAATACATATTTTAATACTATTTCCGTTTTTAAATATTCTTTTCAACTTCAGTAATTTCATTCAACCAATTAATTTTTCATATTCAATACACCGCTACATTTTTCAAGATTTTTTTTGAACTTCATATGAAAGTCAACACAATAAATCACTTTTTTAATCTATGTATTTTTCTCAAACGTGAGCAGAATAGAAAATAGTGTGTGTGAATATGCCACAGCCCAGTAAATATGCAATCATATTAGAAAATGATTGTGTGACATCAGACAATTTGACATACATAATATAGTAAATAGTATTTAACTTCATAATTCATGTACACTTAATAGGTTAAATCATATAGCAGTGGCCCAACAACCCATTTTTGTGTATTTAACTAATATAGAAAATAGTATTTAACTTCATAACCTATTTAATTCATATTCATTGGCCCAGCAGCCCATTTGTTTACTGTTCATCGGATTTCATATTTAAAAAAAAATGATTTCGACAACTATGAATAGATGGAGTAATAAAATATTAATGTTATGTCTGTTTCCTTCGTCAAGAAGTATAACAAATATATAAAATAAAACAAATAAAAAGAAAGGGTGCGTGAGGTTGTTTCTGATCCATTTTTCTTCTCGGTAATGATTTTGGTGTCTATCTCGAGAGGGTTGTGTGGTTTAGACACAAAGCAAAATAATATGTGATTAAATTGGAATCGGATACATCTTAAGCACAACACACATGATAAGATTAAATTAAGGCTAATATGCAGATTAAAAAAAAATTGAAAAAAAAAAAACGATGAACAGTAAAATGCATGGTCGATGAACAGTGAAGAAAGATGGGCCGCTGGACCGATGAACAGTAAAAGAAGATGAACAGTAAAATGTGGGCTTTTGGGTCGATGAACAGTAAAAAAAAAAAGAAAAAAAAGAGGAACCAATAAAAAAAAAACAAGTGTCACTCCCTCACACACTCTTGTCTTCTTATTATATAGAGAGAGATATATATATGAATGATGTTATATGGATTATATATATATATATATATATATATATATATATGTGAATGATAGAGAGTTTCCAACTCACCACCTTCTCCTAACAATTAGGTTGCAGAGGTTTGTTTGTGACTTATCCTATAATTTCTTGAAATCTAAGCATTCTCTTTTTACAAGTTTTTTTACACTTGTTTGTTTTCAGGTCCATGATCATTTGTGATGAGTAGTGATAAAGTCCTAACAAAATCGTCGCAACACAATTTTAAATCATCGATCTTTATGAGACCCATCAAATTGAATCGGTCTCACGTCATAATCAATAGTACAAACATTTTTCAATTGTGAATTGGTGTTACGGTTAAACCGTCTCAATATTGACTATCAGATCTACCAAAGGAAAGTGAGTGAGAAAATGAGAATACTACTTGTAAGCACTACTCTAATTTTCATTAGTTAGTGTACTGCACATTTTATGCTAGAAACTTGACACATGATAATTTGAAAATCCAAACAATTGAAGAAAACAAGAAAGATTGAAAAAAAAAAAAATTCCCAAAAGAGAGAAGGGTGGTTGAAACATACAAAACTAAGCTTCAAGCAATGGAGACTCTGCAACTAACTAACTTCCTCCTATGTGGACAGCTATTAGGTCTGTACAAAGACACATATATACTAGTAACACACTCCCCCCACCCTTATAAACAAGCCCTCCCCCCCCTCAATATCAAACCAGTCCCTGCTCTTCTTTTATCCCTGATTACCACCTTTCACAACCATGGAAGCCAATGCCGGACTAGTCGCCGGTTCTCATAACCGGAACGAGCTCGTCGTTATCCATGGCCACGAAGAGGTAAGAGTATGAGATTCTCAGACAAAGATATTTACAAAAAGATAGTACAAATGACTCTAATCTGACAATCCATGCTAGAGAGTCTGTTTAGGACATTCTTTCTTCATATGCTCTTACTAGCTTTCTACAAGTTTTTTATTTTATTTATTCAATTTTTTTTTCTTCTTCTGCAGCATAAGCCCCTGAAGGATTTAACAGGACAAGTTTGTGAGATATGTGGAGATGAGATAGGCCTAACAGTTGATGGAGATCTGTTTGTTGCATGCAATGAATGCGGTTTTCCGGTCTGTAGGCCATGCTATGAGTATGAGAGAAGAGAAGGAAGCCAACTTTGCCCTCAGTGTAAGACCAGATACAAGAGGCTCAAAGGTAATTTCATATGCTGTCTATCTCTCCTCATGCAGAGATACACACCTAGAAAACAACGCGTTTTTAATTTTTTTCTGTCTTTCTTTTTTCTAATCTTGAATCTTGATACCGGCTTAAACTAACCATACCTAGTTTTAATCCGTGGTTTCCTGACAATAATCTAAAGGGAGCCCAAGAGTGGATGGAGATGATGACGAAGAAGATGTTGATGACATTGAACATGAGTTTAATATCGATGATGACAGAAACAAGAACACACAAATTGCTGAAGCCTTGCTACATGGAAAGATGAGTTATGGAAGGGGACCAGAAGATGACGAGACCGCCCAATATCCTGCCGTGATTTCTGGTAGCAGGTCCAGGCCGGTAAGAATTGCCTATGAAATGCAAAAAAAATCCAGTGGTTTTCTTTCAAACTATAAACACAGCTCCTGATTAACTTAAATGCATGCAGGTGAGTGGTGAACTCCCTATGTCAGGCCATGCTAATGGAGACCAGATGCTCGGATCTTCTCTGCACAAACGGGTGTATCCATATCCGGTTCCTGAATCAGGTATGGATAATATATACAAAAAGGGTAGTCCAGTGCGTCGAAACATCAAGTCTATGTAGGCCCAAGAAAAAGCGGGTCACTATTAAACATAACTCTTAAAAAAGGCGGTTTCTTTAACTAGGGGTGCTGCATCTTTGTAGGAAGTAAAAGATGGGATGATACGAAAGACGGAAGTTGGAAAGAAAGGATGGAAGATTGGAAACTGCAGCAAGGGAATTTGGGGCAAGAACCTGATGATTCAGCAGATCCTGAAATGGCCATGTATGTAGGGAAATGTTATTTGGACGATATTCGTAAATGATGAACACCGAGTCTTTACATTGTAAATGCAAAAAACACGTTAAAAAACCGCAAGTCTTAGCGTTGCATCTAAAAATAACAATGTCAAAGGAAATACATAACTGCTAAAACTCACATTGGCCTTTATTTAACATGGTGCAGAGTAGATGAAGCAAGACAGCCACTATCAAGGAAAGTACCGATTGCTTCAAGCTTGATAAATCCATACCGGATGATAATTGTGACGAGGCTGGTGGTTCTTGCCATCTTCCTTCGATATAGAATCCTAAACCCTGTTCATGACGCCATTGGTCTCTGGCTTACTTCTATTATATGTGAGATCTGGTTTGCATTCTCATGGATTCTTGATCAGTTCCCCAAATGGTTCCCTATCAGTCGCGAGACTTATCTGGATCGCCTTTCTCTTAGGTAATAGACATTCTTTTCTGACGTTTATCTCTTTCTTGACCAAGAAGTAACCTCATATCCCGTTACAAACATTATTGCAGGTATGAAAGAGAAGGAGAACATAATATGCTATCTCCAATTGATGTCTTCGTCAGTACAGTGGATCCGTTGAAGGAGCCACCACTTGTTACAGCTAATACAGTTCTCTCCATATTAGCAATGGACTACCCTGTGGACAAAATCTCATGCTATGTATCAGATGATGGTGCTTCGATGTGTACCTTTGAATCTCTATCAGAAACTGCAGAATTTGCCCGAAAATGGGTTCCCTTTTGCAAGAAATTTTCCATAGAGCCAAGAGCACCAGAGTCTTACTTCTCTCTCAAGATTGATTATTTGAAGGATAAAGTGCAGCCGACATTTGTAAAGGAACGACGGGCAATGAAGGTATATTCTATTACCTCTAGATTACTTCTTCTATTGCCGGATTCAGAGTTTCACGTACATATGTTCATGTTAGGAACTAAAATATCCGATGTTGTTAGGCTGTTGTTAGCTGTCATATAGGCTGTGCTTAGCTGTGTGTGTGTATTTCCAGGTGTTAGAGTGTGTGAACAGCCTGTACTTGTGTTGAGCCAACAAGTATAAGGATTGGCGTGTGTTGTAAGCTTGGTTATGTTTTTGGATATCAATAAACTTCTACTTCTACTCTATACGTTCTTTCTCCTTAATTCTCTCTAAAAACCCTAGTTAGGAACAATCCTAACATCTGGTATCAGAGCTTGATCCTACTAAAATGGCTGCTAAATCAATAGAAGAGTTGCGGTCAGTTCAGCAGAAGATGACCGAGGAGTTTAATCAGAGATTAGATGAATTCGGACAAAGATTGGGTGAAGTTCAAGGTTCATTGGATAAGAAAATTCAGAATCAGTATGATTCTCTGATGCAAATGGTACAATTGGTGCTAGAAAAGGTTGATAAGAGGCCTGAAGTTACAATCGGTACTGCAGCTGTGACAATAGGTGATGGCTTACTTCCTACGCCATCAAAGCAAAATGCAGCTGAGCAGAGAAATGACGGTATAATTCCTACTCCTCAAAGGAATCCGGTCGAAATGAGGCATGAAAGGTACGAGTCTCTAGGAAAAAACTCTAAAATAGATTTTCCTTCTTTCAATGGTGATTCTCCATTAGAATGGGTTCGAAAGTGCGAAAGGTACTTTCAAATGCATGAAACCCCTGAAAATAAGAGAGTAGGAATGGCTGAATTGCATCTTCGTGGCACTGCCGATGTGTGGTTTGGGGGATTAAGGATGAGTTATCCGTATCTCACATGGCAAGTGATGAGAGATGAAGTTCTTAAAAGATTTGGGTGTAAATCTATGGATATGGCTGTGGATGAGTTTCATCAATTGAAACAAGTAGGATATGTAGACGAATACTTAGCAGAATTTGAAGAGCTTAAAGCACTGGTTCAAATGCAGTGTCCTCAACTTACAGAATATCATTTTGTGACTTGTTTCATTAGGGGACTTAAGCCTGAAATCAAATCTATGGTTAGACTTATGCACCCTGGGTCTATGACTGCTGCAATTGAAGCAGCCAGGTGTCAAGAATGTGTCATTTTATCCTTGCATCAAAAACAACTGCCCAAGATATCATATTCTAATGGACAGATTAAGCAACAGCAGGCTGTAGTTAAAGTGTTCGATAAAATGCCTCAACCAGAGAATAAACCTATACTACAGAGGGCAATTACACCCAAAGAAATCCAAGATAGGAGATCTAAAGGACTATGTTTCAGGTGTGATGAGAAGTATACACCTGGGCATAAATGTAAACAGAAGCATTTACATCTTATATTAGCAGATGATGAGGAATTTGTGAATGAAGAAGATTATATAAATGGAGGATCCACAGAGTCATCACAAGTGTCAGTTTATTCCTTAACAGGGCAGTCTTCACCTAATACTTTCAGAATCAGAGGTTTGATAAAAAAGAAGCCAATAGTGATACTAATCGACAGTGGGGCATCTCATTCATTCCTGGATTACAAAGTGGCCAAGGATGCAGGTTGTACAATGGTGCCTAGCCATCCTATGACTATATCTGTGGCCAATGGGAATACCCTTACTAGTGAGTTCAAATGTCCAAATCTGTCTTGGATGATGCAAGGCACAGAATTCAGTCATGATATCAGATTAATCAGATTGAGGGGCTGTGATATGGTGCTAGGGGTAGATTGGATGGGAAAATTCAGTCCAGTAACTTTCAATTTTGATAATATGTGCCTGACATTTACTAAGGATGGAACACAGGTTTTACTTCGTGGGGGTCAAGATGAGGACAACTCAAACTCATTAGTTGTAAGAAGTTTGTGGAAACCATAAAAAAGGGTACCTATAGTCTGATGGGATGTCTTAATATGCTAAACACTGAATCAAACACTAAGGTACCTGTGGAGTTGAAGCCTTTGTTGAAGGAATATGAGGATATATTTTCAGCACCTACTGGTTTACCCCCAAAAAGGGGGCATGAACATCCCATCATATTGAAGGATGGAGCTGAACCTGTAAAACTCAGACCATACAGGTACTCACATCATCAGAAAAATGATATAGAGCTTTTGGTGGCAGACATGTTAAAACAGGGCATTGTACAGCACAGTCAAAGCCTTTTTCATCTCCTATGCTGCTGGTAAAAAAGAAGGATGGCACATGGAGAGGATGTGTGGATTATAGACGATTGAATGAACTAACCATTAAGGATAGATATCCAATCCCTATAATTGATGATCTCTTAGATGAATTGGGAAAGGCTAGAGTGTTTACCAAGATAGATTTACGGTCTGGTTTTCATCAAATTCTGATGGAGGAAGGGGATGTTCAAAAGACAGCCTTTATTACACACCATGGGCATTTTGAGTTTTTAGTGATGCCCTTTGGGCTTACTAATGCCCCTGCCACATTTCAAAAGAATATGAATGAGTTGCTTAGGCCATTTTTGAGGAAATTTGTATTGGTTTTTTTTGATGATATACTGATTTACAGTGAAGACATGGCAGATCATCAAGTTCATTTGAGGCAAGTGTTAGATGTATTGAAACAGAACCAGTTTTATGCAAAATTATCTAAGTGTTCCTTTGGGCAGAATCAAGTGGAATATTTAGGGCATGTTATTAAAGAAGGAAAGGTGTATGCAGACCCATCAAAGATAGAAGCTATGTTGCAGTGGCCATTACCCAAGGATATTACTGAACTGAAAGGTTTTTTGGGTCTAACAGGCTTCTATAGGAGATTTGTTCCATCCTATGGTATAATAGCAAAACCTTTGAATGATATGCTTAGAAAGGAAGGGTTTATTTGGACACCTGAATCCAAAGAAGCATTTGAAGGGTTAAAGAAGGCTATGACTCAGTCACCTGTGTTAACACTTCCAGATTTTGAGGCTCCTTTCTGTATAGAGACAGATGCATGTGGTAAAGGTTTGGGGGCAGTTTTGCATCAACATAAGAAACCAGTGGCATATCTAAGTAGAGCATTCAATTCTAAGGAGTTGGGGCTATCCATTTATGAAAAGGAACTACTAGCTGTATTGATGGCGGTGACAAAATGGAAGCAATATATACAAAGTAGACCCTTTGTAATCAAGACGATCAGCAAAGTTTGAAGTTTTTATTAGATCAGAAGGCTAATACTACCCTACAACAAAAAGGGGTAACTAAATTGATGGGATTGGATTTCTCTATTGAATATAAAAGGGGGGTTGAGAATATAGTTGCTGATGCATTATCAAGGCAGAATCATGAACAAGGCCATCTCAATCTGATCAGTGTGACTACTCCCTCCTGGTTGCAAGAAGTCATATCCAGCTATAAAAATGATCCTATTGTTGAAGAAAAACTCAGAGAATTGATGGTTGCTATAGCACCTGTACCACATTACACTTTACAGCAAGGGATTCTCAAATACAAAGGGAGGATTTATGTAGGTTCTAACACAGAATTGAGGCAGAAATTGGTGGATCAGTTGCATTCCAGTCCTATGGGTGGTCATTCTGGAATAAGGGCATGCTATAGTAGGATTAAAAGGTTGTTTTATTGGCCTAATATGAAGAGGCAGATTACAGAACTGATTCAGAAATGTGTTACTTGCCAACAGTGTAAGACTATACATGATAAACCCCAAGGTTTATTACAGCCTTTACCAATACCTGAGAGAGCATGGTCACAAATCAGTATGGACTTTATTGAAGGACTACCTAAATCTGAAGGGAAGAGTGTTATTTTTGTAGTGGTAGACCGGTTTACTAAGTTTGCTCATTTCATGGCATTGGAAAAGGGGTATACTGCAGAGTCTGTTGCAGCAGCATTCTTCCAAGAAATCTTTAGATTGCATGGTATACCAGACAGTATAGTAAGTGATAGAGATAAAGTATTCACTTCTGAGTTTTGGAGCAGCCTGATGAAGCTAGCAGGGGTGAAATTGAACTATAGTACAGCCTACCATCCACAGTCAGATGGTCAGACAGAAAGAGTTAACCAATGCATTGAGATGTATCTCAGATGCATGACTTTTCAGAGACCAAGAAAAATGGAAACAGTGGTTAGCATTGGCAGAGTATTGGTACAATACCAATTATCATACAGCCATCAATGTATCTCCCTTTGAAGCTCTGTTCGGTTACATGCCTACATCACTGCCTTTGGGGAGTTTTGCTGATGGTCAGATTACAGATGTGGAAGAGTTTATAAAGAAGAAACAAGAAGTGGTAAGGGATCTCAAGCATCAATTAGAAGAGGCTCAGTCCAGAATGAAATTTTATTCTGATATGCATAGAAAAGATAAAGAATTTGCTGTGGGAGATTATGTATTCTTGAAGTTGCAACCTTATAGGCAGAACTCAGTTGCATTAAGGAAGAACCTCAAGCTTTCTGCTAAGTACTTTGGTCCATTTAAGATTGTGGACAGAGTCAATGAAGTGGCCTACAGACTACAACTACCTCCAGAATCCAAGATACATCCAGTTTTTCATGTCTCTATGCTAAAGAAATACATTGGAGCAGAGATTCAGCCTTCTGTCAATTTACCAATCACTAATCAATGAGGGGAAGTTGTGGTGTATCCAGAAAAGATTTTAGCAATCAGATCTGTTAAGAGATATAACAAGGCTGTTGTACAGTGGCAGATTAAATGGCTTAATTTGGATGAAGCTCAGGCAACATGGGAGGATGCTGATTTCATTTTATCCAAATTCCCTGATTTCCCTCTTCCTTGTGGACAAGAAAGATCTTTAGGGGAGGGTGATGTTAGGAACTAAAATATCCGATGTTGTTAGGCTGTTGTTAGCTGTCATATAGGCTGTGCTTAGCTGTGTGTGTGTATTTCCAGGTGTTAGAGTGTGTGAACAGCCTGTACTTGTGTTGAGCCAACAAGTATAAGGATTGGCGTGTGTTGTAAGCTTGGTTATGTTTTTGGATATCAATAAACTTCTACTTCTACTCTATACGTTCTTTCTCCTTAATTCTCTCTAAAAACCCTAGTTAGGAACAATCCTAACAGTTCATCATTGCAGAGGGAGTATGAAGAGTTCAAAGTAAGAGTAAATGCAATGGTTGCTAAAGCTATGAAAGTTCCTCTGGAGGGCTGGATAATGCAAGATGGGACACCGTGGCCGGGAAACAATACCAAAGATCATCCTGGTATGATACAAGTGTTTCTAGGTCATAGTGGGGGGTCTGACATGGAAGGAAATGAACTCCCACGCCTAGTTTACGTGTCTCGTGAGAAAAGGCCCGGTTTTCAGCATCACAAAAAGGCTGGTGCAATGAATTCCCTGGTGAGGACATTTCCATTATGTACTGAAACAAATAATTTCTGCTCAATATTAAGAGAATCAAGCAATCATCACAACAGATTGAACCGGTTCTTTTCGTGTTGCAGGTTCGTGTCTCTGCTGTTCTTACAAATGCACCGTTCATGCTCAACCTGGACTGTGACCATTACATAAACAACAGCAAGGCTGTCAGAGAGGCAATGTGCTTCTTGATGGATCCAAAAACTGGAAAGAAGATTTGCTATGTCCAGTTTCCACAAAGATTCGACGGTATTGACACACATGATAGATATGCCAACCGCAACACAGTATTCTTCGATGTAAGTTCCTGCACTTGTGATACCAAATACACAAGTAAATCAAGATATGGCACTACGGTCACATAATTTAGACAAGATAGCTTTTGACATGTCTAATTTGTCTTATATGCAGATAAACATGAAGGGGCTTGACGGAATCCAAGGTCCCGTCTATGTTGGTACAGGATGTGTCTTCCGACGACAAGCCTTATATGGCTATGATCCCCCAAAGGGCCCCAAACGACCAAAAATGGTGAGCTGTGATTGCTGCCCTTGCTTTGGGCGTCGCACGAAACTTCAAAAGTATGGTAAACATGGCATGAATGGTGACAGTCAAGGTATTTGAGATTCATTGACCATCAACTATGCACAGAGAGTACTTAGTTTTTATATGTTGTATGGTACTCTGACACAAGGATTTATTGTTTATATACAGGGTTTGACGATGACAAAGAGATTCTAGCGTCTCAAATGAACTTCGAAAAGAAGTTTGGACAATCAGCAATATTTGTGACATCCACTTTAATGACAGAAGGGGGTGTACCCCCTTCCTCCAGCCCAGCTGCACTGCTAAAAGAAGCCATTCATGTGATCAGCTGCGGCTATGAAGATAAAACAGAATGGGGTATCGAGGTACGAAATACATACACTAAGTAAGACTAACATAGTATACTTTTTCCCACTAAGATTTTGGAGACCGACCTCAATAAGTTTTGAGACACACACGATACTCAGAATTCCTGCATATGTTTTCGAACGTAGCATGATCTGATCTATTTTCCCAATAGGAAACATGAAAAAAAAAATGTAAATCAAACATATGTTTTGTTTACCTGCACAAATACTGACGCAAGTGTTTTGGAACATGCAGTTGGGTTGGATCTATGGCTCTATCACAGAAGACATCCTAACAGGATTTAAGATGCATTGCCGTGGTTGGAGATCAGTTTACTGTATGCCTAAGAGACCAGCATTCAAGGGCTCAGCACCCATTAATCTATCTGATCGTCTCAACCAGGTGCTTCGTTGGGCTCTTGGTTCTGTTGAGATCTTTTTCAGTAGACATAGCCCTGTCTGGTATGGTTGCAAAGGAGGAAAATTAAAATGGCTAGAGCGGCTTGCATATATCAACACAACTGTCTACCCTTTCACCTCCATACCTCTACTTGCCTATTGCACACTTCCTGCCATCTGCTTGCTTACTGGGAAATTCATAATGCCAGAGGTAGTATCATATCTATCTTTCTACAAAATAAATTCAACTAGATTTGTAGCCTCTCCTTAGTATTCTAACATATACTTTATTTGAATTTAATGCAGATAAGTACCTTTGCCAGTCTATTTTTCATAGCCCTCTTCCTCTCGATATTTACAACAGGCATTCTTGAGCTGAGGTGGAGTGGTGTTAGCATTGAAGAGTGGTGGAGAAATGAACAATTTTGGGTGATTGGTGGTGTATCTGCTCATCTATTTGCTGTTGTACAAGGACTTCTCAAGATTTTGGCTGGAATTGATACCAGCTTCACTGTTACGTCCAAGGCATCTGATGATGAGGATTTTGGCGAACTATACGCCTTCAAATGGACTACCCTCCTAATCCCACCGACCACAATTCTTATAATCAACATGGTTGGAGTCGTGGCTGGGATCTCTGACGCCATAAGCTCAGGCTACCAATCATGGGGTCCTTTGTTTGGGAAGCTTTTCTTTGCTTTCTGGGTGATTGTTCATCTCTATCCATTCCTTAAGGGCCTAATGGGCAAGCAGAACAGGACACCAACTATTGTCATCATTTGGTCAGTACTACTGGCATCTATCTTCTCGTTGTTGTGGGTCCGTATCGATCCGTTTATACTAAAAACCAAGGGACCTGATGTCAAGCAATGCGGCATAAATTGCTAGACATTCTGCTCATTATTCCAGTCAAAACCTTGTGAGAGTGTGTGCACATTTTGGTGCCAATTGTCAAATGCATGGCCATTAAAGAAGAAAGTATAGGCAGTGTAAGGAATTTTTGTTTGCTTTAACCATTGATAAATTTTTGTGTATGCAATACAAAGAACACATGGAAAAGGCCCTTAGCTCATTGTTAGAAGGCTTGGAGATCATCGATTCTTTGTACATGTTTTCGCTTTGTTTCTCAAGTTATCCAAACACCTTTTGCAGACAGGACTGCCTCCTTGACAGGGTAAAGCATGAATCTGTTTTGTTTTATTAATCTAAAGTAAAAAAAAACCAGATAGAAAGTAAAGGAGCTGCATCTAGCTAGCTGCTTTTTGCCCTAATATTTTCTAATACTGCTTTGATACAGCAAAGCTTTCGTCATGATTGATCCAACTCATCTAGGTCATTTCCTGATGTAATAACAATCAAGAAAGTTTCAACAACTTTTCAGACCGAATGAACAAACATGAATCACCAATTTTTCCATTTTTTTTTCCATATATACAAATTACCTTCGAGCGATGATATGCTTATGTACCGTAGGCATAAACGGGCTCATCCCTTCGTAGTGCCAAAGTGTTCTGTTTTTATTACCCCTATAAACAACTACAATCCATACACATAAATAAAAAAAATACAATCCATGCTCAAGGACTAATAGGGCACGTTGCAGTAAAACAAGAGGCATTCATGAATTACCTCTGGACTATAAATGGGATCAATACAACAAAATTTCCACGCAAAAAAGTTTCTTGTCTCGAAAAGCTTGTTCACCAATAGTCTCCACAAGAACATACACCATCTCTGAAATGATGAAACCTGTTAGCGTCCCTTACAACAATGACTCTGTCACTGATCTTGGATACGAATTTTGTAAAACTATGGCAGTCTAGGCAAACTCTGAGGTTCTTAACAATCATAATCTCAGTTCCTGGTTCACAAGCTATCAGTCCAAAAGCAATAGCAAGCTTCTCGCTATGGACACTTACCATTAGCTCTTTCTCTTCCTCCTCCACATCATGCAATGCTGGAGTAGTTTCAGCCTGAAATCCAGCTTCCTTCATCTTTTTCATCAATTTTTTAAGCATTACATTAATCGCTGCAGCTTGTGGATGCGATTGGTCGTTTGATGTAAAGACATGTGGAATCCCATCTACCTCAATCAAAGTACATCCAGGGGTCTTTGCTAGATTTTTCCTCTTAACCATTTGCCTTATGGAAGCAGCCTGGGGATAATTGCGGTCTGTTGAGTATATATTTGATAGTAAGACATAGTATCCTACACTTTTCTCATCCAGTTCAAATAGCTTTGCTGAAGCAACCTGGGCTAGACTACTGTCCTTGTGAATCATGCAAGCACCTAATAGAGCACCCCACTCAGCAGGGCCAGGTTCAACAGGCATCTGCTTTATAAATTCCAAAGCATTTTCCAATTGTCCTGCGCGTCCTAGAAGATCTACCATGCAGGCGTAATGCTCAGTGGAGGGCTTACATCCATGATTATGGATCATGGTGTTAAAGATTTCCTTTCCTTCATCTACCATGCCAGCATGGCTACAGGCATACAAAAGAGAAAGGAATGTAACTGTTGTTGGCCTAACTCCAGAGTCCAGCATCTTATCAAAGAGTAATAGTGCATCCTGGCCATGACCATGAAGGCCGTATCCAGAAATCATGGCGTTCCACGTGACCACATTCTTCACGGGCATGGAATGAAATACTTTCATGGCATCATCGATATTTCCACACTTAGCATACATATCAACCAAAGCTGTTGAGACATATATATTAGTTTCAAAATCGTGCTCCTTGATCATATTATGGACCCATTTCCCCAGACTTGGAGCCCCAAGCTGAGCACATGCTGAAAGAATACTGGTAACTGTAACAGGATTTGGATGCACATCAAGTGCTTGCATTTCACGAAAAAGAGATATAGCCATTTCTGTCAGTCCACTTTGCACATAACCAGAAATCATTGCGTTCCATGATGCTAAACTTTTGTCAGGCGACTCATCAAAAAGCTTCCTAGCCAACTCTGTTTCATTCAACCTACTGTAAACTGTAACCAATGCAGTTGAAACAGAAGATTTTGAAACCATACCAAGCTTTTCAGCAAATCCATGAATTGACTGCGTAAGTTCCAAATGAGCAAATGGGCTTGATACAGGAATTAATCCAACAATTGTACTGATATTAACTTTTCTGCCACAAAAAAGCACTTCTTTAAACAATCTTACAGCAGAAGTAATGTCATTATTACTGGAGAAACATGAAATCATAGCATTCTGTGAGATCAAATCTGGATTATTAATTTGTTCAAACAAATGCTTAGCAGTTAATACATCTCCACATTTTGAGTACAGCGAAATCAAACCCGTAAGCACGAAATCATGATCATGGTATCCAAGCTTCAGACCCATGTTTTGAACCATCATTCCAATCTTTAACTCTTGCAACTCAGCAGTAGCTGAAAGCCCTACAGCCAGGGTGGTAGAATCGATCTTGGTACCACCTACAACCATGTTACATAACAGTGAAATACATTGATAAAAGCAACAATTTTTCATCAACCCAGAAAGCACAGTATTCCAAACAACCGTATCTGGATTGGAAATTTCCTCGAACACCTTATATGCAAACCCAATTCCCGAACATCCCATGTACATATCCACCAAAGCAGACCCAACAAACAAATCTGAGCCAAATCCAGAAACCAAAACCTGCCCATGAAGCACAATCCCAACTTTTTCGACCCCAGACGAAGAAACAGCAGAAACAACAAAAGCGTAAGTAAAATTATCCGGTTTCAGCGAGCTTGCTCTACGAAAATGCGAGTAATAAGATAAAGCATCAAAAGGGAAATTGTTCTGAGCAAAGCCACGAATAACAACGTTGTAGTAGAAAAGATCAGGGGGGATTTTGTTTGACAGAGAGGTGAAGAGAAGCCTGGCTTGGGATATGGCTTTGAAATCAAATAGCTTGTGGGTTAGCTTTGTTGCGGTAATTAAATTCTCAGACAGGCCGTTGATTATGAGCTGGGCGTGGATTTGGTTGAGTTCTGAGAGCCTTGATGTTGTCCTCAATAGGCTTAAAAAGGAGTTTGCGTCGCGTTGAGCCGAGGCTGCTGCCGCCACTCTGCTAATCATTTGCAAGGTGTATTGGCGGGAAGCTCACTGCTGAGAATTGCCGTTTTATAGTTTTGTATCAGCACTAACTTTGTTTTTTTTTCTTCTTCATTTTTTTCCTTTCAAATTTCATTATGGGCCTACCAATACAAACTTTATAGATGCATCATACTCGATAGGCATTTTAAAAGTAGATTTATGAATCAAGAATCACCTTTACGATAATTCAATTGCAATTTTTTTTTATTTTACGATAGTTCATTTTTATTTCGATCGTTAGAAAGTCGATTATCGACTTAAGAATCAATTTTCTAAAGCTCAACTCGGGTGTGGTGTTGCATGGGAAATTCAGGTTGTTGGGAAATTCAGATCCAGTTTGTAGATGTGGAAGTGACATTGATGATTTATATTTTCTTTTCTGTTAGAGAATGGTGTCTTATAGTAGGTTTTATTTTATGTAATCAATTTTGGTTCACTAATGATTTATCCATCTAGTTCAACCGGGGCAATGAAGCTCACCACTTGACTAAAAAATCACGAGTTTAAGTCCTATATCACCATTTAACAACAAAACAAAAAAAAAAAAAAAAAAAAAAAGGTCGTATTTCAATGATAATAATAGATGCACTGAAATCGAAAATGATCTAGTTCGCACATTTTACATAGGGAAAACCGAATTTAGTATATCGCAAATGATCTGGTTCGCACATTTACATAGAAAACAAACACGCCGACGCATTGGATAGAGAATTTCGGTATAATAGGGGTGCTGAACACCTTAGGATCATGCAGCCTATAAACTTAACTAGACCAAGATTACAGACTTTACAAAAGAATAACCCATTGAACTCCAAAACTTTTGTTTAACCAATTCCCTCTACTCTTTTAAATTTCCACAACATATTGGGAACCAAACACTAGTTTCCTGTACAAGTAAACCTTACAGCTAAAGATAAACTGACAATTACAGAATTACTCCCTTTCATGGGTTCAGAAGAGGAGACCCATTGCTTATATCTATCCATTTCATTCCCCATATACACTTTTGTATAACACGACGAGATGGAAATAAGGTAGCTGTCAGCTGCACTTGTAAGAGAAAAAGTGTTAATACCCTTTAATTCACACGACTAAACGCTCGCTCTTCCACGCTTCTTTCAGTTGTATAAGATGGCTCCTAAGACTGCATTCCTCTATCTGCAGTAGTACAATGTATTTGATCATAAATTCGGATGAAATCAAATATTGGAAAAGGGGATACAACAGACTTTGAAAGATGAATCCTTTAAAGACGCATTCAAGAACTTTTGATTTAATTAACTTCTGCATAGAGCTTAAAAAGTTTATTTTTGGAAAGAAAAGTTTCCTAGCATTGCTAAGTTTGCATATCGAATCTCTAGCAATTCTTAACAGCTTATGTAATGTCAATACCTGCATTGCAAGTGTTGATTCTAGGGCAGCTTCACATTCATAAAGCATGGCTCTTTCTTGAGCAGCGATACGAGCAACTTCAGAAACAAGGCAATTCATGTCCTCTGCCTACAATAATTACATTGGCGTTTCAAATGATACTGATAATTACAAACAAACATAAACCCATTTTAGCGTGCATACGAGATAATTATTCACCAATCAAAGGACCTAAAGAAGGAAATAATAAGTCCAGAATCCAGTCAATGAAGTGAAAAAAAGCTTGACCAAAATTATAAGGCGAGATCGGATCATACAAAAGTAACATGCATAATTTCATTCAATTTGACCCCATCATTTGAAAGACTTATAACAGAAAAAAGGAATCTGACCTGTGACAGTAAACAACATACGGAAGAGCCCATTGCCTCCACAATATCAACTGCTGAACTGACAGCTGCCTTAACAGTTTGGACATCTCCCTGTAAGACGAATCAAGCTAAACGGAAATCTCTTTTCAAGAATTGGGTTACATGAAGGCTACAAAAATATGCGTACTCTTGTCCCTGCTGTAAGTGGCAGACGGAGAGTGCTCGCCTGCAGATCTTTGATAACCTGGAACAATGTCTCAGTATGATCCATCTCAATTGACGCCCATCCATCAAGGCACGTAAGCTGGACAATAAAAATCAGATCATTCAGCTAAAAAACAAGCACTAAGAATCATATCTTTGAGTTCAAACCTAAAATATTCAAGGGTATGTCTAAGACAGCCCGGAATAATACTAGGTTGTGAAGTGGGTATCTTTAACATTATGTTATCAATCATCACACAAACGAAAAGATGAAGTCGGAAAGGAACTGTTTTGCATTCCACACATATTTTAAAAGAAAATATATTTGAGATTGAGGCACACTGACTAACTGCTATGAACGAAGAGAATGCAACTTTGTAAGCAACAAAACCACTCAATATCTTATAAGGGTCAAGAAGTTAAACACCTTAATGCAAGGGGAAGCATGTAAACTGCTCAATATGTTTCAACATTGACCAAATGCATTAGTACCTTAGCATAAAAAAAGAGGAAACAAACTAAGCTCAGACATTTTCTAGATGACTGGAAATAAAGTCACAACATTTCTGGCACCTACTAAAACACTCATGGATCAAAAGTCCTTTTTCAATATATGTGATCAAATCGTAAGCATTTTCTTTTAAAGAAGGAATTTGGAGGCTTGACAGCAATGATATTTTAAGACTTAAAACAAACTCATGCAAATTCATACACCATACAGCTGACAAACGGAAAATAGAATCCTACAATCAAGATACCTGTGCATTGAAAACTGAGCACAACTTTGATTTTAGCCTCATCCGGTTAAGTTCTATCCTTTTACCGATTACTGAATGCTGCAGATCTAAGGTAGCTCTCCAGGTTCTGTAGAGGGTTCCCTGCATATTTGTACTTCTGTTAGTATCAAATAGCAGAAAGGTTGAAAATAATCCGGTAAAATACACTTTTAAACAGAAAATACAGTACTGAAATTCTAATAAAAAGGACTAAAATTTGAAGCAAGACACATTCATCCCAACCCCACATTTAAACAAGCATTTAGTCACAAAAAAACGACCAGTCTTAGTCACATATTGATCCTAAACACAGAGAACTAATGTAGCACTTTATTACAACACATGTATTATAAAACCTTAGCCTGAATATGTATAAGACAACCTCGGCATTTTCTTCTTGCGCATGTAGTGAAATATCAGCTAGAGCATTAGCGTACTGCCACTGCAACTGTCTATTATATAGCATCCTCAGATGGTGTACATCCTCAAAATGATTTGAAGCCTTCATTCCTTTCTTAATATCAGCCATAAAACTAAGGACAGACGTTGGATTGGATTGTCTTGTTGGGCTTGAGGGTCTTGATCGTGCAGGACTGGACCCTCTAGATGACGTAGTAGAACTTCCGACTTTCGTTCTAGATGGACTGACTCCTCTAGAAACAGATGGTGTAGTAGAACTTCCGGATTTCGTTCTAGATGGACTGATCCCTCTAGAAACAGATTGCGGAGTAAAACTTCCAGATTTTGTTCTAGACGGACTGACCCCTCTAGAAACAGATGACATTGATGCAAGATGTGATCCATGAGTTGTTAAAGACTGAGATCTAACAGTAGAATTCACAGTTTTCGCATTTTCAAATAATCTAGACGAAATTCTCCTATCTACTATCATTGAATTGTCATCAAGTGATCTAGCAATCCCCGGTTTCCCATCCTCATCTGAAGTTATAAGTGCTATCAAATCAGTAGTAGATTTTAGTAAAGATTTGGAAGAAGCTCCATCCAAGGATAATCTTCTCAATGAAGGCTCCCCTTTTCCTGGTAGGGGCAAAGACGAAATTCTGCTAACTTTTTCAGCCAGATCAATGCTTCTATTCAACAGACTTGAAGATACTTTACCACCTGCTCTACTTGGCCATCGATGTTGCTCAACCAAACGAGAATGAACACTATCAATTGGTCTAGAATTCTCAGTATGTTCAGCCAAATTCTTCCCTTTAAGCGGACTTCTCTTTCTTTCAGGTGTAGACTTTCGCGAAACCGGTGGACTTTCATTATGCTTGTGTGCAAGATTTGATGAAGGCCTTAAAGTTCTATCACTGGCAACATGATTAGCTGTTGTATCAGACTGGAAGGAGACACTCAAACTCCTTAAATTCTTCTCTTTCTCAGTATGTTCAGCCACATTCTTCCCTTTAAGCGGGCTTCTTTTCCGTTCTGGCGTGGACTTTCGCGAAACTGATGGACTTTCATTATGCTTATGTGCTACATTTGATGAAGGCTTTAAAGTTCTATCACTTGCAACATGATTAGCTGTTTTTTCTCTTTTACTTACAGGAATAGGTAATGATGCATCAGACTGGAATGAGACACTTAAACTCCTCAATGTAGATGGCCATAAGGACTCAGGCAACCGATTTCCTGACACTTTACGTGACGCCAAAAGAGAATCTGCATTGGTGTGCTGGACAGGTGTTGATAGACCTGAACCTGAAGGAGTCAAAGGCCGCCTTCTTTCAGCTGATACAGCTCTCTTTGGTACTGGAATGCTTGATGATGCAGTTCTTGAGGAAACAGGGGAAGGAGAACGCCCACGACTCGAGGTTGCATTTGGGGTTGGTGACTTATACCTAGAACTAACTTCTTTGGTTCGCGACCGAGTAGTGGTTGTGGTTCCATGGTTCTTCTCTGCTGGAAACACTGGAGGTCTTGGGGTCTCAACTGTTGCGTGTTTTAGCAACGCCTGATGTAATTCATATGCGTCCATTAAAAAATGCTGAAATCAGACCATATTTTGGTATCCCTTTTCATGTACTAATCAGCTCCAAGAAACTATTCCATTACTGAAAAGAGAATTCTTCACTCTGCAGGAAAATTGATTTGACAAAGTAAAGTAGTGTAAAGAGGAAAAAAGGTAAAAAGAATAAGTAAGCGTGAAGATTTAATAATGCAACTATGAAAAGATGATCAAAAGATTACTTCTAAACTGAGTTGGATCTGATCAAAGAAGGAAAATCATGATCTACAGTTAATCAATGCAAAAGGGTATTCTGCAATCATCACAAATTGACCCAAAAGCTGGTAGATCAGAGACAAGTGGCTCCATATTCTCCACAATCAACAAACATCCTTATAGCTTAGTAATGCTGTAGGGCAACAATATAATAAATAATTTAGAACAAAGTATCTTTTGAAATTTATAACCATAATTCAGTTGGCCAAATTACACAATGAGAACGAGAATAAAATGAAATAAAAATAATGAAATTCTCAGGATGCAATGATTCTTTGTCTCATTTCTTTTATTTTTGTATTCTTTATTCTCCCAGAACTATTCTTAAAGTTGTTTCTTTTGCTTTATTAATTTCCCCATCGTTTTGGTACCCACCGTTTTGTCCCCTCTCACGAGAGTCCCATGCTCCTCTTGTCTGAACTTATACAATAAATATCACTCCTTCACAATACCTATATTTACCAGTCCACCTCGGCCCACCCCCATCCCCCCATTGTTTCCCTAGCTTCCCTTAAGGTAAGGGAATTCCATTTAAAGCAGAACATTCAATGTTCGTACATTTTCTTATTTATAAGATTACTTTTTATATCATTTTTCTAATAGCACTCAATAAGTTTTAGCGCTAACTTATAAAATTTGTCAGATTTTGTACAGATCTAGCAGTGGCAAATATCCTATTTACTTTTTTGTTTCTCTTTCTTGGGGATTGGTTAAATTTTTTGTTTTGGATGAACAATCCTGTTTGCAACATTTTCAATGAAACAAAAAAGAACTAAACAAGCATATCTGAATTATAAAAAGAAACTTTTCCATGTTCTTCGTTCATTAAACAGCATATCATGTCACAAGTTTTTTATTAAAAGCAGAATCATACAGCAAAATTATGAGTAATACTACTACCAAAACCACTCAAACACAATGTGTAACACAACATATTTTTAAACATTGATCATCATATATGCATTGATCATGATGTTGACCCGTCATAATCAAGAATGCAAAAGTATGTTGTGTCAATCGTTGTGGCAAAGTGAAAGGGACAGTAGCATTACCCTAAAAATATAACATACTATACTATTATGGAAACTAAACACCAATACTTAAGCCTTATTCCGAATAGATGACATAGTCTATGTTCAGCTGAGTAATATGCTATTACCATTTTTAATGGTTGAACTTGTTTTAACTTTCCTCTATTGTTTTTTAAGACGAGTATCTTTCTGTATATAATGATCGTCTTAAATTTGTGAATAAAATACTCCGTCTTGAAAGATAACAAGCGGCTATCGTGCATATAATTGGGAAGAGAACAGCAGCACTAAGGAGCTTCAAGCACGTGCAGATCAAGACAAATTTCCCATTAATTCCCCATTAATATACCCAAACATCAATCGTTGAATAAGAGAAAAAAAGACAAAGAAGAATGTATTCGTTGACTATAATTACAAAATAAAAAATGGAATACTAATTCAACGTCTATATAGAAAAATGCAAATACAGAGTAAATCATATCGAATAATGTTTACATATTATCAGAATTTGCTCCTATGAATCAAGCATGCATTATAAAAATCTATATGTGATAAAGCGATTTTTTATCATATACACCGCCAAAAAAGAAGACTACGACTTACACAACTGAAAAAAAAAAAAAGGAAGAAGAAATAGACAGATAACCAGAAATTGGGGGAAAAGATAAAGGAAAAAATTAAAAGCAAATCGCAGAACTGTAGCAAAATAAAAATAGACTAACCGGCGGATGCTGTAGATGAATCGTGAAAAAGGTCTAGAACTTATTGGAGCCAGAGATGGTCGGCGGGAAAGTATTCCGGTAGAAGATGGAGAATGATGAGCGGTTTGTTCAGTTTCAGGTTTTTGAAAATTTGATAAATAAGTTTCGGAGGTCCGGAATAGGGATGCGGGTGGTTGTGGAGGTGGGGGTCCGGGAGGGAGGGGGGTGGGGTATGGGAGGTGGGTTATCGAATTTTACCAATTCGTAGAAAAATGGGAAAAAAATATGTTTGGGGTTTGAGAAAGTTGAGAGCAGTTGGAAGACGTTGACGAGGAAGCGATATATTTGGCGCCATCAATTGTTGATCAGTATTCCTACACGCAACTTTGTTTCATTTTTTTCTTTTCTTCCTTTTAGAACTTTGTTTGATTTTTTATTAATAATATTGGACATTCTACCTTTACAAACTGGACCAGTTAAATATAAGCTTCTACGAGTATGATTGTGAGACCCTTTTATGGTTGGACTTGACTATGATTCCTCATCATTTGATATCGAGTCATTATCCGAATAATAAGTATCGTCTTCAACCGGCCAATCTTCTTGGGAAGGGAAAACATAAAGCAAAATGGAGTAAATGATAGAAGCACTGAATCTTAAATAACAACAATCATGGATAAAGATACAAAGTATGTAAAAAAAAACCTCATTGTTTTTGCTAGCCGTAAAATCAAAACGCTATGTGCGTTCGAACACGAGAGTCTTATCCGAAATAGAACGTTCGACACGTATAATATTAAATAAATTCAATATTATACGTAAGCCTCTACTACGTCGTATCGAATTTAGCATAAACGGAAGCTAAAAGACTCAGGTATAATTTTTTTTTGAATACAAGATAAGAATAGAAACACAATCATACTAAAGATAGAAATATCTTACAACAACGATACATATATCTTACAACAGTACGATGTCTTAATAAAGGAAATACAACCAGTATCTTACAAGAAAATTCAAAGAAGTACAACATGTTTTGAAATGAAATTACAACATAAGTCTTGAAAGAAACAACATAGTCTAGTAATAACAAAGCATGATAAAAGCATAGCATGACAAGAGCATCAAACATCATCTTCAAAGTCCTCGTCGAACTCCTGTTCATCTTCTCAACCCCAAACACAACAAACATGCATTTAAGGTAAGTACGATGGTATTTAGCAAGAAACAGAAGCTATTGCATTAACTAGGTTTCACAAATAAGGATTTATATAGTAATTATGTTATATTTATTTGACCGACTCAATTATAGGGTTCACTTCATGCTCATCAACATGTTGTGACTAAACGTTTCTAACTTAACTCAAGTTTGTTACACCGGCACTCAAGGGCATTACGCATGGTGCTACCTGCCACGAGGTATCGTTTGCAAGCTATTGGTGGATCACACCAATAGCCACGGGTTAAGACCCGATAGTGTACACGTTCGGCGAAGTCCATCTACCATTTAGCCGTTTGTAGGCCAGCAGGGTTATTCATTTTATCTAACCGCCCACACATCGCGATATAGACAAGTGTCTTACCAAGAATGTTATGATGTTTAGTCTTTTACTACACACTTATGTAAATTATTAATCATAAACTAGCTACCTAAGTGTTTTCAAGGTAGGAGCTCACTTAACAACTCTACTCCCTCACTTAAACTCTAGACACAACACCCTAGTCATGTACACAGACATTGATGAATACTAATTCATCAAAGCACAAGCCATTCATACCCTTCCGACGGTCCTGAACTTCAACTCTATGGAAGAGTACATTCGGTGCCGGAACCAAACGCATCAGAAGCTTAATCAATGCTTGTTAATGTTCATTTAGTGTTATTAGATCAATAGATAACATTTAGAACTCATCTCGTAGCTTTAAACACTCAAAATAACATTTAGACAGTGTAAGGGGCCGCCAACACTTTTGGCTTGCGCCAAAGTGCATCAGAGAGTTCATTGAACTCTCTGCTCAGGTTAGGGTGCGCCAAAGGCTTCGGGGCGGCCAAAAATGCATCAGAGAGTTCACTGAACTCTCTGTTCAGGTCAGGGGGGGCGCCAAACTGAACCAAAACTGCACTACATACAATTTTCTGCACTCTATCAGTTTCTACTCAAAACCAACTAAGTTTAACATCAATCTAAGCATCTACTTTAACATCACATAGCACCGAGCACTTGCATAATTACATTTAGGCATGATTTTAACATCAAATCACTCCCAAAACAAAGCCCTAACTTCACCAAACCATAATTAACACAATAGAGAAGATTTCCTTACTAGATCAAGCAAAACTTCAAAGCAAAACTTCAAAGCAAACTTCAGAAACTCTGCAACAACTTCTCAAACTCTTACACAAAACCTATTTGATCCACGATCAATTCAAGAACTAGTTAGGATCAAGGTTTCTAATTACTCAGAACTATGAATTACACAACTTTCTTCAGCCAAACATGATCAAAACTTGATGAATCCAAGATTAGGGTTATTTCCATACCTTGATAAAATCTAGAAACCTTGGTATCAACACGATCCTTGCCTTCTCACGATTTTGTTGACCTACTCGAATCTGAAAACGGAGTAGTAATTTGTGAGAATTATGAAGGAGTAGATTTGTGATAGGAGTCAACTTTACGTGACTCCGCTACATTGTTTGGCCTCCGTTTACCACATTTTCAACACATTTTGGATAATTTAGACCACTTTTCGGGGTAATATTGTGAGTTCTCATGACGGGGTAATTCCGTCATTTTGATAGTTTACCACCCATTTTTTTGATGATATCGACCCCATTCCCGAGCACGTTTACCCTTTGGAATGTTTTGGTTGTTTTTGGTCATTGTGATGATGTAGGGTATTGGTGTCTCGAGGACCCGAAGGCAATGGTTTACAATGAGAAACATGACCGAGGCGAGAAAAGAGGTGGAAAAGGAGAAAAAGTGAAGAATTGGTGGCACGGGGTCCAAACGCACGTTTAGAACCCTCAAACCCGGCGTTCAGTCTCCAACCGGCGTTCAAACCTCAAACCAGCGTTCCAGAGTTGCGAGTCATACTGAGTTCGGCTCCTTCAAACGCCGGTTTAGCAACTACCCGAACGTGCGTTCGGGCCATTCAAGCGCACGTTCCCTACCATCAAACGTGCGTTCAGGCCTCTTAAACGCACATTCCATACCTGTAAACCGGCGTTTCACAAGACAAAAGCCCTAAGCGCCTGAATTTCAAGCGTAACGCACGCGTTTGGAACCTCAAACCAGCGATTCGAACCAAAATCTGCAGATTTTCCCTCCACCTATAAATACCCCCTTAGTCCATTTTGGAATTATTATTCATCTTCTTAGCCAAACTCTACCCCTTTCATAGCTCGAATTTTGTAATAGCTTAGAATGCTCTCTCTTAGTGTAAATCAACAACATCTTAGCTTAATCTTTCCATTTCTTAGCTTAGATTTTCATTTCAAACACTAAGAGACCACCTTTTAATTACTTCTATATTTTGTACTTTTGGGATCTCAACTCGAATTTCTGCAATTTTATGGTATATCTGTTAAGGGTGAATTTATACGTTTTATAACGTTGTATTTTATGATGTTCTCCCCCATAATTCATATGATTTGCATAGGAAATGTGGTTTTAAATGATTTATTAAGCAAGTGAGATTTTAATTAGTTTATTCGCAAAATGAGGTTGTGTACGTGTTTTGATTTTGGTTTTATGAGTATTTGGATTGTGTTACATTTTGCGATGTCTTAATGTGATGTAGATACATGTTGGAGGCTAAATTGATGATCAAATGTTGATATAATTCGAGCTAAATCGAGATAGAGATGAGAAAAGAAGGATAAAGATGGAAGAAGGAAGAGATAATGATCAAGAGATCGAGTTCCAAAGATCGATGAACGCAGCGTCCACGGTCCGTCCATGGTGGACGGGCGTTTGCTCAACCGAACGAGCATTGTGAGGTGCGATTTACATTTGAGCCTTCAAAGCGCTGCATAGAGCGCAGCGTTCACCTCCGTCGAAAGCTGCTTTGGACGAGCGGCCCAAGATAGTGGACGGGCGCCCAAGCACCGCTTAGCCTAAACCGACCTAAAAATCTATAAATAGGCGCGATTTCTCAAACCCTAGACACACACCGAACCCTAAAAACCTACAAAGGCGCTTTTGGCTGCGTTTTTACGATTTTACCTACTTTTATGCAATTTAATTCCTAGATTAGATTAGATAGATTCATGTCTTTTATTTCATCAATTCGAGTTGCAACAAGGATGCTAAGAGGCTAAAACCCTCTTGAACAAGCGTTGTGAAGCCTTCTTTCAACAATTCAGTTTTGATTCGTGATTAATCTGTGAGTATCTATTTCAAGTTCGTTTCTTTTATCATGTTTTGTATGTTTTTGCATGTTTAATCGAAAGATGCTTGCTTTGATGATTGTTTATTTGATGAAAATCATGTTATAGATCACCGTGATAAAAGAATAGATCTTCGATCTAACTAAAACGAGAGTTATTAGATTGATTTTCTAGATTAGAAATTGAAAGATTTCACGCCTAGGTTAGAAAGACTTAATCTTTAACATCGAAAGATAAAAGATTAGGAAACGAACTTGTCCACGAGAGTAGGAGTTTATGCCTTCGATTAGGTGAATCACGACTTGAGTAGAGATCACGAATTAATCCGAATTAGAATTGAATGTTGACAGGATAGGTGGATCAATTGCTTGTTCGTTCGTTATAATTTGATTTTAATCCTTGAACTTGAATTGTTAGATTAGTCTACTTTTTCTGCACTTTAGTTTAGTTTAGTTTATCGCTTTCAATCTTTCCTAGCTTTGGATTTCATCCTCTGTCTAGTTTATTTTCAGCATGTTTGTCTAGTTTTAGTTCCCTGTTTAGGTTAGTTTCGTGACAATAGTTTTTAGAACAAAAGAACACATTCGCCTAGTTCCCGTAAGATTCGGCATCAACCTCTTTAGTTCCTTGCACTTGAGGTTAAGATCGATAAAACCCGGCATCAACCTCTAGTTTTTGTTCTACGATTTTTTTGTTTTAGGTTAGATTTTTTTTAACCGGTGGTTATTACTTGTTGTTTTGTATTGATAAAATGCGCGCGGGACCCCAATTCGAAAGCTCGTTCGACGCTTGACGGCGTGGCAGACGCCGGAGGCCGTCCGACACCGCTTTCGAGGTCAAAATCCACTGTTTTCCCTTCCATTTTGGGCTCGAGAAGATTTCAACACGTTTTTAGTGTTTCTGCTTTTTCTGCTTTTAAATTTTTCAGTAGTTAAGTTTCGTAGTTTTTGATTCCTCTAGGGTTTAGTTATCCTTTCCTCCGTCTGATCCGTCCCTTTCGTCACTTTCTATCCTTTCTTGCTCAACACCTTGAGTTGGTGTTCGGTTTATGCAAACTCGTCGTCATAAGGGACCACTAATCTATTCCACGACCCGAAGCGGACCATAGTCCGACCCAATAGGCGGAGACTTCGTTCGATGAAAGAAAGCGCTCACAGATCAAGAATTTGAGCAATATCTTTCAGGAGAAATCGAAAGAATAGTAATAATGGCGCGGAAGATAGACGGACGTTGGCCGACTATGCCATGCCCGATACAGATCACCATCAACCCGGCTATCGTCATGCCTACCATTCTCGCTCCAAACTTCGAGCTTAAACCGGACTTATTCGGATGATGCAAGATGCATCAATTTTCCATGGTCTCCCATCCGAAAACCCCACACTCACTTACACACATTCTTGCAAATATGCGGTACTACCCGTATCCAAGGTGTAAGTGAGGACGCCATCAAGCTTAAACTATTTCCATTTTCCTTACGGGGAGGCACTCGAGTGGTATCACTCTCTCTCCTCTCGAATCCATCACTACGTGGGCGGAGCTCGAGAAGGAATTTCTAAGTCAATACTTTCCTCCTTAAAAAATAGCCCACTGTCTGAACAAAATCTTCACATTCCGTCAGCTGGAAAATGAGTCATTCTTTGAGGCATGGAAAAGGTTTAAGTCTCTCCTGCGAAAGTGTCCCCATCATGGCTTGCCAAAGCAAAGGCAAGTCCATACTTTCTTCAGCGGATTGACCGAGCTCACCAAGGGCATGGTCAATAGTTCCTCTGGTGGGGCATTTCTCAAGAAAACACCTGATGAAGGATGGGCATTGTTCGAAGACATTGCCAAATACAACTATGCCCCATCCTATCAAGCTATTCAGGCACCTCCTCCCCCTCCCAAGGTCGAGGAAGTGACTATGCAAAATCTGATTGCCATGTTGCAAAAGCAAATGGCTAATTCTCGCCAGACAACATCCCAAATTGTTCCTGTCTGAGTAATCGGATTCTTTTCGTTTCCACAGAACTCTCGAGGTTACAGATTTGAAGCATCTTTGTCGACCGCCATATGGTGGCCAATGTCAATTTTCTTCCCCTCGCTCGACAAGTCAATGCCGTTTCATGACTATGGACGAGATAATCCAATCACATGCCAAGTATGTGACAAAGATAGAGCATATCGCTGCGCTTCGTCCCATGATTGGGCGAGAATCGCGAAAGTCAATGCTTTCTCGGCCGGACAAATCGGAGATTCAATAACCAATTCTCCGGCGTATCAGTTTCCAAAACCAAGGGTTTAATCAATCTTCGGATTTAATCCTAATTCGAACTTCAATAGAAACCCTGGTTATAATCAGAACCCAAGCTATAATTCTAATTCTACATTTCCAAATCACCCAATCACCACTCCTCAAAATCATCGTAACTCTCAAGGATCCCAATCCAACAATTTGAAACCAAGTTGGAGGAGCAAAGCGGGACAATAAAAATCTTGAGAGACAAATAGGGCAATTGGTCGAGCGGCTAAGCGTCAAGACCCCAGGGCATCCGCCGATTTACCGAGAAAAACCCAAAAGGCGGTCAAGTCGCTCACGCCGATTTAAGAAGATCAATGCACCGACTGGTACCTTCACCTCCATACGGTAGAAGAGGCCGGTGCAATGAATTTGAGAAGTGGTTCTCAAGTTGGTGGTCCCCGGCTTCCAGGAAACCACTAGCCCCTCCCCCGCCATTGGTAAGGCAGAGGGAAGTTGAGCACCCATCATCCCCTTGGTCGCAGAAGGAAAATCGTGTGGTGATCCCATGATAGAAGAAAGAGTTGAGATTCCTCAGTGGTTGATCCTCGAGGAATAAAGAATCAATTGGAAGTCCTCTCGTGGTTTGTTTCCGAGAAGTGAAATATTTGAGGATCCTCGGTGGTGATTCCCCGAGGAGTGATGAGTTAAATGATAGTCGGTGGTCGATCCACGACTAGCAAAAAGAATGAAAAGACGGTTCGATGGAAAGATTTGGAAGACAAGGCCGTTAGTTCGCCCTCAAGAAAGTATTTTCCGAGGAGGATTTGAAAAAGCTTCCTTTCCACCTAGAAAGAGCAACATCCCATTGAGCGAAGATAAGAAGTATGAAAAGGTGCTTAATTTGTTGAAAAATACTCGATGTAAATCTTCCATTGTCGGATGTCTTGGTAGAGATGCCTAAGTACACCAAATTCATAAAGGATGTTGTTTCTTCCAAGAAGAAGTTAGCAGGAATGGATCAAACAATTGGTAAGGAGTGTTCTATGGTCAATTATCAAGACTTACCAACCAAGAGAAGCGACCAGGCAAATTTGTGCTCACATTGCGGATGGGAGGCCTAGTCTTCCAATTCCTTATGTGACTGGGTGCATCCATCGACTTGATGCCATTGTCCGTTTGCAATCGGCTTGGTTTGCGTAATCTTCTAGAACCCACTACCATGAACTTGCGGTCATTGATAGATCTTCAAAGAAAGCCTCGGGATCCTAAAGGACGTATTGGTTCAAATTGGTAGGTTTACCTTTCCCGTTGACTGGTATGTCTTAGATATTGAGAAAAGTGAAAATGTCCCTCTCGATTCTTGGAAGACCTTTCCTATCTACGACTAGAGCCCTCATCGATTGTGATGGTGGGAAAGTAACTATCCGAGTTGGTGACCAAGAGGTGAGCTATAGTGTTTCTAAATCTATTCAAGTACCCTCCGGTTCTCCAACCGGCTTTTCCATTGAGAGACGTCGATGACTTCAATGACTTCATGGATAAGCAAGTCTTGGGTGTAGAAGCGAGAATATGAGCGATTGATCGATAATCCCGAATAATCATGGTGTGGTCAATCTAGACCGATTAGCGGTGATTTTGAGGATGGGCTAAAGAAGAAGCTTTGGCAAGTAGGGCCACTAAGTAAACTCAACGATGTTGAGTTGAGGAGTGGAGATCTTAAATCAAGTCTAGAGGAACCCCTGTAGACTTGGTTGCAAGCCGTTGCCTAAACATCTTAAGTATGTATTTACGAGAGAAGGTGACAAGCTTTCTTTGATCATCTACGCCAAGTCGTCTCGAATAGAAGAGCTTAAGCTGTTAAACGTCTTGCGCAAAAATGAGAAAGCCTTTGGATGGCGGGTGGGAGATATCCGAGGATATCTCCCGACATCTGTATGCACAAAATCAAGGCGAGGAGGGTGCAAAACAAGTTAGGCTGACCTCGAGAGAAGGCTCAACCTCACATGCAAGAGGTAGTCAAGAAGGAAATTATAAAGCTTCTAGATATGTGTATCATTTACGCCATTGCAGACAGTGAGTGGGTATCCCCAACTCAAGTAGTTCCCAAAAAAGGTGGAATTACTATTGAGAAGAATGAGAAAGGAGAAGAGATAGCATTGAGGCTCGTTCATCTGGATACTGAGTATGTATCGATTATCGAAAGCTCAATGAGGTCACCTTTGAAAGATCATTTCCCCTTCCATTCTTTGACCGGATGCTTGAGCGTCTGGCGGGTCACGATTCTATCGCTTCTGGATGGATATTCAGGATACTTCCAGATACCCATCGATCCTGTTGACCAAGAAGACCACTTTCACTTGCTCTTATGGGACATTCGCCTACAAAGCGAATGCCATTTGGTCTCTGTAATGCCCCGGCCACCTTTCAAAGGTGTATGATGGCTATCTTTGACGGGCTAGTTGAAAAGTGCATGGAGATTTTTATGGATGATTTTTCGGTTTTTGGTCAGTCTTTTGAGGATTGCCTTGACAATCTTGATCGCGTGTTATCCGGATGTGTGGAAAAGAACTTAGTACTTAATTGGGAAAAATGCCATTTTATGGTAGATGAGGAATAGTTCTTGGCCACAAGATCTCCGCCAAGGGTATAGAAGTTGTGAGGGCAAAAGTAGAAGCTATCGAGAAGATGAGCTACCCTAAGAATGTGCGGGAAGTCGAGACTTTCTTGGACATGTCGGCTTTACTGAAGGTTTATTCAAGACTTCTCTAAGATAGCCAAGCCCTGGTCCACTTTACTAAAGGAAGGCGTTGAGTTTAACTTTGATGAGAGCGCAAGCAAGCGTTTGAGGAGCTCAAGGATCGTTTAATATCGCCCCAATTCTTATATCGCTGATTTGGAACCTACCATTTGAACTTATGTGCGACGCATCAAACTATGCTGTTGGTGCTGTTTTAGGGCAAAAGATCAAGGGGAAGTTCCAGCCTATCTATTACGCCAGTCACACATTGAACCCCTCTCAAGTTAACTATACTACTATCGAAAAGGAACTCGGCGTAGTCTTTGCTATGGACAAGTTTCAGAGTTACTTGTTGGGAGCTCAAGTGATCGTGTGGGTGATCACGCATTTTTGCTTTTGCGGTATCGATGACTAAGAAAGAGGCTAAACCGCGCCCTCTGCGTTGGATATTGACCTACAAGAGTTTGACGTTCAAATTAAGGACAAAAAGGGTAGTGAAAATGTAGTGGCGGATCACGTTTCTAGAATGTTCAATGAGGAGCAGTGAACCGGATGATATAGATCTTTACTTTCCTCTTGAAAACATTATGTTGATAGGCGGTCGTCCTCCCGATGTTCCATGGTACTCTTCTATTGTGAACTACCTTCATGCCCGTTACCTTGATCTGAAATGTCTTATCAAGAGAAGAAGAAGTTCTTCTCGATATGAAATATTTCGTTTGGGATGAACCTTACCTCTTCAAGATCCGCAAAGATGGTTTCTTTGAGGAGGTGTGTTCCTGAATCGAGCAACGCGATATAATCGAGCAATGCCATAGTGGACCCTGGTGGTCACTTTGGTCCTTGGAAAACGGTTGCTAAGATCTTCCAATCCGGTTTCTATTGGCCTACGATCTTTAAGGATACGAAGCCTTTCTCAAAGCTTGCGATAGGTGTCAAAGAACCGGAGCTTTGACAAGGCGGTTTGACATGCCTTTAAAACCCATCTTAGAGTGCGAAGTCTTTGATGTATGGGGCATCGATTTTATAGGACCATTCCCATCATCGTGCGGTAACAAATACATCTTAGTCTGTGTAGATTATGTTTCGAAATGGGTGGAGGCAGTCGCCACTCCTCACAATGATCATAAACGGTCATGAAGTTCCTTAAGAAGAACATTTTTGTGAGATTTGGTTGTCCAAGAGCCTTGATTAGTGACGAAGGACGATTTTTGCAATCGACCTCTAGAAAAAGTTCTAGAAAAGTATGGTGTTCGCCATAAGATAGGCACACCATATCATCCGATGACTAGTGGTCGAGGTTGAGCGAAGCAACCGAGTCTTAAAAATCCTGGAGAAGACGGTGAATAATCATAGAAAAGACTGAGTTCGAAGTTGGACGATGTACTTTGGGCATATAGATCGCTGCCTATAAGACCCCTATGGGTACATCGCCATATCAAATGGTTTACGGTAAGCCATGCCATCTCGCCAATCGAGTTAGAGCACGCAGGCGTATTGGGCACGAAGTTTTGAACTTCGATTCCCAATCCTGTGGGAAACATCGATTGCGGCAGATTGCATAATTTGGATGAATTTAGACTCCAGGCTTATGAAAGCGCCAGGATTAGTAAAGCGAAGATGAAACTACTTCATGACGCCAGGATAAAGAAGAGAGAATTCCGGTCGGCGAGCAAGTTCTCTTATACAATTCTAGGTTACATTTGTTTCTGGGAAGTTGAGAACACGTTGGTCCGGTCCTTTCGAGATTCTCCAAATCATTCTGAGGCGTTCTAGAGGCGCTTGCTGTTACGGCGATCAACCGTTCGAGTGAATGGTCGAGAGATGCAAGCATTACATTGGTGAACCCAAGGTAAAGCCTTTGACTGTTCGATTTCTCGATATCCTCGGGTGTAGCACCCCTAAAGTCGATGAGTTTGACGAGTTCTCGCCCGACTTATTTTCTGAGGATGACGGTTGTGGTAAATCAGAAGAAGTTCTAGCAGGTAGTTGGGATATGGAAGAGTTTTTCAAAGAGCAACAACTCAAGAGGAAGTCGGCAAAGAAGAAATCGACCATGGGAAGTTCAAGCGTGTTTGGAGAGCTATTAAAGAATTAACCCCTTGTGTTCGCGTCGCTTTTTTGCAGACCACACCATCGATGAGAGCTTACACGAGGTAGTGGCTGGCAGAAAAGTCAAATGGCCTGATCCAGGCTGAGCCTTCATTGCGTCGGGCTCTCGACGTTAAACAAAGCGCTTGGTGGGAGGCAACCCACTCTTTTCTTTTGTTTTGTTTATTTATTTCTTAGTTTTTCGAGCTACTGTCGGTTTCTCGTAGGCTCGGATTTTATGTTTTCCAGTTTTTGTATTTGAAATTTTTTCTGTTTTAAAAAAGGGGTGCATTGGTGTTTTGAATGGAATTTGTCGCTTTTGTTGAGGCAATCTTTGTGGATGCTTTTCAATCTCGACTTCTCTCTCTTTATCACTTTTGTACGCTACGATATAATCCCTTGTATCCCCCGAGGTATTTCTTTGTTTTCATGAGTGCAGGGAATTTGCATTAGCTTTAGTGCGATTTCAGATGATGTCGGTTTTCCGGTGGATGGTCCATACGATCTCGCATTCATCGAGCATTTCTGGAGGTGGATCGATACGCTTCCAGAAGTGTTTCTTTATAACTACAATCAGCTAAGTACTTTCTTTTTTTTTTTTTTTAATTCTGCACACCATGAGGACATGTTGTCATTTAAGTGTGGGGGAGGGGATTAGTCGATATGTATCTATACATTTGCTTACATGATATTATTTCTATGCTAAAATGATGCTAAATTTTCAAAATTTTTGATTTGTCTCGAGTAAGCAATGCATGTTTTTGTTCGGTTTGTTATATTCATCGATGCCTTATGCCATATGTTCCATAGGTTAGATGTTTCACCAAGATTTATTTTTCACGTGCCATAGTGAATGATGAGCTAATTTATAAAGTTATACCCCTCTTGGACGAGTGATTTCTGATTGTCTTATAAGTCGTGTGCTTAGTGCTACGTACATATTGTGAGACTTATGATAGTTTGTATTTAGTTCCAAGTATGATATACTGTGAATATCTGGAAGTTTGAATGTGATAAGTAATACGTAGCTAATGTCCTTTGAAGAAGTTGAGTTAATAATGAAATCAATAGTGTGTGTCGGAAGCTGGTCGATGATTTGAGTGCGGTAAGGCATTATCTCGAAATGTTTTATTCCACTATGATGACCAAAAGCTCACGATCGGATGAAGAAGTCGCTTTATGATTTGAGTAAGGTAGGGTATACCACGTATGTCCTATTTCGCTCGCTATGATGAGCAATAGCTTATTACGATGTGTGTTTAAATGTGCAATCAATTGAATCAACTTAGGAATTGGTATGAAAAGAATGAAATGAGACTTAGTTATCGTTAATCTTATCCCCAAAGTATAAACCGATGGATATGTTTGTAGGATTATCCTCTAAGTATGTCGGAAAGGTCTTAAATGTGTTCTATCATCTTTTCCGGGATATGTTCCGTTTTGTAGGGTGCATCTTATAAGTATCTTTTATTACTAGTTTGAAGGGTATTATTTGGTTTTGCTTGAAATATTCAAGTTTGGATTTAGTGGAAATTTGCTATGGTTATGCACACACACACGATGGTGAACTTCTAATTTATTGACTATGTGGTATATGTGTTGAGGTGTCTATATTCTTTCCGAGCCTTTATCTTGTTTTGTTTTGCTCGGGGACGAGCAAAGTTTAAGTGTGGGGGAGTTGTTAAGGGTGAATTTATACGTTTTATAACGTTGTATTTTATGATGTTCTCCCCCATAATTCATATGATTTGCATAGGAAATGTGGTTTTAAATGATTTATTAAGCAAGTGAGATTTTAATTAGTTTATTCGCAAAATGAGGTTGTGTACGTGTTTTGATTTTGGTTTTATGAGTATTTGGATTGTGTTACGTTTTGCGATGTCTTAATGTGATGTAGATACATGTTGGAGGCTAAATTGATGATCAAATGTTGATATAATTCGAGCTAAATCGAGATAGAGATGAGAAAAGAAGGATAAAGATGGAAGAAGGAAGAGATAATGATCAAGAGATCGAGTTCCAAAGATCGATGAACGAAGCGTCCACGGTCCGTCCATGGTGGACGGGCGTTTGCTCAACCGAACGAGCGTTGAGGTGCGATTTACATTTGAGCCTTCAACGCTGCTGCATAGACAGCGTTCACCTCCGTCCGTAAGCTGCTAGACGAGCGCCCAAGATAGTGGACGGGCGCCCAAGCACCGCCTTAGCCTAAACCGACCTAAAAATCTATAAATATAGCGCGATTTCTCAAACCCTAGACACACAATTGAACCTAAAAACCTAGGGGCAGCTTGGCTGCGTTTTCTACGATTTTACCTACTTTTATGCAATTTAATTCCTAGATTAGATTAGATAGATTCATGTCTTTTATTTCATCAATTCGAGTTGCAACAAGGATGCTAAGAGGCTAAAACCCTCTTGAACAAGCGTTGCCAGAAGCCTCTTTCAACAATTCAGATTTTGATTCGTGATTAATCTGTGAGTATCTATTTCAAGTTCGTTTCTTTTATCATGTTTTGTATGTTTTTGCATGTTTAATCGAAAGATGCTTGCTTTGATGATTGTTTATTTGATGAAAATCATGTTAACGATAGATCACCGTGATAAAAGAATAGATCTTCGATCTAACTAAAACGAGAGTTATTAGATTGATTTTCTAGATTAGAAATTGAAAGATTTCACGCCTAGGTTAGAAAGACTTAATCTTTAACATCGAAAGATAAAAGATTAGGAAACGAACTTGTCCACGAGAGTAGGAGTTTATGCCTTCGATTAGGTGAATCACGACTTGAGTAGAGATCACGAATTAATCCGAATTAGAATTGAATGTTGACAGGATAGGTGGATCAATTGCTTGTTCGTTCGTTATAATTTGATTTTAATCCTTGAACTTGAATTGTTAGATTAGTCTACTTTTTCTGCACTTTAGTTTAGTTTAGTTTATCGCTTTCAATCTTTCCTAGCTTTGGATTTCATCCTCTGTCTAGTTTATTTTCAGCATGTTTGTCCAGTTTTAGTTCCCTGTTTAGGTTAGTTTCGTGACAATAGTTTAGTTAAAAGAACAAAAGCTAGGATTCACATTCGTCTAGTTCCCCGTAAGATCGACCCGGCATCAACCTCTTTACTACGATCCTTGCACTTGAGGTTAACCGGTTTATTACTTGTTGTTTTGTATTGATAAAATCCGGGACAATATCTCTCTTCTCTTTTACTTGTTATGGCTCTTATTTACTGTTTTATGCATGTTTTGATTAGTATAATGTGTAGCTAAACATCTTCATAGCCGAATCATGTGAAATTTGGTGAAATCACCCTTTGGGTGATGAAATTGGGAGTGGGTAGTGCTTTTTATTGTTGTTTCTTGCATCTTTCACGTCTTAGAACTTGTTATAACGGATTTGGGCTAGATTGATCACCTAGGTCAAAAATCACACACACCACTCTTGAGAGTTGTTCAGAGAGAGGGGTGTGGGGAAAAGGGTTCTAAGATCGCATTCTAGTGTGAGGTTACTCGTTTTAACGTTTAACGGCTCTTGTGCATAACTTGTCTTGTGAATGAATCTTTCTTAAGGAAGGTTAGTTGACTAGGCATAAGGTGTTGGGAAGAGTTCTTGAACCTAGCACCGGGATTAGGAGTTTGTACCCGTGATATTGAATGTAAGAGTTCGTCGTTATTGCACACTCCGGTTTTGTCTTTCCTTTGGATGAAACTAGCTATTTTGATCATGGTTCGGCTATGTCTCTTTAACTATCTATTAAACTCGTGTAGTTTAATCTCCTTTCTTTCTTTTTTGTCTTTAGACTCGTTAGGAATCACTTAGTGTCGTTGTAGTAAACAAACACTATAAAAAGATTGATCACCTAGACTAAGCATTACGTTTACTTTGGTACTTGCAAGCACAATTCCTTTGGGTTCGACCTCGGACTCCTGTAGCTATTCTAGCAATCGACCCGGTACACTGCCGGTTAGAGAGCTTGTTTAGTCACTGTTGTCTTGAGTATTATAAATTTGTTTGGTGAAAAAAACGCTCAATCACTTTGTTTTCTTTTCAAACTTGAGAGCACTTGGTCGAACAACGTTTGTGAAATCCAGAAATTCTGACAAGTATGTTTTTAGTGGGAGGTTTATTTTCCCAAATAAAACCTCTCCCTCTTAATTTACCCTTATTCCCTTAATTACTCATTAATTGCAAATTGGTCCCAATTAAAAATACATATATATATTTCGAATTATATATATATAAAATTATATTTCTTTAATTCCATAATTAGAATGAATCTAATATTTAGTTTTGGCGTGGCAACCGTTAGCTGCTTGCTGTCATGTGGTCACCATGTTGATTTTCAAACCTGAACAACTTGTCAAAGAAAACCCTTATTCTAGCGCCAATTGACGATGCCGAAATCGTCGTAACCAAATCCGGGTTTTTCTTCTAACGACAAACTGCCCAAGCTTCAAGAGCAACAACTATACAAGCAATAAAGAAAAAAGAGGAGAGTGTTTGGGATTATTTAGACTGCACTTGATAGTGATCAAGCTGTCTACGTGTCCAATACGTGAATTGGAATCAAGTCTTCATAGTTCTTTAGGGATCGTTTATATAGAGGGGACTTGTGCCCTAGAGTTAGCGTGTAGCGTGCCCATGAAGGACTCCGATTGGCGTGTTCCCTAAGGAAAAAGATAATGATTGTTTGATCTCCTCGATTTTAGGAGATAATTGCGGGTATATTTGAATGTTAAGATTAGGGTATTAAATGTGAAGGATTTTTTCCCATATTTATCTGAATTGGAACATGCATACAGAGTTTGGTCCGAGAAGGACTCGTGCCGATCAGTGAGGCCGGCATGAGCAGGCTTGATCACAAGTACTGGCCGGCCTGGAGGGGTCGGATGAGCATTTGGGTTTGTATAGTTCGGAGGTCGCCCTTCGACATCGGCCGACCCAAAGAGGTTGGAAGAGAGTAGCCGAACTGGTACGGCTCGGATATCGGGGAGTCTTGGCCTTTGAGGAAGTTTCCTCTATCCTCACTTAATGTTGGACTGATAGGGAGATGGCACGTGAGTAAGGTCAATTTTGGGCATCGGTATACCACAACACACTTTTACACTATTGATTTTGATGTAAAACCTATTGATTTATTTGAGTCTCATAAAATCAATAGTGAAAAAATTTATTGTAGCATTTGTTGTATAAATTTTGTTGTGGCATAAACAATTCTAATGACTCAGACAATAACAAATGTGCTCCAGATTTGAATGAGTTATATATATGACTATATATATCATACTATGGTAGTACTTATTAATTGTGCATATGGACGACCATTTTGTCGTTTTGTCTTTTTTTTTTTTTTTTTTTTTTTTTTTTTTTTTTTTTGCATACAAACGACGTCGTATCAATCCTTCATCTTTTTGTTAATTTCTTTTTTTGGGAAAGGTAAACGACGTCGTATAATTTTGTACGGTAACATTTTTGGGTTAAGCAAAATGACGTCGTATGATTTGGTACGGTGTTATCACAATAACGTGTTTATCACTAGGGTGCATTTCGATCTTCACTAGGGTTTAAATGCTTTTCTAAGCATTGAAATTGGTTCATATTTTTTTTTATTTTTACTAAAGTTAATTTATTGCAGATATAAAAACTATAGGTGATGTATAAAAAAGTGAGGGCTATAACCAATGTATAAAAAAAGTGAGCGCGTACATTTTTTTTTTTTAGGTAAAACGACGTCGTATGATTTTTGGGAAAGGTAAAACGACGTCGTATGATTTTGTACGGTAACATTTTTGGGTTAGGCAAAATGACGTCGTATGGTTTGATACGGTGTTATCACAATAACGTGTTTATCACTAGGGTGCATTTCGATCTTCACTAGGGTTTAAATACTTTTCTAAGCATTGAAATTGGTTCATATTTTTTATTTATTTTTATTAAAGTTAATTTATTGCAGATATAAAAACTATAATAGATGTATAAAAAATTATAACCAATGTATAAAAAAAGTGAGCGCGTACATTTTTTTTTTTAGTTTTTTGTCCAGAAGGACAAAATTATCATAAAAAGGGGATAGAAGGACTTGTGCATATGGACGACCATTTTGTCGTTTTGTCTTTTTTTTTTTTTTTTTTTTTTTTTTTTTGCTTAGACAAAACGACATCGTATCAATCCTTCATCTTTTTTGTTAATTTCTTTTTTTGGGAAAGGTAAAACGACGTCGTATAATTTTGTACGGTAACATTTTTGGGTTAGGCAAAATGACGTCGTATGATTTGGTACGGTGTTATCACAATAACGTGTTTATCACTAGGGTGCATTTCGATCTTCACTAGGGTTTAAATGCTTTTCTAAGCATTGAAATTGGTTCATATTTTTTTTTTAAATTTTTACTAAATCATACTATGGTAGTAGTAGTCAGTATAGTAGTAGTCTTAAATGGGAGTACTAATTATTTATACATTCATGGGACGACTATTTTGTCCTTTTGCAGTTTTTTTTTTTTTTTTTGGGGGCTAAGGAAACGACGTCGTACCTAATGCTTCCTATCACATTCTATGACAGCCACGTGCTTATCACCTAGAAAACAGGTGTACGTCTATACGATAAAAACAATTTTATATTGGGTAATATTAGGTACTGTAATATAGAAGTTTCCTCCATTTTTCGATGCAAATCTCCACCACCGTCTTCGTTGTCCAGTAAATGCTTCTTTCCTCCACCCAAAATGGTTTAATCGGTTTGTACAATAGGGAATGGAGCAACAGCCTCCTCATTTCCCATTCTCGTTTTACCTTGAAGGTGGTTTCCGGTATTCGTTTCAAAAGTTTGCTCTAAGATTGCACCCGCGTCATTTTCCGTCAGGTGGTTGCTCTTGTCTTCTTCTTCTCTGTCTCCTCTTCTTCCTCTGTATTTTTTATTCGATTGGGCTGATTCTTATGTGACTGGGTCATTGTTCGGTTGATTTCTTTGTTTCTATGCTCTTGTATTGTGTTTCAGCGGTTTTGGGCTTTCGTATTCCTTTCTTTTCTTCCTTGCCTTCAATTTTGACAAATGTTCTGTGAATGGGTGCTTGTTGAACACATTTGTTTAGTTAACAGTCCATGGACAAAAATTTTGAATTAGTGAACTGATGAGCAAAATCTACGAATAAGAATTCTTTTTGTTTCTCCTTTGTTAAATTTTCTGATCTATGATCTGTTTCATTTTATTACAAGTGTTTACTGAGATGTAATGCTTCTTTTGTCACACCCAGCAAATCACTGTCTGCTTCTAAAAACGTAAATTGCAGGTAATTGTATTTGGGATAATTGGATTATTCCAGTAGTGATGGTTTTGTTTTTCCTGTTCAGGTATATGACTATGTACCCATCTGTTAATAGGATATTTCTTAATATTTATGGGTATTTGACAGCAGAAATTCATGAAATTTGTTCTTGAAAATACATTTTTTTTCTATTTGTGCAGATAGGGAAGATGCTCAAAATGAATTTGGAGTCGATAGCTCAATTCAAAGTATATATAATCATAGTCAAATGATATTCACAATAAGACAATGCCTGAAAATGAAGGTATGAAATTTATTAAATATCCACCATTGTAATTTATGCATCTTTTACATTCAACAGTTACCACATTGAATTATCATCAAAACACTGAAATTCTCTTATGTAGGCTAATGATGGTTGCATAAATGTCACCAAAATTTTCATGAGTAAAAAAGTGAAAATAATGAGGGTTGCACAGGGAAAGGTTTATGCAGGTAGCAAGGAACATGTACAGATCTTTCTCTCTCCCACCCCCCTCCCTTGGGTAAAATTACAAAATTGACCTACATAGCGTTTTAGTTTTATTTTTTGCTTCATGACATACCGCTTTGCCAGGTCTTCCACCATGATTACTTTGAATTTGGATTGTCAGTGTTGAATACAACTGGGCAAAAAGGCATTATGCGGAAGGATATGAGTTGATTGATTAACTTCTCGATGTTGCGCGGAAGGAGGATGAAAATCGTAACTGTTTGTAAGGTGTTTTCCACCATTTATGCTATTTTCTTATTCATTCTTTTGCTTTCATGAAGATGAATGGATTCAATTATAGACCTGTAATTTTCATGTCTTATTCTTTTTCTTCCTTGGTCATTTCTTCCATGTCTACCCAGAGATCTTGCTTTTTGCGGGTGGTAAGCAGTTTTAATATTCTTCATCTTGATTCATGCTGGTGGTAGGCAGTTTTTTCTTTTTCGTACTTGTAATTTTGATGCATTGTTGGTGTAGAATGCTATTTCAATGTTGATGTTTGGATTGCACCTTCTGCCCAATTTCCAGTTACGCTTTTACCAAATGTGTGTGCTTCAAATGGATTTGAACCTTTTTATAAAGACATCTATCCTCTGGTTCATAGGGCTAACTATGATGTGTTCCTTATTTCCTTTCTTATCTTACATTATTTTTGTACTGGAAATTATTCGTTCATCTTGCACAACTTTCAGAGTTGCAAAAGCCAGCAAAGAGTAAGAGGAAACTTCTCAGCAAACAATTTCCCCTTCTATTTAATATTTCAAGACTTGAATGAATAACATAAAGCTGAAGAGGTAATTGTATCAACTCTTCAATCATTGATTATGACTATGTTGCCAATTCGCTTAAGACTTAAATTTGTTGGTTTAGTGTAAATTGAAACAAATTTACCAAAGGAATATTGAACATGAACCCATAGCTCTTGGGCATCGTGTTTACGAATTGAGAAAAAGTTTCAAGAGGCTACTAGAAAATTGTTTGATGCTCGAGCTTCTCTTTCAGCTAAACATGAAGAGAATTGCAGAGGCTGTAGAGAATAATCTCAAGAAACTAGAATATTTAAGAGAAATTAAAGTACAAAGTGTTCTTAGAATTTGATCTTTCAATTATGGTTCATTTTTACGTCTGAATTACTTCATGAGAGTGCTTGATGTTTGATTCTTTAATATGAATCAGGGTTTGAATTTGTTGGAAAGTTTCTTTTCAACTTTTGATACCTCCTCAAATTTTGATTAGTTGTGCTTGTCACGATATTTTCTTGTTTTGATGCTTGCTCTGTAGTATTGATAGTTCAGCTGCTTGCTATTATACAACTTTTGGGATGTAATCAAAGTAATATTATCATATGTATTGCAAAACAAGTTGGTACTTAATAATGTGGTGTAAAGTCTCTTTTATTCTCATAAGCTTCAATCTTGTATGCCACAAAAACTATCATCGTTACCGACACAACATATACAGCAGGGCCACACCGTGCATCGCACGGTGCATCCTACTAGTTTAGTTTTATTTGTGGATGTTGGTCGTTCACTTTTGTTGTCGCTTCACTGTCTTCTTCGTTTTATTTTTATTTCCCTCCCCCATGTTTTCCCCAAATTATTTTCCTCCTTCGCGTTCTCTTTCTATTCCCCCCATGTTTTTCTCCAATTATTCTTCTCCTCTGTGCTTCCTTCACCGCCGGGTGGTGGGACGGAGAAAACGACGCTGCTCGCTTCATAATCGACGCCGTCCGTTCGGGTACACATCATCACATCTAGGCTTTGTACGTGTCCGATCTAAATCATTGATGTAGGCTTTCAATTTGGCAAATGCTCTGGATACGTGTTTCCCATGGTTGCTCTGTCTTCTTCGTGGCCCAATCGTTGTCTCCTCCGTGGCTGCAAATGTGAAGACGGTGACAGATCGACATGGGTAAGGATTTGATATTGTTGGAGAACAGTGGGTTTGGGGCTGCATCCCAATCCATTCAAGAGAACCAGGTTTGCTTCTTATTCTCTCATATCATCTAAATCAGCTTTTCATCTACAATTGTTGTAACAAATATGCTTCTTATCAATTCACGTCGCCCAGGATCTTTCACCAGGATGTAGTCTTTGATTAGGTATTTCTTTTAAATCTTTTGATGCATTTCTTCATTTTACAGTTTTTGTGGTTCTCTGTTATTAATTTCTTTAGGTCATGTATATTAGAAGAGGAGAAAGGCTTCTAACCATTGTTTTGAAAGGTTTGTGATACATATTATTGTATATTTTTAACATCTTTAATTTTACGTCTATCTCTTCATACAAAGAGAATTGATTTCTTTTTTACTCAATTTGAGAATTGCAGGTGCCTAAACTACAACTTAGCTTATGTGGTTCATCCTCGACTCATGAAGGCATGATTTAGTGTTTTTTTTTATAATAATTCTTGCTGCTACTATCTCTCTACACCCATAATTAGGATTCGTTTTTCTCCCAATTTTCCTCCGTTGTTATTTTTATTTGAGAATGAGAATAAACCTCCCTTCAGATTAGCTTTCTTATGGCTGAATCTGAGTTTTACAGTAAAGGAGCACGCATGCAAACAGGGACGACTCAGTTGTGAAATCCGCTAATTAGAGTAAGTTTCTACATTTCTTGATTTCTCTATTGTTGTTATATATGACAATTTTCTGACTGCTGAAATTTAGTTGTTTTGGATCAGAATTTTCCTTGAATTAAGGACTAGAAATCAGAGTAAGAATCAAGGCTTTGTTGTCTTTATGAAGACATAGCCAACTACTCCATTTTTTGTTTTAAATTTGCTAATTGACTTGTGGGCTTTCACACACAACTTTTCAAAGAGAAACAACTACAGATCATCAAAGCTTGGTTCAGTTCATGGCTTTGACTTCAGAAACATGTAAAAGATCCATCGACATACGGGTGAGGAGGCACGGTATGTTAGCAAGTTGATCAGAGAAACAATAGAGCTGACTCGAGAAATTCAATTTTCCTGATTATGTTTGGTTTTTAAGAACATGGATTTGCGAGGGATTCAATAAGAGTCTTCGGAATGCCCGTTACAAATTTTACAAAATGATGGTGGTGATCATTGAAGAACTTTATCAAGTGGCTAGAAGAAAGAATGAAAAAGTGAAGGATTTGTTGGATGTATTGCTTGAGATATCGAGAAGATGAAAGCTCAAATCAGATTGACAAGGAGAACATCCTGGTAAGTTTGGATGTCATTTGAGAGCAATTTATTTCCTATTGAAGTGAACATTTATTGTATGCAACGTTATCAGGGTCTAGCACTTTTGTTTGTGGGAAGAGACTTTAGTCATTGATATCCATATTTAAATACCTAATGATTTACAAGCCTGCGGTTTGGGACACAGACATAGGCATTAACTTCCTGGCTTCCCTGCTTTGCTTGTTCAGCGAGAATTTGGAATGTGCAGTACCAGCTCATCAACAAGCTGCAGGTACCATGCAACAACCAGGCCATCCACCGAGAAAAGCAACATCCTCAAAGCACAAAGAGATGGAGTTCGCAGGTGCCAACGAAGAGTCAATGCCAGATATCATTTCCCAACTTATGTGGAAGTTTATCCAACAAGGTTCATTCTCGGTTATTGTTCGATATATATCTTCATGCAAACATTTATGATCCCCGGGACCATCTTCAAGTCCCTACTTGCTGGCCTATAATTACCTGGCTGTGGCCTGAAAAGTTGTGATTTTTCCAGGCTGAGGTATTTTTTACCCAGGCTTTACTTTAAGGTAATGTACTTTCTCTTGTTGTTTCTACTAATGCCTTATAACAACTAATCCATACACTGCAATGTTCAGCACGATCCACTTTTCTTGAGTAGACAATACACATCTCTGTTTCCTTGGACAGTAACGCATGGGTGAAAAAAAAATAACGAGGAAAAAAACACACTATACTTCTAAACACATTAATTCCAAGGTACACACAACCATTGACTTCCTTACTTTCTGCCTTCTTTATTTGATGAGTTTGAAATATCTGGCGGCAGCTCTTCAACAGCTCCAACAACAATTACATGAACTAGGTCTTCCACCCAAAAGGTAACATCCTTAACACCGATCAGATGGACTTCGAACCCACCAACAAATAAGCAATGTCACCCACCCATGAGGTTGTAAGCCTCATGAAGAAGCTAAAATTGAAGACAAACTAAAGGTCTTCACCCGTGGGAAATGTGAGATATGCAATAACTTATCTATGTAAAAACAGTGGCCTGCATGCTTCGGCAATGTTGTAGGATAAATAAACAAAGAAACAGGCCTGTATATATTTGTACTAAAACATCTACAACTTTTTGAGAAGAGCTGCTTTATATGTTTGACATGCACTATCTATTATGTGTATTTCCAATGAGCATACAACCACTTACCCATTTACTCTATATGTAATAGTCACACACAACGCGCTGTCAACAACAAAATGACATACACCGCTTCAAAACCACCCACGTAAAAGAAGCAAGAACCCTATATCGGAGGGCAAACACCGTGCAACGCACGGAACACACCCGCTAGTATATATATATATATAGACAACGGCAGTAACAAAAATATAATATGAATAAGATTATTAAATTGGGTGCAATCACTTTGGAATCGTCACCGTGAGACAAGAAAAACCGGCACAGCTACCAGTTAATTATGTCTCTTAATCGTTAATATAGGACAACGTATGTCTGTTTTTTTTTTTTTTTTTTTTTTGAGGGGATATGTCTGTTCTGTTTCCACAATATTCTTCTTTTTTATCCTAGTCATAGTCCATGTTGTTTTGGATTTATTTTTTTTTGGTGTGTGTGGGACCTTCTGAATGAAACTGTTCAAATTGTTAGACACTTGTTATTGTTTTATGAACATATTGATCGACGAGTTTTCTTCACATCATGATTACATACATGCAGTGGCCAAATTAAAAAAAAAAAAACGGGTTTAAAAAATCCCCAACTGCCGGACTTTTAACTAATTGAACTAAATTGACAATTGTGTTAAAATTTGTTTAAAATATATGTAGTTACATACATAGAATTTAATATTATTTGAGGGATGTATATTAATAAATTCGTACGAAAATTTAAATGGGATCCATACATCCATTCTTGTCCATGTGTGTCCGCCTCTGCATACTCGTTATATTCTAATGATTTTATCTGTAACATCATGATATATATACTCGATCTTCACTCGTTCCATCACTGAACAGGTCAATCGAGTGATTTTATTATTATATATATATCCAGTAATTAGCTGTCCAAGAATGCTATCTTATTAGCGTCAGTGTGTAATGGCGGTGATTTTGTAGTTGATGCATGCAGATTTAGATGATCATCTAGATCTCATGCATGATCAATCAGTGAAGATCACCGTCATGCAAGATTAATCGTCACAAGACACTGGATGCGCTTCGTAGCACCACTCTTAGCTGTCAAAAGTTCTCTCTTGCGGTGCCTTAGCTAGCTCCTTATGTGTAGATGTGTAGGGACCAGGGGTAGGATTGTCTCTCTCATCTCTCTCTCTATATATATATATATATGTATATAAACATCCTAATTAAATTTTATACACACGGCACACCATCAAACAAATAAAACTGTGCAGAAGAAGATATATAGATATGTCTAACCTTTCTTATCTCATGACTATTGCCTTCCTCATCCTTTGTTGTGAGCACATGCATTTATTCAACTGTCCGTGCTTTATTTATATATATCAACAAAAAGATTCATTCATTAAGAATATATATATATGATGTTTGTAATTATATTAACAGTCACTTGACACAATTAATATGCAGGCACAGGCGCAGGCGCAGGAGGAGCGGATGATGAGAAGTTGCCGGCGCGGCCTGAAAATACCGGTTTCCGTTATTTCATCTCGAAGCAGGGCTGGGTGCCACCAGTAAGATGGTGCCCTGGTGGGGAATGTGATATTACTCTTGGCACTTTTGCATGCAATTCCATCTGTGTCTGCAGTCCTGATGAGTATTGCCAGTTTCCCCGGTACCAATTAATTGCTTTTCATTATTATATATATATATTTTTTTTTGGAGGGTGGGGGGAGAGGGGGTTGTTTTAATTTTATGGAATATACTACCTGACGAGACAATTTCCTCACAAAGTTTGAATCAGACATAATTATCTCTAAATAAAAACAGTTCTTTATCGACTTCTCTCTTCTATAGTTTTTTTGAAAAACTCTTCTATAGTTTTAAATACTCTATATTTTCTTAATTCACAGAATATCTTGAAGAAAAACACAATTTGGAACATAAAGGGGATTTTTATTCAATGATCTTTTCATAAATGAATGATACAGGATGCTCTCCTACTTATACATTCGAAATGCAACTGAATTGATCAGATCAGATAGACTTTGTTTTTTTTAAAAATTTAAAAGAACCAATCACAACAAACTATCCTACTATTACATAAGAGATTAAGTAGCCATAGACTCTTTAACCACCGAAGGACTCATGATTTAAACTCAGCATTATCATGATTTAAACTCTTCCTTATCTCTCCAAAAACAACCTTATCTCTCCTAAATCATGATTTGAAAGTTTGTTGCTGTATTATTCGAACTCAGCATGAGTTGTTGCTGTTGTTGTGCATGAACTTGCATGAATGCATTAATACTCCCCCTCAAACGAGGCTAGGACTTGGGAGTAGGCTGAGTTTGTCTCTAAGTGTTTGAAAGACATATTTGGAAAGAGGTTTGGTGAATATGTCTGCAAGCTGATTTTGGGAAGAGACATGTTTGGTGATTAAGAGTTTTCTGGCTACTTGCTCTCTTACATAATGGTAGTCAAGTTCAATATGTTTGCTTCTGGCATGGAAAACAGGATTAACAGTCATGTAAAGGGAGCTGAGGTTGTCACATAGAAGTGTAGGAGTGGAGGGTAATGAAACATGGAGTTCTTGTAGGAGATGAGTGAGCCAAGTAACTTCTGCTGTTGTGTGTGCCATGGCTCTATATTCAGCTTCTGTACTTGATCTGGAGACAGTTGGTTGTTTTTTTGCACACCAGGAGATGATATTAGGGCCTAGAAAGGTCTACAATACCTGTGAATGGAGGCGTCTGTATCAGGAGGCGAGCCTAATCTGCATCTGAGAAGGCATATAAGTTGAGTGTGGATGAATGTTTGAGAGATATGCCAAGAGTGAGAGTGCCTTTAACATATTTGAGAAGTCTGTGGACTTGTTGTATGTGGAACTGAGTAGGGGCTTGCATGTATTGTGATAAGTAGTTGACAGCAAAACTGATGTCTGGCCTGGTAAATGTGAGATATTGCAGGCCACCTATAAGACTTCTGTAATAAGTAGGATCTCTTTGGAGGAGATTGAAGAGGAATAAGAGGTTTTGTGGCCATTGGGGTGTTGGGTGGTTTGCGTCTTGTAATGCAAACTCTGTGAATCGGTGTGGTGGCATAATGAGGCGATGGAGCAAAGATGCCTTGAGAGTATGTTGTATTTGAACACCAAGAAAATGATGGATTGTGCCTAGGTCTTTCATGGCAAATTGCGAGTGGAGCTCATGAATGAAAGATTGTAGCGACTCTGCATGGGAACACGTGACAAGCATATCATCTACATAGAGAAGAAGAACTAGGGTTTTTCGGTTAGTGTGATATATAAGCGAGGAGGGTCGGATAAGCTGCAATGGAATCCATAAGTAAGTAAAAAGGCACTAAATCTGTCAAACCAAGCCCTTGGGGCTTGCTTCAAGCCATATAGGGCCTTTTTTAACTTACAAACATGAGTGGGAGAGTGAGGATCACACACATACCCGAAAGTGCTCCATGAAGATAGTTTTACGTGATATGACCATGCAAGAAAGCATTCTTGACATCTAATTGTCTAACAGACCAATTATAGGATAGAGCCAAGGATAAAATAACCCTGATAGTACTTGGTTTAATAACAGGTGAGTAGGTCTCAACATAATCTACTCCATGTATTTGAGCAAAGCCTTTGGCCACTAACCTTGCCTTTAATCTGTCTAGTGAGCCATCAGCTTTTAGTTTAGCCTTAAACACCCACTTAGAGCCTATGACATGCATAGCAGGTGTTCTAGGTACCAACTGCCATGTTTGATTATCAATTAGGGCTTGCATTTCTTCTTTCATAGCTAGGTGCCATCCTTCATGTTTGAGGGCACTTTTGTGATTTTAGTTACGTGGGAATCTTGTTGTAGTGAAATCTTGGTGAGGGCATATTTGGGGTTAGGTTTGAAGATGCCATGGTGGGCTCTAGTGGCCCTAGGAGAGAGAGGTGGAGATGGAGAGAAGGAATCTGAAGCTGGAGAAGAAGTGGATGAGAGAACAGGATTATGAGAAAAGTTTGTTGCTGTATGTGGAGAATATTCAGGAGGAGTTTGAGTATGAGTTGGGGTAGTTTGGGAATCTTGTGTAGAGGTATCATCAGTATAGTCAGTAGGATTTGATATGGAGATGCCAGGATCAGGTTGATGGTATGTTGGAGTAGTCAGAATGATATCGGGGAAAGGGCAAAGGAAGATGCTTGAGGATGGATGAGGATGTGTCCGAATCATGTTTGTGGTCATTAGGGGACGACCAGGGGTCAAAAAGACTAAGAACATAAGGTCCTGCATTTATAGTGGTCATGGTTTTATAGGGTAGAATGGTTTCATCAAAGACAACATGTCTTGACATGTAAAACTTTCTTGAAGGAGGGTGAAAACACTTATACCCTTATGTTTGTTCTTTGTAACCTACAAAGACACAAGGTAGAGTCTTGGGATCAAACTTATTTTTCTTAAGATCCCAAGTGTAAGGATAACACTTAGATCCAAATATCCTTAGATGTGGGTAATCGGGGGTGAGTGTTGTGAAGCAAAAAGTAGGGGAATCAGTCTTATTGGTAAGAGAGGGAATTCTATTTAAGATATAAGCAATTTGTAGCAAAGGCCTCAACCCATAAAAACAAGGGTGTCCTACTATGGAATAACATGGTCATCAAGTTCTCTAATGGTCCTGTGTCTACGTTCAACAATGCCATTTTGTTGAGGTGTATGAGGACAAGTTATGAGATGAGTGATGCCTTTATCTAACAGATATTGTGTGAGGGTGTATTGTCAAATTCTCCTCCATCTCATATCTTGATTGTTTTACATCCCCGTTGAATTGTGTTTTAACATATTGAACAAAATAAACAAACACATTGAAGAAATCGATTTATGTTTAATTGGAATGAACCACACATATTTAGAGAAATCATCTACTAAGCTCACATAATAAACAAATTTACTAATAAGAAACAAAAGGCAGGCCCTCAAAGATCACAATGGATTAAATCAAAAGCACTTGAAGAAACATGTTCGAGAATGTTCAAAAAGGAAGCCTTGAAAGTTTGCCTAATTGGCGGCTTTCACACAAATGTTCAAGTTTATTGGAACCTATCCTATCAATGAAACCTTTATTACTTAAAGCATTAATGGTAGCAATTTGAACATGGCCTAATCTCGGTGCCAAACTTCAAGGGTGGAGGATTTATTGGTGTGAATTGCCAGAGCATGGTGTCCACTTGGAAATAGCATAGAGACCTCTTCTACATTCTCCCATCAGGAGGACTTTGTTCTTTGTTGTTTTCCTTGAGAACAAAGCCGACATTAGTAAAATGACAGTAAGCATTATATTGTTTAGTCAGTTGCTTGATAGAAATTAAATTTTTGGCCATTTTCGGAACAAGCGAGAACATTTCGAATTATCAAAGTGTCATTGTTATAAGTCGGATGAATATTACTGTGCTGTGATAGGAGTGCTTTGCCATTGCCTACTATAACATGATCATGAGGAGGGAATGTGTGAAGGTTATGCAGTAAATTAGGGTTACCTGTTATGTGATTGCTTGCACCTGTGTCCATAAGCCATTCAGTGTCTGCAATGGTGTTGTCTAGTGTGAGTGCAGAGAGTGCTTGAGGGAGAATTTCCTCCTTTGCTTTGTTACTCCACCGGCCAAATTTTGGAGATATGGCCTGCACACTCCACGAAGTCACATGTCTCATTCTTGTCTTGATCTCTTTCTTACTTTCTAGACATTCTTAAAGACCTTTTTGGGTGGTCTCATTCTTGATCCTGCACCTCTGTATTGTTGTGTCTGATTTCCTCTGGTTTGTTGTGCCTGGAAGCCTCTGCCCTGTGAGTTGAAGTTGGTCTGTGCATTGCTTCTTTCCTGTGGTCTATGACCATAGAAAGCTATGTGAGATGTGTCTGCATCTTTAGCAGCAAACCAAGATCTTCTTTGATCCAGATTCTGCAAGTGGCCTACCAATTCTTCATAGGAAGGCTTGTGCATGAGCATTGTTGTTGTAAACATCTCATATTGGGGTCCAAGGCTTGTTAGGAGAAAATAGACCTTCTCAGGATCAGGAATTGGCTTTCCTATGGCCAGCCAAACTGTCACATAACCCTTTAAAGTGTCGCGCATATGTTCATTGATTGTTTTTTGTCATCCTTTCTCATGTAGGTAATCTGTTGTTTTGATTGAACTCCTTTCTGGGATTCTTGTGCATATGCACATTTAAGTGCATCCTGTGATCGCTTTTGATGAGTCCAAACCAATCACTAGACTTAATGATTCCTCAGTCAATGAGCCAATTAACCAAGCCCTTAACAATCGATCTGCCTTTTTCCATCTGGTATAATCTGTGCTTGTTGTTGAAGCATTGGTGGTTGCTGTGGTGTTTTGTGGTTGTTCTGGAGCAGGAGTATCACCAGTGAGGTGTCCTAAGACATCCTGACTGTCAGCAAAGGCTAAAGCTTGTTCCCTCCACAAGGGATAGTTTTTGGAAGTGAGTTTTAATGAGATTATGCTGCTGACATTAATTGATGTGGTATTAGTCGGATTTGCAGCCATAATTAGGAATATATGTGGTGATTAGACACCAATAATCTCTGATACCATGAAGAAAAACACAATTTGGAACATAAAGGGGATTTTTATTCAATGATCTTTTCATAAATGAATGATACAGGATGCTCTCCTACTTATACATTCGAAATGCAAGCTGAATTGATCGGATCGGATAGACTTTGTTTTTTTAAAAATTTAAAAGAACCAATCACAACAAACTATCCTACTATTACATAAGAGATTAAGTAGCCATAGACTCTTTAACCACCGAAGGACTCATGATTTAAACTCAGCATTATCATGATTTAAACTCTTCCTTATCTCTCCAAAAACAACCTTATCTCTCCTAAATCATGATTTGAAAGTTTGTTGCTGTATTATTCGAACTCAGCATGAGTTGTTGCTGTTGTTGTGCATGAACTTGCATGAATGCATTAATATATCTATCCAAAGTTTAATTCATCAGATTCTTATTTATGTAATACGTTTGACATAATGGAAAATTTACAGAATCTAGATAAATACGATTGATGTAAATGAAATTTTACGGAATCTGTATTTTACAGTAAAAAAAACTGTAACAATTGCAGTATAATTTTTCCTAAATCTGATTGTTGAAGTCTTTAAAAAATACAGTTTTTGAAGATTTTACCGTATATATTGCGAGTGTTTAAACAATCGGACTTTGAAAGCACTACCCAGATTAAACGGTGACAGGGCCAGCCCATTAACGAGGCGGAGGAAGCATTGGCCCGGGGCCCGAAATTACATGTTTCGCTAAAAAAAAATCCGTGTAAATCCAACCTATATAATGTGTTAATTTAAAGGCCAAAAAAATTACTTGAATTGATAATTACCCAAATGTTTTTTTACTTGAACTGATAAAGGTCCAAAAAAAATTACAATGACTAAATTATAAACATACAACACATATTTATGTATAAAACAATTTTTTTTTTTGGTTGGAAAAAGACACAGGAGAAATAAATATATATAAAGAAAAAAAACAAACAAACATATAAAGACACTGTTGACCATTTGACCAGTTAACCGTGAATTTGATTTTTGTTTCTAAATATGCTAGAAAAAAGATGTTGAATTTTATTACTTTGTAAGACTATCAATGAAGTGAGGTACTTCTACACGAAAGGGTAAGGGTCATCACCGTTCACAGATGCATGTACGATTGTCGAGGCACATCAGTTCGTAAACGCATGAATCTGTTCATGAACTGATGCATGAATCTGTTTAGCTTTCGCGGGCGCTGCCCCCGAGCCCTCACGAGTTGGCGCTGCCCTCTCGACCCACATCTAGTCGAACCCCGTTTCGTTACGGCAACATTAATCTGTATGGCAACTCGTATACAAACGATTATAAAATATTTAATTTATAAAAAAAAAATCCAACACTAAAAGACCTAATTTGACGACGTCGCCGAATGCTAAAATTTTCCAGGACTGGCCCTGAAAGGTGATAATGTGTTCAAATAGTTATTGTATCTGTTATAATTTATATAAATACACTAGAACTTAGATTCTAAGGCGTGTTATGAAATTAACTACCGGTCGGAATTAAGTGTCATGTGATGGAAGATGATACAAGGTCATCTCTAGAATCGTTTGACAGGACAATGGCGCCTTCATTTACTTATTTTAGGGTTATTAAAAATATGCATTACGCCTTAATTATGCGATTTTTTTTCCTTTGGTTTGATGTTGTTTTTTCAAAAATATTGTTCTAGCTAAAGATACTTTAAATAAATGCATGTGTATCAAGAATTTTGTGTAAGGAATTTTATTTTATTTTCAAATATTTTTTTAAGGGAATTTGTATAAGGATTTTGACTACACGATTTCTGATTTTCTATTTTATTTTTATTTTTAATGCTCACTTTGTTTAATTTTGGGAAACTTGAAAAAATATACTCTAAAAGAATAATATCTCTGAAAATATGCTTCAAAAGTTAAAATTGAAAAATTATACCTGCGTCGACGCGCATTGGTAGCATAATAGCGATGAGCGTATGTGACATAGTTTTAAGTTGTTAAATTTTAGAGCATATTTTCAGGAACGTTACTCTTTTGGAACATATTTTTTCAAGTTTCCTTTAATTTTTTACGCAGGGATGCGTAGACTGATCTGTAGATTCACGTGGATTCTGCAGTGTTTGTTGCTTTCATTCCAGCTTGGGATTTGGATTCTCTGGCTGCTTCTTCTTCTTTTTTTTTTTTTTTTTTAAATAACTGAATAGACATCTCCCGCCATTTTCATGGACTCTGTTTAACCACAAATACTGCATGTTTAATAACCGTAGCGATCTGGCTTGAAACCTAAATTTCTAGATTCAGAGCGTTCGGCAATGACCGATCGACAATACTATAAAATTTTCTCGAGTCACAATGCGTCATGAGGTGTACGTGTAGCTTAAATGCGAAAAGTGAAATATCAAATTAAAGACTCGTCTTAATTAGTACAAATCCGATTACATAATTATCTATAAATAAAACTTCATATTGTGCTTTCAACAATCCATCATTGCTACTATTACATAAATGTCATACTTCATGCCAACTACAAGCTTTTTACTACAAACAATCCACATTATATGCCAATAACATCATTACAATGGTGTTAAAAAAAACATCGTTACAACAAATTATAAATATTATCCGGAGACTATGGAAAACAACATACATGATGAACATTATCTCCTCGATACCGTGTATAGTCCAATAGAGGTTACAATAGGGATAGGTGACTAAAGTTATCCATCTACTATGAACATTAAAGTTATGTGTGAAGCATGAAGCTTAGTGAGGAAACGCTACGGACTAATGGAAACATACTACTTACATAGATAGTAGTACAGTTCCAAGTTGTCTTACGCAAAATAAAAAACACAAGTACGAATATTCAGAATACAAATAGCAAGATTATATATCATTCATACTTGATGAAAGCAACGATATTATATAACAAGTACACTTACCATACCAATCATTTAACATTCTTTCATTGACATTTTTACAAAACTTGTAAAAATGTCACTTTCACTAAAATGTTTTTACAAACGAAAGGAATTTTATTAAAAACCAACAGAGTTACAACCGGACAACCTTCGGAACACCACCGAACACCATCGGATCAACACCAGCACACTACTGGACACAACAACATTAAATAAATAAATAAAAGATTGGATATTTGTTTATAAGGACTAGTTTGAGTACTTGATAGGCATTTAGGACACTAAAGAATCTTATTTGTTTATAAGGGCACAAAATGAGTAACTAGACAAAATTACCCCTTTATAACAAAGCCCGACTTCGACCTAAATCCAGTTCAAAATATAATCAATTGAACGTATTAGCAAATGATTTCTCTGTTGATCACCAAGAAGATGGATTTGAGGCTATTGGGATTCGATTATGCGCTATTCCACACTCTCCAGCACGTTATTGACAGGGTTGATGATTCCGACAAGTCTGTCAGTGCTCCGAGCAGAACCTACTGGACGTTGAAGGTAGAAACGCGCTTCATTGGCCGCTGCGGCTGGGAAGACTCATATATGCAAGTATCTGGTTGAGAAGTTGAAATTCCATATCAATTTGATGGATCAAAGGTACTTCATCACTGAGGTTTGACGAATTTATCGATTGTGAATCTACTCATCCGATTGTGTGTAAGAATAGAAACCCCTGCTATTGCAGTTTCCCTTATGTTTCTTTTATGAAAGTTGATTCACTCAAGTGATAGCATTTCTCAAGGATTCGATATTATTCTCGGCATTTCCGATTTCCGTAGTGATGTAATCATGTTATCATTTTATTTGTGGGAAGTTGTTTAAAGTCATAAAGTGTATTGTATATCTAGAGCGTCTTTTCGTTTGTGTAGCTGCAATTCCAAATACTTGGCAACTGGTGAATTTGTTCTTGAACACCTGACCTTATGCAGGTAATTCGCCTTTGTGCTTAGTGTTTTTCTGGAAATGATAGAAGTTGGGGGGTGTTGCCCAACTGCTCATACATTGGGAATATTATTGAATGCTTGTTCTTCGTTGTTAAGTTTTAAGTTGGGAAAGCAGGTCCATGCTTATACACTAAAATATAGGATTGAGTACGATACAGGTATTGGGAATGCGTTGTGCAGCATGTATTCTGAGAGTGGTTTTCTTGATTCTGCAATGAAGGTCTTTGAAATGAACAGTGAAAAAGACATGATTTCGTGGACTACTGCGATATCTGCTTGTGGGGATAATGGGAGCTCTGCAGAAGGGCTGGATATGTTCGTTTAGTGATTAAGGTATCCATTTGGTTGTTAAATTGGCTGATTAGTAGGGTGTCTCTTGATTCTTGAAAGCTGCATGTTAGATAAATTACAAAAGCGATGGTGGGTAACACCCATGTTGGTGAAGCTTGAATCGTTTTCTAGTCATGTTATTAGTTTTACGAGCTATATTCAGGTCAAAGTGTGAGCTTGACAATTTCAAGGTGAGAGATTGACTACCATGATAGAGCTTGAATCGTTTTCTAGTCAACTTTGTTGTGTTTTTTGCCGGCTGATTTTGAAATTTGTCCTTCTGGACCCATTTATCATTTTGTTTGTCCTTCTAACCCCTTCCCCCATATTTTTATTCTTTGATATGGTATGAGTATATATTTTTTAGGCTGTTGATTAATTATATTATTATTATTTAATTAAATTTTCATTGAAAATGATAATAATAAAAATAATAATATTATTATTATTATTTAAATTTAATTTTTGAAAAATGATGACTAGTGACAATGTGTTTGTCAATATTACCTATTTAAGGAAAAATATGTATCTACCCTTTGGTAACAAAAATCAATTAGTGATGAATTTCTTTAGTTTTTGTGACGAAAACATAGTCACATTTGACACTTTATGGTGACAAATATTCAGTAAAATCATGAAAGATCTGAAAAGCTTTAGTGACAATTATGAAAGCTTGTATAGACCATGTTTTGGTGACGAATGTCACACTTGTCTCGACAGAACCCTTTAGCGAACCTACATACGCAACAATCAGGGCGGCGAAATATTTTCATTGCGATATACATTTCTAACGAAAATTGGCGTTTTTCACGACGAATTTTTTCGTCACGAAAAGATATTTTTTGGGTGACCGCGCCCATCTCCGCCCTCCTCACCGCCCACCGTACCGCCCATTTTCACCAAAACTACCGCCCATTATAGGCGGTTTCGCACAAATTTCGAAAATTTCACTTTAAAACCAAATTAGGCCGAATGTTTTGAAACTTATTCCAAAGCCTCAGGAGTAGAGGAGGGGGAGCTTCAAAAAATTCGGCCTAATTTGGATTTAAAGTGAAATTTTTCGAGATTTGGGTGAAAGGGCGGTATTTTTGGAGAAAATGGGCGGTACAGTGGGCAGTTGGGAGGGCAAAAAATGGGCGGTTTTGCCTATTAATGGTCGGTTTGGCTCATTTTTAGTCGAGGGATAACTGTAGATTTTGAAATTCGAAGCTGTAGATTTAGTTTTAATTTTCAAAAATCGGTCAAATTCAAATCCCCCCATTTTGGTATGATAGCATTAAATGCCAGATTCTTAAAGATCGTAACCGAATGTAAGTAATAACCGTGCATATCATGACTTTTTTTACAAACTTAATAAAAAAAAGGGTATTGTTGGAAGTCTATAAGATTTTTGTTCTGATTAATCATCAGTTTTCTTGCAGCCTGATTTATTAGTAAATTTGTCATTCTTAACAAAATTCTATATTTTTTTTATAGGGAAAACACAACTTCTACAAATTTTACAGCTTAAAAGACAAAAAAAAAATTCTTCAAAAAAAAAAAAACATTCATGCCTGTTTTTTTTTTTTCAACTTCATTTTCATACACTCATATTTTTTTATAAACGTGATAAAAATTTCACCAATTTTTTTTAATTATTTTTTTATGTTTTTCGTTTTTCGTTTTGAGAGTTGGTTCAATATCGTTACATCTTTTTTCGTGAGATTCACTATCGAAATTCATTTAGAGAATCTTGTCAATGAATCCTGAAAACCAATGAATTTCGGAAATGAATTTGATGGTGGATTTTTGAAAATTATGTCGGATTATGATGGAAATGATCTCAAGATAAAGAACATGAAAAATAATAAAAATTTGGTGAAAGAATTTTGTAAATCGGAGTTATTTTAATCAATTTTTTAAACCCCACTTGAGCTTCAAAATGTAAACTGCATCTTGCTGACGATTGGTCGTTTCTCTGTGTAGGACTCTCTAAGTAGGGAATGCGCGTGGCGAGATCTCGACCATGTGATTTTCGATGTGGAATACACGTGCCCTCGTGTGAAAAGCGTAATGGTCCAGATCTTGCACGTAGAGCTTCCAAGTAGGGAGTCCTTAGGATAGAATTTTCCGCTGACGATATGATATAAACGGCTAAATTACAATTTTCGTCCTGTAACTGGACATGTTTTTTAATTTTGGTCCGGGTTTTTCCCGACGACAATTTCAGTCAATTAATTGGTGTTTTTTTTTACAAAAATAGTCCTGAAGGCCAGAAAATGCTGACTGTACACATTTTCCGGCCAAAAAAAATGTCATGTCATCCCAAATCGACACCTCATCTTTCCACGTCACCAAAAGTTTCCACATCAGCTTTTTCACAAATAATGAAATGTTGCTAATAGGGGGATTCGACTGCAACCTAAGACTAAAAATCTACACACTTCTCCACCCAGGCTACAACCTACTATGTTTTTTAAAACATAACATATCTTTTAAGGACATGTTCAGTATAAAAATATTATAGAGAATTTAATAATACGGACACTTTTTTTTTTAATTAAATATATAGATATAGTATTCGTTACACGTGGTGATAAATTTAGTGAATGTTTATTTTAAGTAATATAAGAGGTTCTTAATTTTTTTAATTTCTTTTCTATGTATTTTCGTAAAAATACAACATATTGTTGTCATGTCATATTCTTCATTTCTTCCAACTCTTTTAGTCACTAAGCTGAATATTTAATTAAATTAACAAATGAAACGTTAAAATGAATGTGATAATTTTAATTATTCTAGTGAAACAAAAGTAAGTCCTTGACAAAATGAGACAAAAGGAAATATTAATTACTCTGATTATAGCTAATGATATTGTTACGATCAATCTAAAACAACATCTAACTGTAAAATGATGTTACAACGTAACATCGAATGATATTACATTTCATCAAAGGTATATAGTACCATTGTCACAAACATTGCACGTTTCGGTATGTCAGAATCAGAGGCGGAGACAAGATTGTTCTCAAGGGGGGCGTGACTCTAAGTAAACGAGTGTTCCGAAAAAAAGACAAAGAAACAACCAAATGGTACTAGTACCCAATACTTTAATACTGCAACAATAATATAATTCAGAAATTAAAGTTAGAGAAAGAAACTAATTTGATAAAGAATAAACATATATTAAGTAGTGGTACATACCCAATACTTCAATGCTGCAAAATCATATGATCTAGCTGCATTTTTTTCCTTGTCATAACCGCCTTAATCAACAAATTTAATAATAAAAAAAAGAAAGCATATATTAAGTCACATGCATTATACAATATATATTATACATAAAAAAAATAAAATTAAGAACCTCCTATATTACTTAAAATAAACATTTAATATCACCACGTGTAATGAATACTAAAATATATATATATATACTTTTTATTAAAAAAATTGTCTGTATTATTAGATTTTTTATAATATTTTTATACTGAATATGTACTTAAAAAATATGTTTTGTTTTAAAAAACATATCCGGTTGTAGCTGGGGTGGTGAAGTTTGTAAATTTTTTGTTTTAGGTTGCAGGTTTAAATCCCCAATTAACAACATTTTATTATTTGTGAAAAAAAGGTGATGTGGGAATTTTGATGACATGGAACGATGACGTGTCAGTTCGGGATGACATGACATTTTTTTTTCTCGAAAAATGTGTACAGTCTGCACTTTCCGGCCTTCAGGACTATTTTTGTTTAAAAAAGACCAGTTATAAGACTGAAATTGTCGTCGGAGAAAAACCAAAATCAAGAATGTATTTCCATATATTGTTGCAAATAAAGCTTCTCTATCTTCAGATCCTAAATCATGGAGTTTTTACATGCCTCTCTTGTTAGTCTCGTTGTGGTCTTCTTTTCTATGTCGGTCCATTACATCTATTTCAAAAACAAATCCTCTGCCTCTGCCTCCCTCCCTCTCCCTCCTGGCCAGTTCGGCTGGCCAGTGATTGGAGAAACCTTAGAATTTTTCCAAACAGGACGAAAGGGCCAACCAGAAAATTTTATAAATGATCGTATGAATAAATACTCGACCAATATATTTAAAACTAATCTATTGAGAGAGAAGACGGTAGTGTTATGTGGTGCGATGGCAAACAAATTGGTGTTCTCAAATGAGAACAAGCTCGTCCGTGGATGGTGGCCAAATACTATCACAACAATATTACAGACTTCAGAGAAAACTAACCACCATGAGGTTAGCCGCAAGCTGAACAAGTTTGTACACACCGTTTTTAGAGCGGAGGGGCTGCAACAATACATCGGCGCCATGGATCAAGTAGCTCAACGGCATTTCGAGATCAGTTGGGAAAACAGATCACAAGTAGTTGTTTATCCTCTTACAAAGATATACACCTTTGGGATTTCTTGTAAAGTGTTTCTAAGTGTTGAAGATCCCAAACAGGTTGAGATATTAGCCCAACACTTTAACGATATCGCGTCTGCTATCTTTTCCGTTCCCATAAATATCCCTGGATCGACATTTAATCGCGGGATTAAGGCCTGACGATGGTAGAAATAGACCTGACTACGTGTCATTCTTATAACCTCCGAAGATTGAGAGAGAAAGATAAGAAGGAAGCATTTAGGGCCAGGGGCCCACACCAGTAAAACCTTACCCCAGGAGGGAAGTCTGTGCATGACCTTCCGACTACCAGACCGCAAAGGCGGCTCGGTCTAGTCTGGAGGCAGGATACGCAGCTCAGGTCGAGCTGGCCTGAGGAGACCGTCGAAGGCCGACTGGCTCTTTCCTTAAGTGATAAATAACACGTGTGCCTAAATTAGAGGAGAATTCCTGGGTTACCGTAAGGAAATCCCATAATTCGAATATAATCATAATTATCTTTTGTGAGAGATAAACACGTGATGATCCTTAGGGTTTAAGGATTATACGACTTGTTTAACAAGAAAAGGGGTGAGACGCCTCCCTATATAAACAACCCTAAGGAACTACGAATGACTTGATTCCAATTTAGCTATTGGATACGTAGGCAACTTGAGAGAAGCTAACTCTCAGGCTCAGTCTTAAACACACAAAATCACCATCCCTATTATCTCTATTCTTGATTGAATCGTCCTAGAGGTTATTTGGATCCCTAGGTGATATCCGACTTCATCAATTGGCGCTAGAAGGAGGGCCTTCTTTTGTGGCGATTTGATCAAGAAACAGCGATGGTACCACCAAAAAATACCGGAAAAAGTGTTGGAAAGGTGTCCTAAACCCAATCGGGTCGGACCGGATCCGACCGGGTCGGGTCATTTACAGTCTATTTAGTTCATGTAATAACTTTATTATGATTAATAAAAGCACTTATGTTATTATATATATTGTTTGTCTTCATATCATTTGTTGTATATATATATAGTAACGCCCCTAGTATCAATCATGATAGAGAAACCATGATAGTGATCATGGTTGATGAGATCTCTAATCACTATAACAAGGTTGGTACTTAAATGTCTCTAGTCTTACATATTATCAAATGGGACATTGATAGTATAAGCGGACTAGCACGTATTGGATGTCTTCTATCTTTTAGAAGGTAGGGATAGATCTCGCGTCTATCGAAGTGTAGGACACTTGGACCGTGCGTGGGCGTGTATTAGAGAATGCGACGTTAGGTCGACCCACTTACATTAAGTGTCACACTATGTGGCGGTTGTGTAATTATCCTTTTGACCGGAGTCTTCATGGCATCACGGTGTGGATTGTCATGCTTTGACACTATTGAGATTTCTCACAACCACGGGCGATCATGCGGTAGTGATTGGGTATGATATTGAAGCATCGCGGAGTATACATGATTGGTCGTCCGGGAATCGCGTATCCTATGATTGGGATTGAATATCCGAAATGGCCTTCTTATAAGGAATGTCTAGCTCTCGAGAATCTTTGCAAAGTGGGAGTAAATGTGTTATTCGAGAGAGCATGATATCCAGATTATAAGATACGATCGTCAATGTATTGACACTCGAGATACGATCGTATGGATATTATTATAGCGATAGGATTGTAAGTTACACGGTAATCGCTTCACATGAAAGGTAGTAGTCATTGCTTTTGACTCTTCCGATAATTGGGGAGTCGCGGTGTGTTGCTTTAGACGCTATCCCGTGATCGTTAGGTATGAAGGGCATTTTGGTAAATTGCACTTTGTGTCTACGGCCAACATATTCGGAAGCCTATCGGGTCACACACATATGAACATCGAGTCGGATTAAAATGCGGTTATAGATGATAACCAAATAAGGAAAGTTTATCTCTCGGACTATAAAGGTTATAGTGGTAAATTAATATGGTGGTATTTATTTATTATGAATAAATAAAATACAAGATATTAATTATATATAAATTATATTAATTAAAGAATATTCCGGAAGTCAATTCATTGACTAAAGGGGCGCCACTTTTGGGTGTATGAGATACACTTGGATTGTGCACTTTAATTAATAAATATTGCCATAATATTAATATAGGATATTAATTGATTTTAGTAAAATAGATTTATGGTAATAAGATAATTATAATCAATATATGATATTGACAAAATATTATAATTAAAGAGATAAATCAATCTAATTGATTTTCCTTATTTGATTGGAAAAAGGTTTTCTTCCTCCACACTCAATTTGGGGCGCCACCTCTATATAAAAGGAAGTGGGTGTCAAGCTCTTTTGTACAACACAATTGCAAGAGTTCATAATTCTTGTGTAAAATAGAGAGCTCTCCATAAAGTGAGTTTGTGAGGAAGAAAAGGTCGATCTAGCGACCGGAGTTTTTCGATAGCAATCAAGGAGGATTCCGCGAGGGGTTCGTGTGGATTAGCGATAGAGGCCGGACGCGTGGACGGCTTGCGCGATTGAACTACTCTCCGTTGGCGGTCAAAGCGACGATCTTGTAGATCATCTAAGGTATAACCGTCAAACTACTTAACGTGTTTATTGCATTAAACGAAGAACGATCTAGAAAAGGAAATCAAATTTTAAATTCATTTGCGTTAAACTAGTGATTTCTAACAAAGTGGTATCGAGCCGGACTTGAGCTTAAGCAATAAGCATAATTTAAATGCGTAGTATTTAATCGATAGATGCAAGATTTAAATCACGAACGTTAAAACAAAAAAAAAAAAAAAAAAAAAAATATAGGGTTCTTGGGGGTCGACCATTGGCGGCGCCCCTCTCTCAAGCGGCGGCGGCGGCGGCGGCGGTAGCCCTAGGGTTGCCGTCCGTCGGCTATCCTCTTCCAATGGGGGAGATCAACCCTTTTCGTTTGTGATATTTTATTGTGCATAGATATCTCGTTTGTTTAATTGTGTCGTATATGGCCAACCAATGGTTCAAATAGTTTGGACCATTGGGAACCATATGGGACATTGGCCTTTCCAAATTTTGATTTGGAATAGGCTCAGCCCTTCCAAATATTTGATTTGGAATAAAGCAGCGCAAGCAGCCACTTCCAAAATTTTGATTTTGGAAAGTGGCTGTGCCTAAACTAAAATTATTTGCCTTTCCAAATATTTGATTTGGAATAAGCCAGAGCCTTTCCAAATATTTGATTTGGAATAGGCTGGCTCAAAGCCACTTCCAAAATTTTGATTTTGGAAAGTGGCGTGGCTCAGACTAAAATAATTTGGCCTTTCCAAATATTTGATTTGGAGTAGAGCTCAGGCCCTTTCCAAATATTTGATTTGGATGAGCTTAGCGCAACTACTTCCAAAATTTTGATTTTGGAAAGTGGGCGGCCTAAGCTAAATTTAGTTTTGGAAAGGAAACAAATAGAGACTTTATAATTTTAATTTTATTTTGAATAGTTCAAATTTAATTAAAATTGAAATCGATTTAAAATTAAATGTTAATTTTAATTTTCGGTTAAGTCATATAATTAATTAAAAGTTATTTAATTATTTGGCGTGATAAAATAAAGACGCATGAGTAGTAGTAGTTAAAATTAGAATTTGATCTTTTCATAAGATAAAATTGTATGGATTAGATGTGTAGATATAATGTGATTATATGGACCCGATTGATCATGATTTCGACCACCAATAGGATAGATGGGAATGTTTTCTTTATGTTGGTTTTTTTAAAAATTGTCCTAGCCGTTATGAAGAACGTGACCTAGTTTACTTTTTTGCATTTATCCCATTCCTCGAGTCCCCTGTGTGCGGCGGGTGTAATTAAATATTATGTAACAAGAATGGAGCAAGAAGTTCAAGACCAAGGAGAAATAAAGAACCCATTGGCAAGCGACAAAGAATAAAGATCCTATTGGCGGTTGCGAGATACCCTTAGTTTGTGACCCATGGTTTAAATCGGTTTGTATTCGAAACCGCACTCTAGGAAAAGTCCATGATCATACCGGTTATTTTATGCGCGGAATGTTGTGTATGTTTTACTTTATATGATATCGTAGTAATATGCACATAGTAGATGAGACCATAATTAAACCAAATTAATTAAGTGAATTAATTTAAAATTATTCCACACCAAAAATCGAGCCAAAATTGTCTCCCAATATTATAATGACGGTGAAGAGCCTTTGTTCGGATCCAACTGATCGGCCCACGTCGGGAGTTGACCTACCACGGGTATATCGTCATTATCGAGATATGATCGTTACGAGATCTCATGAATATTTGGGTTACGACTCGACTAAGAATCTTGCGGTGATTGGCCCACGCCGGGACCGTCGATTTTAGAGACAAGGGTGGCTATCACGTAGAGATGTGAATTGTCAAAGAGTTGACTAGTCAACCAATGGAAATCGAATAAGATTCGATCGGTAAATAGTACCCACCTTCGAAATTGACCCGGTCGATCGCCCACGTCGGGATCGAGTCAACTAGATAGATTCCATCCACTAAAGAATTAATTAAATTCTTGAAAGCCAATAGGGAATAGTTGGCTAGTGGGAGTAAAAACCTTATAAATTTCTTAGTGCAAATTTAGGTTTTTATACATGAGCTTTTACTTATTCTATCTTTTATTTATTGTTGTAGAAAATGTCAAACAAATTGAACCTTCGTTTTATCATCGATAACAAGCTTGACGAAACTAATTTTCTCGATTGGGAAAGAAACCTCAAAATCGTTTTGAGGCACGAGAAGATTGGCTATGTCTTGGACGAGGCCCTACCGGAAAAGCCCCCACGAGGGTTCGGCTGCAGATGTTGTCGAGAAGTACAACAAGCACTGTTCTGACAGTACTGATGCTACATGTATCATGCTTGCTTCTATGACACCTGAACTGCAGAAACAGCATGAGTCCATGGACGCCTACTCTATTATGGTCCACCTGAAGGAGCTTTATGCTTCTCAGTCTCGCACTGAGAGGTACGAGGTCTCGAAGGCCCTGTTTAGTTGTAAGATGGCATCTGGGACTGCTGTGGGGTCACACGTGCTTAAAATGATCGGGTACATAGAGAGGCTTGGGAAGCTGGGCCACAAGTTGGAACGAGAGTTGAGTATTGACTTGATTCTGGCAATCTTACCTGACTCATTCTCAGATTTGTGATGAACTATCACATGAACAAGATAGATTGCTCCTCAAGCGGAGTTATTGAACATGTTGAAAAGCTACTTTGAAGGCGCTTGTAGGGAAGGGAAAGCAAGTGTTGCTTTGGTCACTTCAAGCAAGCGGCAAGGCAAAAGCCAGAAAAAAGTCCAAGAAGGCGAAAGGCTGCACCTAAGCCAACGCCTAAGATAGCAAAAAGACAAATCCAAGGATGCTTGCTTCCATTGCGGTGAGACCGGACATTGGAGGAGAAAGCGCAAGGCTTCTTGAGTACCAAGAAGAAGCATACGATGCTTCGACTTCAGGTATATTTATGATTGAGATCAACATTACTTCTTCTAAGTCTAACCACTTTGGGTATTAGATCATCGGTTGTGGTTCTCATATTTGTCTGAATATGCAGGCACTAAGAAGAGCTAGAGATCCGAGGAAAGGAGAGGTGGACCCACGCGTTGGAAATGGAGCAAGTGTTGCTGCGCTGGCCGTAGGAGTTTATTTTCTTTCATTGCCCAGTGGGCTAGTACTAGAACTCAATAACTGTTATTTTGTTCCTGCTCTTACGAAGAGCATTATTTCTATTTCTGCATTAGATGTTGATGGATTTTCTTTTACGTTTGAGAATAAATGTTGTTCTTTTCACGTGATGGAATCTTTTATGGTCTTGGCATACTTAGCAATGGTCTTTACATATTAGATATGAATGTTGACGTACTTAATATAAATAACAAGAAAGCCAAAACAAATGACTTGAATGAATCCTACTTATGGCATTGTAGACTTGGCCATATAAATAAGAATCGCATATCCAAACTCCATAAAGATGGAATGTTGGATCAATTCGATTCTGAATCATTTGATACATGCGAAGCTTGTTTACTTGGCAAGATGACAAAGTCACCTTTTAGTGGCAAAGGATAAGATCCAATGAATTGCTTGAGCTTATACATACCGATGTGTGTGGCCCAATGTCAATTCAAGCCAAAGGAGGATACTCTTATTTTATCACTTTCAGCGATGACCATTCTCGCTATGGTTATATATACTTAATGAAGTATAAATCAAGCCTTGAAAAGTTCAAAGAATTGAAGTGAAGTGGAGAAACAACTAGGTAAGGAAATCAAAACACTTCGATCCGATCGAGGCGGAGAATACCTAGATGGAGAGTTTCAAGATTATTTGAAGGAGAATGGGATTCTACTGAATGGACTCCTCCCGAACGCCACAGATGAATGGCGTGTGCGAGAGAGGAGGAACCGCACCTTGTTAGACATGGTGCGATCCATGATGAGCTATGCAGCTTCTTCCAAAATCGTTTTGGGGTATGCTCTAGAAACCGCATCCTATACATCGAACCGAGTTCCATCAAAGACGGTTGATTCTACACCATACGAGGTATGGGCCAAGAAGAAACCAAATCGGCATATCTTAAACCTTGGGGTTGTCCGGCTTATGTGAAGCGGATGATGCACGACAAACCAGAGGCCGATCCGACAAATGTCTTTTTGTAGGATATCCTAGAAAACTAGAGGATACCAATTTTACCTCCCCGAGGAACAAAAGGTGTTTGTTGCCAGGATCGCCACTTTCTCGGAGAAAGAGTTTATTCGGATAGGGTCGGTGGGAGTAAGATTGATCTTGAAGAAATTGAGAACCACTTACGGATAACGATCCGTTGATGGAAGTAGAGGAGACACCACATACAAATGTGGCGCCATCCCCTACCGTAGACACAATAACACCTCGAAGATCCACCGAGGGCGCCGTGGGACCCGAGTAGGTACATTGGCGTGTATCTCATGGAAGATGAGGACCCTAGAACTTATGAGGAGGTGCTATTAAGGCACGACAAAGAGAAATGGCTTGAGGCCATGAATTTACGAGATGGAATCCATGAAGGACAACCAAGTTTGGAACTTAGTTGATCCGCTGAGGGAATAGTTCCCATAGGGTGTAAATGGGTCTTTAAGAGAAAGACCGACATGGACGATAACGTGACCACCTACAAGGCTAGGTTGGTGGCAAAAGGTTATAAGCAAAGACAAGGAGTTGACTATGATGAAACCTTCTACTTTGTTGCCATGTTAAAATCCATTAGAATTTTGCTTGCTATTGCAAAGATACCATGATTACGTAAATCTGGCAGATGGATGTGAAAGCAGCTTTCCTTAACGGGAACTCGTGCGAGGAAGTGTATATGACACTGACCTAAGGGTTTCACAACCAATGACGCCAGGATGGTGTGTAAACCGCAAAGATCCATTTATGGATTAAAGCAAGCTTCTCGGAGTTGGAATCTTCGCTTTGATGAGATAATCAAAGCAGTTTGATTTCATCAAGAACGAAGATGAGCCTGTGTTTACAAGAAGGTTAGTGGGAGTGCCATTGTGTTCCTAGTGCTTTATGTGGATGACATAACGCTCATGGGAATGATGTGTCTATGTTACAATCGGTCAAAGCTTGGTTATCCAAGAACTTCTCTATGAAGGACTTGGGTGAGGCAAATTTATATTCTCGGGAATAAAGATCTATAGAGATAGATCTAAAAGGTTGCTTGATGTCACAATCCACCTACATAGACAAGATCTTGAAGAGATTCGGCATGGATGAGCGATCAAGAAAGGATTGTTGCCCATGTCACATGGGGTCTACTGTCAAGGAATGAGTCCTAAGACAGAGGAGGAAAGGGCACAAATGAGTAAAGTCCCTTATGCTTCGGCAATCGGGTCTATCATGTATGCCGTGTTATGCACAAGACCAGACGTCTCACTACCCTCTTAGTATGACTAGTAGGTATCACCAATCCAGGTGATGGTCACTTTGGATTCTTTGTCAAAAATATCCTTAAGTACTTGAGACGTACTCAGGGATATGTTCCTGGTTTTCGGAACGATGATTTAGTATTACGAGGTTACACGGATGCCGTTAAACCGACAAGGATGACTTTAAGTCACAATCTGGATTTGTTTTCACGCTTAACGGCGGAGCAATGGTGGTGGAAGAGTTCCAAGCGAGGAGACTACTGCGCAGATTCTACAACGGAAGCCGAATACATAGCGACCTCGGAGGCGGCAAAGGAAGCGATTTGGATGAAGAAGTTCATTCATCGAACTTGGTGTGGTTTCTTCCATTGAAGGTCCAGTGCCTCATCTTTGTGATAATAATGGAGCGATATCTCGATCAAAGGAACCAAGGTCTCATCGAAGTCCAAACATGTGCTACTGGCGCTATCACTTGATTAGAGAGATAGTAGATAGAGGAGATGTAAAGATAGAGAAAGTCCACACGGATGATAACATAGCCGATCCGTTAACCAAGGCATTGTCTCAAGCTAAGCATGAGAAACATGTTCACTTGCACGGGCTTAGGCATATGGGTGATTGGCTTTAGGCCAAGTGGGAGATTGTTGGAAAGGTGTCCTAAACCCAATCGGTCGGACCGGATCCGACCGGGTCGGGTCATTCTGATCTATTTAGTTCATGTAATAACTTTATTATGATTAATAAAAGCACTTATGTTATTATATATATTGTTTGTCTTCATATCATTTGTTGTATATATATATAGTAACGTCCCCTAGTATCAATCTGTGATAGAGAAACCATGATAGTGATCATGGTTGATGAGATCTCTAATCACTATAACAAGGTTGGTACTTAAATGTCTCTAGTCTTACATATTATCAAATGGGACATTGATAGTATAAGCGGACTAGCACGTATTGGATGTCTTCTATCTTTTAGAAGGTAGGGATAGATCTAAATCTATCGAAGTGTAGGGACACTTGGGCATGCGTGGACGTGTATTAGAGAATGCGACGTTAGGATCGACCCACTTACATTAAGTGTCACACTATGTGGCGGTTGTGTAATTATCCTTTTGACCGAGTCTTCATGGCATCACGGTGTGGATTGTCATGCTTTGACACTATTGAGATTTCTCCTAACCACGGGCGATCATGCGGTAGTGATTGGGTATGATATTGAAGCATCGCGGAGTATACATGATTGGTCGTCCGGGAATCGCGTATCCTATGATTGGGATTGAATATCCGAAATGGCCTTCTTATAAGGAATGTCTAGCTCTCGAGAATCTTTGCAAAGTGGGAGTAAATGTGTTATTCCGAGAGAGCATGATATCCAGATTATAAGATACGATCGTCAATGTATTGACACTCGAGATACGATCGTATGGATATTATTATAGCGATAGGATTGTAAGTTACACGATAAGCGCTTCACATGAAAGGTAGTAGTCATTGCTTTTGACTCTTCCGATAATTGGGGTCACGGTGTGTTGCTAGACGCTATCCCGTGATCGTTAGTATGAAGGGCATTTTGGTAAATTGCACTTTGTGTCTACGGCCAACATATTCGGAAGCCTATCGGGTCACACACATATGAACATCGAGTCGGATTAAAATGCGGTTATAGATGATAACCAAATAAGGAAAGTTTATCTACGGACTATAAAGGTTATAGTGGTAAATTAATATGGTGGTATTTATTTATTATGAATAAATAAAATACAAGATATTAATTATATATAAATTATATTAATTAAAGAATATTCCGGAAGTCAATTCATTGACTAAAGGGCGCCACTTTTGGGTGTATGAGATACACTTGGATTGTGCACTTTAATTAATAAATATTGCCATAATATTAATATAGGATATTAATTGATTTTAGTAAAATAGATTTATGGTAATAAGATAATTATAATCAATATATGATATTGACAAAATATTATAATTAAAGAGATAAATCAATCTAATTGATTTTCCTTATTTGATTGGAAAAGGTTTTCTTCTCCTCCACACTCAATTTGGGGCGCCACCTCCTCTATAAAAGGAAGTGGGTGTCAAGCTCTTTTGTACAACACAATTGCAAGAGTTCATAATTCTTGTGTAAAATAGAGAGCTCTCCATAGTGAGTTTGTGAGGAAGAAAAGGTCCGATCTAGCGACCGGAGTTTTTCGATAGCAATCCAAGGAGGATTCCAAGCGAGGGGTTCGTGTGGATTAGCGATAGAGGCCGGACGCGTGGACGGCTTGCGCATTGAACTACTCTCCGTTGGCGGTCAAAGCGACGATCTTGTAGATCATCTAAGGTATAACCGTCAAACTACTTAACGTGTTTATTGCATTAAACGAAGAACGATCTAGAAAAGGAAATCAAATTTTAAATTCCGCTGCGTTAAACTAGTGATTTCCTAACAAAAAGGACCCAAACCGCGGCAGCTAGAGATACTGGAGACATAGACCCCACGGCTACAGCTAGCCAGCCGCAAACCAATCCGGAGGAAACATTGGCAGATCCAGCACAGCAGGCCTTGTTGGAGGCGTTACGCAATTTGGACGTACCAGCGTTCAAAAGTGTACTAGGATTGGCCCTAAAGGGGCGAGAAGAAGAAGCTCCACCAAACGTGGACCCGAAAGACAACGCAGCAAATAAAGAGGACAGAGGAGAAACTCTCTCCTCTACCTCTCAAACGCAGCACAGACAGGTTAAGGCTCAGGCCCAGGAGGCAGCCAGGGCGGAACTAGATGGGATCCTGGGAAAGAAAACGAACGATCTCTCTATCGAATCACCGTTCTCAGAACAGATTTTGAACTACCCACGCCCTGAGAGATTTAAGGTCCCAAAACTAGAAGCATATGACGGAACGAAAGATCCCAGGGACCACCTCTTTCAAAAGATCTCGACACACATGAATTTAGATTGTGCACCGAGGAGATGAAGTGTAAAGCCTTCCGGCCTTACTCACGGGCGGGGCTCGTGAGTGGTTCAAAATTACCACCTCGGTCTATTGAGAATTTTGAAACCTGGCAAGAAAATTTTTGCGAGGCTTTTGTCACCGCTAAACCCTTCCGGAGGAATGTCACATACCTCCTCACAATTCGTCGGAAAAAGAAGAAGCGGTGCAATACGAAAAGATTCAACGAGGAATCAGCGGGTCGGGAATCTTGATGAACACCTCACGATCACCTCTTTCGAAGCAGTGCTGAGAAGGTAGATTATATGCAAAGCTCAATGGTCGACTTCGAAATCTATGGATGAGTGTATGGAATCGGCATATAAACATCGTCAAGGTGAAGAGGCCAACCGTTTAAAGAGGAGTCGGAAGCCCTAAGAAAGAGAAAGCGCAGAGGATGGATCGATAGAAAGCGCAAACCAGTATGGGACCGAGTAGTTGCGCCCATAATCGACCGACTTGGAAAGAAAGGGGCCTGCAAAGAGAGGACTTTATCCCTTTGAATCGATCACGCTTGGCGAGTCCTCGCCATAATGCGAGAGGAAAGGCATTGCCCGTACTCACACCTCCTATGAAAGGTCCCCGGGAAAAAGGGATCAAACCAAATACTGTAAGTTTCATGAGGACATTGGTCACGACTCAGAGCAGTGCAGGGATTTACAGAGAGAGATCGACGCTGTTGTTATGGAAGGTAAACTTGATGAGGTAATAGATAGGTCTCGTCACCCAGAACCTCGAGGAAGGCGGGAATACAAGAGGAGAGATTTCGGTCATGACCGAAAAGATGATTCTGAGCGAAGGAGGGACCCGTCCCTGGACCGGAAGGGCAGCCGGATAATCGCCCATCAATACCATTAATACCATCTCAGGTGGTCCGAGTGCACCGTCCCGACCTGAGGAAGCGAGTAGTAGCGAGTAATGACTAACACCGACTCGGGAAAGAGACAAAGGTTGTCGAGGGAGGTCGTTTATGGTCCTCGCGATCCTCTTCCTCATCGCCAATAATGAAGGCTTGGTTATCGAGGCGGTAATCAACAAACATACGGTAAAGCGTATTTGTGTAGACAACTGGAAGTGCGATCAATGTCTTTGTACTACAATGTGTTTCAATCCATGAAGTTAAAGGATGCAGAGCTAGCACTTTGTATCATCCCGCTTATTCGGGTTTGCGGGGCCACCGATTCACCCCATGGGCATGATCACCTTACCAACCACTTTTGGGAAAGCACCTCGGGACAGGATCCTCATGGTCGGTTATGTGGTGGTCGTGGCCCCATCGACCTACAATGTTATTATGGGGCGACACCGCCCCTAATAGATCTGCGAGTTGTGATCTCTCCGGCTCACATCAGTTTGAAGTTCCCGACCAGGAGGGACAAGAAGTCAAGGTGATGTCGAAGCAACCGAGGAGAGCGTTATTACGCCACCGTAAATGGAAAAGTGATGGTACAACGGTATTTGTGGAAGAGTTACTCCAGAGGAGGAAGAGAGTTGGTCATCAGATGATAAGATCGAGTTAGTAAATTTGGGAAAGGAACAAGAAAGCTTGTCAGTCAACATAGGATCATGGATCCCAGATCGGTTTAAAACAGAGCTCGTTGAGATTTTAAAGGAGTTTAAAGAGCGTGTTTGCATGGAAGGCGGATGACATGCCAGGCTTGTGTCCCGAATCGCATCGCACACAGGTTGCATGTGGATCGGCCCGAAACCGATTAGGCAAAAGAAAAGGCGCTTTGCAAAAGACCGAATGGAGGCCATTCAAAAGGAAGTAGAAAAGTTATTACAGGCCGGGATTATACGAGAAGTGTTTTACCCGACTGGCTTGCCAACCGATCCTGGTAAAAAGCCGGATGGTAGTGGCGAATGTGTGTAGATTTTACCGACTGAAGCAGGGCTTGCCCCGAGGATTGTTACCCACTACCTAAGATTGACAAAGTTAGTTGACTCAACGGTTGGATTTGAAATCTTTGCATTTTAGATGCATTCAAAGGATACCACCAAATTGCCATGGACCCGGACGATGCGGAAAAGAGCGGCATTCATTACTGAAGAAGAGCGTTTCGCTATGTTACTATGCCGTTTGGATTGAAGAACGCAGGAGCCACCTATCAAAGAGCGATGAATAAGATCTTCGAGAAGCAGATCGGGAAATGCATGGAAGTCTATGTGGATGATCTCACGATCAAGAGCGAGTCTCTAAATCGATATATGATCGACGTCCGGGAAGTATTTGGGGTACTCAGGCAGACCCAAATGAAACTTAACCCAAAAAAGTGTACATTTGGGGTCAGGTCAGGAAAATTCCTGGGTTACATGATTTCAAAAGAAGGAATTAAGGCTAACCCGGACAAAGTTGAAGCCTTAAGAACAATGCCACCTCCCGGAAGCATCAAGGAGGTGCAAGGTTAACCGGCCGCATGGCGCCCCGAGCAGGTTCCTATCCGAAGTCGGCACGCGGCGTGCTTTACCATTTTAAAATCACGAGGAAAGCAAGTCCCTTCCGGTGGAATGAGGGACGATCGAAGGCATTTGACGATTTAAAGGAGTACTTGGCGAGCCGCTAACCCTAACATCTCCCAGGAGGAGAAACTCTTCTTTATACTTGGCAAGTAGTTGATGAGGCAATCGATGCGATCTGATTAGAGAAGAAGAAAGCAGCAAACACCCGTGTTTTATGTGAGCCGGGCTTTACATGGACCGAGCTCGAGTATACCAACGAAGAAGCTAGCTCGCTCTAGTCCATGCTTCTAGGAAGTTGCGACCGCATTTTCAGGCACATTCAATCGTTGTGGTTCTGAGATCAACCCCTGCGTCGGATCTTGGCGAAACCGGACACCTCGGGAAGATTGGCGGATGGGTTATCGAGTGGCGAGTATGACTGGACTACCAACCCAGGGCGGTTGTCAAAGCCAGGCTCTAGCGGACTTCCTGGTGAAGGGCTTCAAGTCGAGGCGCATAAAGAACGACCAACGGGTCAGTCGATACATGGACCCTTTTTGTGGATGGAGCATCGGGAAAGGAAGGAGCGGGAGCGGGCCTTTTGCTCCTTAGTCCGAAGGGAAGAATTCCCATATGCGCGCTGCGTTTCAACTTTTTGGCTACAAACAACGAGAGGCAGTATGAGGCCTTGATTATTGGGCTCGACTAGCCCGACAAGGTGAGGCGAGATAATCTGCATGTATTCGATGACTCAGGTTGGTGGTTAACCATATTAAGGGTGAATATGAAGCAAAGGAGGAATCAATGAAGAAATATTTGGCGTTTGCTCACGATTTCTTGAAGAACTTCAAGTCAGTCCATATAGAAAGCGTGTCTCTCGATCCAAGAACAAAAGGCGATGCCCTCTCCAAGTTGGCATCTAATTTCTTCTCAAATAAAAAAGTTCTAGTGGAGCGGGTGGCGGCGAAGCGGTTATGCGTTGAATGAAGTTCAACCGATTTGCCAATGAGCCACTGGATGGATCCCATAACATCCTATCTAAAACACGGGTTCTACCAACCGACAAGGTTCAATCCGGGGAAGGTCAAGCTACGAGGCTAAGCGGTATGCTCTCTTTGATGATATCCTATATGAGACGGTCCTTTATATCACCTTGGCTTAGGTGTGCTACCCAGGAGGAAGGAAATTATCTGCTCAGGGAAATCCACCTCGGTATTTGTGGAAACCACGCGAGAGCCGGACTACAGCACGTAAATGCCGTTTGTTCGGGTATTATTGGCCAACCATGCAAGCGGATGCAAACGATCTAGTAATGAGATGTAGGTCATGCAGGTGCATGATAATTTGTTTCACCAACCAACCCGAACATGATTCCCTTGGTTTCCCCTTGGCCCTTTTATCAATGGGGCGGATCTGGTTGGACCCTTCCCGAGCCCGGGTAACCTACTCGATTACTAGTCGTGGCCATCGATTATTTTACTAAGTGGGTAGAGGTGAAGCCTTGACCACTATCACGGGAAAGCAATACTGAAATTTTTATGGAAGAATATTATACATCGTTTTGGAATACCCAAGATCACAGTATCAGACAATGGAGCATAATTTGAAGATAGAAGCGAGTCAAGTCATGGTGTGCCGAAATGGGTATAGTCCAACATTTCACCTCTGTCTGGTACCCTCAAGCCAACGGCCAGGTGGAGCAAACAAGCAGGCGGCTCAAGGTTGGGTTGAAAAAGAGGTTGGAAGAAGAGGACAAGCATGGGTCGAACATTTACCTAACGTTCTTTGGGCATCTGAAGCGACTCCAAATTAAACTCTTGGGAAACTCCTTTGCCTTAGCTTATGGTTGTGAAGCGAGTCATTCCAGGTGAAGTGGGGCTACCTTCTCCAAGGATCGAGCTCCATGCAAAGTCGACCAGATCTGAGCTCGAGACATGCCAAGGATAACTTGGAAGAAGCTAGGAAGTAGCCTACATCCGGATGGCAAAGTACAAGCAAAAGATATCCCAAGATTACAACTCTAAAGTGAAGCATTCATACTTGAGGGAGGAGACTTGGTATTGAGGAAAACGAGGTCGACAAGCAACTTCCCAGGGGAAGCTTAACCCGAATGGGAAGGTCCGTCTGGGTAGTAAAGGTTCATGGCAAAGGTGCTTACCACTAGTTCGATGCCAGTGATGAGACCATACGAGAGAAGGCTGGAATGCTAGCAACCTTAGGAAGTTTTATGTCTGAGATGAATCCAGGCTTGATTCTATCTTTTCATTTTATGTTGTCTTTTTTCAATAAAAGTGTTATCAAACACCTTTGAATTTTAATAAAATATATGATTCTTTCATGTTATAAAATATTATGATGTGTACTGTGATTATTTTTTATTAACTGAGTCCTGCAGGTCAGACCCATAAAGCTTGAATACCACAAGCTTCCCGAGTCCTCAAGCCGGGACGAGGATTTAAGCGAGTCAAAGTCATACTCGTAAGGTTTGCAAAAGTCAAACCTCCTAAGTCTCCGCAGTCGGACGAGAATTTAATCGAGTCTGCGCAGTCGGACCCATAAAGCTTGAATACCACAAGCTTCCCGAGTCCTCAAGCCAGGACAGGGATTTAACTGAGTCAGGTCATACTCAGAAGGTTTGCAAAAGTCAAACCTCCTAAGTCCGCGCAGTCGACTGAATTTAACCGAGTCTGCAGTCAGCCCGGAAAGCTTGAATATCACAAGCTTCCCGAGTCCTCAAGCCAGGGCGTGGATTTAAGCGAGTCAGTCATACTCAGAAGGTTTGCAAAAGTCAAACCTCCTAAGTCTGCAGGTCAGACCAGAATTTAACTGAGTCCTGCAGGTCGGACCCGAAAGCTTGAATACCACAAGCTTCCCGAGTCCTCAAGCCAGGACAGGGATTTAACCGAGAAAGGTTATACTCAGAAGGTTTGAAACTTAGTCAAACCTCACGAGTCTGCAGTCGAGACAAAGTTTTATCACGATCTAGTATGTCATCCAAACCATCGATAATGCAAGCCATCTTTGGGGAAGGGGCATCCATAAGGCAGTCAAGCACAAAATAAACCAAGTAAATTCAAAGTACAAAATACAGTGGGCAGGCCACCATAAAGTATGAAATAAAGTACAGAAACTTGGATAACAAAAATTTCAAAGTTTTCAAAAAAAAAAAAAAAACAGTAACAAGGATAAACAATCAAGTCTGGGTCCTTGGAGCCTGCTCTGACGAAGATGGGTTTGGACCAGCACTTTGAGAAGCAGGACGACGTCTGGCATACTTTGACCCGATGTCTTCACCTGCCCTGAACTCTCTCAAACGATCGTCATAGATCTGACCTGCCCCTTCTTTGTACATAGAGCGGTAATGTCTAAGGTCCGAAAGAACCCGGCTCGAGGCGCATTCTTTTGCCTCGTCCACACGATCGTGTACCCATCTTGCATACAGAGGTTGATAAGACCTTGAGCTCGGCTAGATGATCGGAAGACTTGTACTCATGCACAACTCGGGCATCCCGAAAGCAGAAAGAGACGCTTCCGAGTAGTGAGTTCAGCCGGACCTTGGCGGCGCTTTGCCCGAGCTCGGCGTTCTCCGCCCACGTACTCGTCGTGTTTGGCCTGGAGTTCAGCAGTGCACCTGGCCCTAGTCTCGACCAGTTCCTTCTTCAGGGCCGCAATCTCCTGATCTTTAGTCTTGGAGGCTTCTACATGCCTATCACGAGCAGCCCGGAGCTCCTCGATCGTCCCTGTAAAGCCTCCTTACTCATGGGCAGATTCGGGCAAGGCGGTCCAGAATTCTCGACCGACACAGGCACCCTGGAAAAGACGAAGAAAGGTAAGAAGGAAACAATATGCATAGGAATAAGCGGCATATGTACAATAGAGCTTACCACGGCGGCGAGGTCACGATCGGCGGCTCGTACAACCGGTTGTGTCAGGGAAGTTTGCTCCTCAGGAGAGTCCTCAACGTTCTCTACGGTCTGTCGACCCGCTTTCCTTTTCTTAGATCGACCCTTCCGAGTCGAAGAAGAGGCTATCTTCTTCTTCCGGCTGGGCTCGATCGCATCCTCTCTGGCCTCCTGATCTTCATCCACATCTATCCTCTCCACTTCCCCAGATGAGTCGTCTGGTTGCTCGGACAGGAGATGGGCTGAGGTGGGGGTCAGGACGGTCCCAGCAGCTCGGAGAGGCTCCGGCTGTATGTGCTCCTGCTGCTCAGGTTCCGGGATAGGCTCGTCAGTGTTAACAAGAGGAACCGCTTCATCATTCACGTCCTCCAAGAGATCAGCAAAGGAAGACACTGCCAATGTAAATAATAAGAAATGTTAGAGGATGTTTTACAAATAGCAAAATACGATAAGGAACAGACTTTAAAGTCCTACACATCTTGTACTCTTCCTTGGTTAACTCCTTGTAGGGGTTAGGGCCCGCGGTAGGCAACCTGGGCAGCGGAATCAACTCAGAAGAATACTTTTTCTCTCTGATATAAACCCCACTTTTGCGAATGTCGTCTAGCAGTTTCTGGTCCACGTCGGTTGGTCGCGGATCGCTGTCCAGGTCAGAGGAGTTCCACCTGCCTAGGTTCCGAGCCACCTCCGGACATATGAAGAAGAATCTGGTCTTCCAACCTTTGTATGAGGTATCTCCGGCTCCGTAAATTGAAGCGTCGGGCATAAAGTCCCCCGGCGAGGGAAGCAATAGTACCCACCGCCAGGCACTTGTTTGCGTTGAAAGAACAGTCGAAATGATTGAACTTTGAAGGGGATGCAGGCACATCTACACCAAATGGCAAAACCCACTATTGCCCTTATACCGTTGGGCACGATCTGGGCTAACCCTAGGTTGTAATGCTCCAGGACAGACAAAATGGCCGGACAGATAGGGAATCGTAAACCGCATAAAAGCTGCTCCCCAGACACGGCAAAGATACCGCCGGAGCTTGATAAGCGTAAACACCGGGAGCCGGGATAATGGGTTTGAAAAGTGGATTTGTTAAGTTGTATTGTTTACTGGATGCGGGTCAAATCAGTAGGGTTATTTTGGTATCAATGCCATGGCAGTCGCTTCTGTGATTTCAAAGCCATAAAGGCTTTAAGGAAAGGACAAACCTAGAGGATGAGGAAGAAGGGGAGGATTGAAAAAGAAAGAACAGGTCTCTCAAGATATCGACCACTGGTAGTGGTGATTTCTCCTTCTAATTCGGCCCGATTCAAACAACGCCTCGATGGAACTATCAGTAAGAATTATAGGTTCGCTCATTAACAATGGAAAAGACTCAGAGAAATAAGAGAAGAAAGAAAACTTACTTGGGAAATCGAAGGAATGGAAGAATAGAATGGCAACCGTCCCGACTTCACACTTGATTTAAAGAGTAACGTCTGAAAAGATTGATGAGACTAGGAGTTATAAAACCCCAAAAGAAGTCTTGGAATAACCGTCCCATTATTGCGCCACGACGCAACCGTTTCACGCACTTAATACGGCGTCTAAACGGTAGCAAGGACACGTGTCAAGGTAAGCATATTACTTTGAGGCGTCCGAGCGATCTCGAGTCTACCCAGCTCCCAAGCGGCCTGGCGGACACTGGGGGCTTATGGCGACGATGGTAGAAATAGACTGACTACGTGTCATTCTTATAACCTCCGAAGATTGAGAGAGAAAGATAAGAAGGAAGCATTTAGGGCCAGGGGCCCACACCAGTAAAACCTTACCCCAGGAGGGAAGTCTGTGCATGACCTTCCCGACTACCCAGACCGCAAAGGCGGCTCGGTCTAGTCTGGAGGCAGGATACGCAGCTCAAGTCGAGCTGGCCTGAGGAGACCGTCGAAGGCCGACTGGCTCTTTCCTTAAGTGATAAATAACACGTGTGCCTAAATTAGAGGAGAATTCCTGGGTTACCGTAAGGAAATCCCATAATTCGAATATAATCATAATTATTGACGATGGTAGAAATAGACCTGACTACGTGTCATTCTTATAACCTCCGAAGATTGAGAGAGAAAGATAAGAAGGAAGCATTTAGGGCCAGGGGCCCACACCAGTAAAACCTTACCCCAGGAGGGAAGTCTGTGCATGACCTTCCCGACTACCATGATTCTGAAGGCGGCTCGGTCTAGTCTCGGAGGCCGGATACGCAGCCGTGTCGAAGTCTGGTGGCACGAGAGCCCGTCGAAGGCCGACTGGCTCTTTCCTTAAGTGATAAATAACACGTGTGCCTAAATTAGAGGAGAATTCCTGGATTACCGTAAGGAAATCCCATAATTCGAATATAATCATAATTATCTTTTGTGAGAGATAAACACGTGATGATCCTTAGGGTTTAAGGATTATACGACTTGTTTAACAAGAAAAGGGGTGAGACGCCTCCCTATATAAACAACCCTAAGGAACTACGAATGACTTGATTCCAATTTAGCTATTGGATACGTAGGCAACTTGAGAGAAGCTAACTCTCAGGCTCAGTCTTAAACACACAAAATCACCATCCCTATTATCTCTATTCTTGTTTGAATCGTCCTAGAGGTTATTTGGATCCCTAGGTGATATCCGACTTCATCAATTGGCGCTAGAAGGAGGGCCTTCTTTTGTGGCGATTTGATCAAGAAACAGCGATGGTACCACCAAAAAATACCGGAAAAAGGACCCAAACCGCGGCAGCTAGAGATACTGGAGACATAGACCCCACGGCTACTGCTAGCCAGCCGCAAACCAATCCGGAGGAAACATTGGCAGATCCAGCACAGCAGGCCTTGTTGGAGGCGTTACGCAATTTGGACGTACCAGCGTTCAAAAGTGTACTAGGATTGGCCCTAAAGGGGCGAGAAGAAGAAGCTCCACCAAACGTGGACCCGAAAGACAACGCAGCAGGCCACCTGGATGGATCCCATAACATCCTATCTAAAACACGGGGTTCTACCATCTGACAAGGTTCAATCCAGGAAGGTCAAGCTACAAGGCTAGCGGTATGCTCTCTTTGATGATATCTATCTGAGACGGTCCTTTATATCACCTTGGCTTAGGTGTGCTACCAGGAGGAAGGAAATTATCCGCTCAGTGGAAATCCACCTCGGTATTTGTGGAAACCACGCAGAGCCGGACTCAGCACGTAAATGCCGTTTGTTCGGGTATTATTGGCCAACCATGCAAGCGGATGCAAGCGATCTAGTAATGAGATGTAGGTCATGCCAGGTGCATGATAATTTGTTTCACCAACCAACCTGAACATGATTCCTTGGTTTCCCGCTTGGCCCTTTTATCAATGGGGCGGATCTGGTTGGACCCTTCCCCGAGCTCCAGGTAACCTACAGTACCTAGTCGTGGCCATCGATTACTTTACTAAGTGGGTAGAGGCTGAAGCCTTGACCACTATCACGGGGAAAGCAATACAGAAATTTTTATGGAAGAATATTATCTGTCGTTTTGGAATACCCAAGATCCTGGTATCAGACAATGGAACGCAATTTGAAGATAGAGCAGTCAAGTCATGGTGTGCCGAGCTGGGTATAGTCCAACATTTCACCTCTGTCGGGTACCCTCAAGCCAACGGCCAGGTGGAGCAAACAAACAGGCAGCTCAAGGTTGGGTTGAAAAAGAGGTTGGAAGAAGAGGGACAAGCATGGGTCGAACATTTACCTAACGTTCTTTGGGCATACAGAACGACTCCAAATTCGGCTACTGGGGAAACTCCCTTTGCCTTAGCTTATGGTTGTGAAGCAGTCATTCCAGCTGAAGTGGGGCTACCTTCTCCAAGGAGAGCTCCATGCAAGTCATCGACCAGGATCTGAGCTCAGACATGCCAAGGATAACTTGGAAGAAGCTAGGGAAGTAGCCTACATCCGGATGGCAAAGTACAAGCAAAAGATATCCCAGTATTACAACTCTAAAGTGAAGCATTCATACTTCGGGAAGGAGACTTGGTATTGAGGAAAACGAGGTCGACAAGCAACTTCCCCAGGGAAGCTTAACCCGAATCGGGAAGGTCCGTGCAGGTAGTAAAGGTTCATGGCAAAGGTGCTTACCGGCTAGGCGATGCCAGTAGACGAGACCATACCGAAGAATTTGGAATGCTAGCAACCTTAGGAAGTTTTATGTCCGAGATGAATCCAGGCTTGATTCTATCTTTTCATTTTATGTTGTCTTTTTCAATAAAAGTGTTATCAAACACCTTTGAGTTTTAATAAAATATATGATTCTTTCATGTTATAAAATATTATGATGTGTCTTTGTGATTATTTTTATTAATCGAGTCTCTGCAGTCGGACCCGTAAAGCTTGAATACCACAAGCTTCCCGAGTCCTCAAGCCGGGACGAGGGATTTAATCGAGTCGAGTCATACTCGGAAGGTTTGCAAAAGTCAAACCTCCTAAGTCCGCAGTCAGCCGATTTAATCTGAGTCCTGCAGTCAGGCCCAAAAGCTTGAATACCACAAGCTTCCCGAGTCCTCAAGCCAGGACGAGGGATTTAATCGAGTCAAAGTCATACTCGGAAGGTTTGCAAAAGTCAAACCTCCTAAGTCTGCAGTCAGGCGAGGAATTTAATCGAGTCTGCAAAGTCGGACCGAAAGCTTGAATACCACAAGCTTCCCGAGTCCTCGCCGGACGAGGATTTAACCGAGAAAGGTTATACTCGGAAGGTTTGAAACTTAATCAAACCTCCCGAGTGCAGTCGAGGACAAAGTTTTATCACGATCTAGTATGTCATCCAAACCATCAGTAATGCAAGCCATACTGGGGGGGAAGGGGGCATCCATAAGACAGAAGTCAAGCACAAAATAAATCAAGTAAATTCAAAGTACAAAATACAGTGGGCAGGCCACCATAAAGTATGAAATAAAGTACAGAAACTTGGATAACAAAAATTTCAAAGTTTTCAAAAAAAAAAAAAAAAAAAAAAGAATAACAAGGATAAACACTCAGTCCGGAAACAATCAAGTCTGGGTCCTTGGAGCTGCTCGCGCGAAGATGGGTTTGGACCAAAGACTTTGAGAAGCGTGACGACGTCTGGCATACTTTGACCCGATGTCTTCACCGCCTCGAACTCTCTCAAACGATCGTCATAGATCGACTTGCCCTTCTTTGTACATAGAGCGGTAATGTCTAAGGTGCGAAAGAACCACCAGTGGTATTGTTTCTTTTGCCTCGTCCACACCGATCGTGTACCCATCTTTGCATGATGGGGTTCGATAAGACCTTGAGCTCGGCTAGATGATCGGAAGACTTGTACTCATGCACAACTCGGGCATCCCGAGCAGAAAGAGACGCTTCCAGAGTAGTGAGTTCAGCCCGGACCTTGGCCAGCGCCTGCCCGAGCTCGGCGTTCTCCGCCACGTACTCGTCGTGTTTGGCCTGGAGTTGCAGAAGGCACACGGCCTAGTCTCGACCGGTTCCTTCTTCAGGGCGCAATCTCACGATCTTTAGTCTTGGAGGCTTTCTATGCCTATCACGAGCGGCCGGAGCTCCTCGATCGCCCCTGTAAAGCCTCCTTACTCGCGGCCAGATTCGGCAAGGCGGTCCAGAATTTCGACCGACACAGGCACCCTGGAAAAGACGAAGGAAGGTAAGAAGGAAACAATATGCATAGGAATAAGCGGCATATGTACAATAGAGCTTACCACACGGGCGAGGTCTCGATCGGCGGCTCGTACAACCGGTTGTGTCCAGGGGAAGTTTGCTCCTCAGGAGAGTCCTCAACGTTCTCTACGGTCTGTCGACCCGCTTTCCTTTTCTTAGATCGACCCTTCCGAGTCGAAGAAGAGGCTATCTTCTTCTTCCGGCTGGGCTCGATCGCATCCTCTCTGGCCTCCTCGATCTTCATCCACATCTATCTCTCCACTTCCCTGGATGAGTCGTGCAGGTTGCTCGGATAGGAGATGGGGTGAGGAGGGGTCGGGGCGGTCCCAGCAGCTCGGAGAGGCTCCGGTGTATGTGCTCCCGCCGCTCAAGTTCCGGGATAGGCTCGTCAGTGTTAACAAGAGGAACCGCTTCATCATTCACGTCCTCCAAGAGATCAGCAAAGGAAGACACTGCCAATGTAAATAATAAGAAATGTTAGAGGATGTTTTACAAATAGCAAAATACGATAAGGAACAGACTTTAAAGTCCTACACATCTTGTACTCTTCCTTGGTTAACTCCTTGTAGGGGTTAGGGCCCGCGGTAGGCAACTGGGCAGCCAGAATCAACTCAGAAGAATACTTTTTCTCTCTGATATAAACCCCACTTTTGCGAATGTCGTCTAGCAGTTTCTGGTCCACGTCGGTTGGTCGCGGATCGCTGTCCAGGTCAGAGGAGTTCCACCTGCCTAGGTTCCGAGCCACCTCCGGACATATGAAGAAGAATCTGGTCTTCCAACCTTTGTATGAGGTATCTCCCGGCTCCGTAAATTGAACGTCAGGCATAAAGTCCCCCCGGCGAGGGAAGCAATAGTACCCAGCCTGCCCAGGCACTTGTTTGCGTTGAAAGAACAGTCGAAATGTTTGAACTTTGAAGGGGATGCAGGCACATCTACACCAAATGGCAAAACCCACTATTGCCCTTATACCGTTGGGCACGATCTGGGCTAACCCTAGGTTGTAATGCTCCAGGACAGACAAAATGGCCGGACAGATAGGGAATCGTAAACCGCATAAAAGCTGCTCCCTGTACACGGCGCAGTACCCTGCCGGAGCTTGATAAGCGTAAACACCGGGAGCCGGGATAATGGGTTTGAAAAGTGGATTTGTTAAGTTGTATTGTTTACAGATGCGGGTCAAATCTGTAGGGGTTATTTTGGTATCAATGCCATGGCAGGCCGCCTGTGATTTCAAAGCCATAAAGGCTTTAAGGGAAAGGACAAACCTAGAGGATGAGGAAGAAGGGGGAGGATTGAAAAAAAGAAATGGTCTCTCGGCCGACCTCGGTAGTGGTGATTTCTTCTAATTCCGGCTCCGATTCAAACAACGCCTCGATGGAACTATCAGTAAGAATTATAGGTTCGCTCATTAACAATGGAAAAGACTCAGAGAAATAAGAGAAGAAAGAAAACTTACTTGGGAAATCGAAGGAATGGAAGAATAGAATGGCAACCGTCCCGACTTCACACTTGATTTAAAGAGTAACGTCTGAAAAGATTGATGAGACTAGGAGTTATAAAACCCCAAAAAGAAGTCTTGGAATAACCGTCCCATTATTGCGTCACGACGCTTCGTTTCACGCACTTAATACGGCGATCTAAACGGTAGCAAGGACACGTGTCAAGGTAAGCATATTACTTTGAGGCGTCCGAGCGATCTCAGTCTACCCAGCTCAAGCGATGCGGCGGACTGGGGGCTTATGACGATGGTAGAAATAGACCTGACTACGTGTCATTCTTATAACCTCCGAAGATTGAGAGAGAAAGATAAGAAGGAAGCATTTAGGGCCAGGGGCCCACACCAGTAAAACCTTACCCCAGGAGGGAAATGCATGCATGACCTTCCCGACTACCATGATCCGATGCGGCTCGGTCTAGTCCGGAGGCGGATACGCGGCTCAGTCGAAGTGGCTGAGGAGCCCGTCGAAGGCCGGTGGCTCTTTCCTTAAGTGATAAATAACACGTGTGCCTAAATTAGAGGAGAATTCCTGGATTACCGTAAGGAAATCCCATAATTCGAATATAATCATAATTATCTTTTGTGAGAGATAAACACGTGATGATCCTTAGGGTTTAAGGATTATACGACTTGTTTAACAAGAAAAGGGGTGAGACGCCTCCCTATATAAACAACCCTAAGGAACTACGAATGACTTGATTCCAATTTAGCTATTGGATACGTAGGCAACTTGAGAGAAGCTAACTCTCAGGCTCAGTCTTAAACACACAAAATCACCATCCCTATTATCTCTATTCTTGTTTGAATCGTCCTAGAGGTTATTTGGATCCCTAGGTGATATCCGACTTCATCAATTATCTTTTGTGAGAGATAAACACGTGATGATCCTTAGGGTTTAAGGATTATACGACTTGTTTAACAAGAAAAGGGGTGAGACGCCTCCCTATATAAACAACCCTAAGGAACTACGAATGACTTGATTCCAATTTAGCTATTGGATACGTAGGCAACTTGAGAGAAGCTAACTCTCAGGCTCAGTCTTAAACACACAAAATCACCATCCCTATTATCTCTATTCTTGATTGAATCGTCCTAGAGGTTATTTGGATCCCTAGGTGATATCCGACTTCATCAAGGCCTCTATCGTTATAAGAAACAAGTTATTGGATTTGGTCAAACAAAGAAAATCCGATTTGGCAGCCGGCAAGGCGACACCGATTCAAGATATTCTGTCACTTATGGTCTTGGCTAGAGATGAAAATGGTGATTTCTTGGATGAACATGATATCTCAAACATGATTTTTGGTTTGCTCATTGGAGGGCATGATAATCCAAGTTCTCTCTGTGCTATCATTGTCAAGTTTCTCGCTGAGCTGCCTCATATCTATGAGGAAGTCTACAACGGTGAACTATATATATCTATATATATATATATTAATTATCGCTCTTATCAATCAAATGTTGTAATTAATATTATTAACATTAATCTTCTTTATACCGGCCGCAACCTATCACTCATAGAATCGATTAATTAATTGTAGGTATCTGTGTTGTTTTTTTAATTAAATTTCCTTCTTCTTTACATTTTAAAGAACAAATGGAGATAGCCAAATCAAAAGCACCCGGAGAATTTTTAAACTGGAAGGACTTAGAGAAAATGAAGTACTCTTGGAATGTAGCATGTGAAGTCCTTAGAATTTCACCACCTCTTCAAGGAACTTTTAGGGAAGCCATTGCTGACTTCACCTTCAATGGATTCTCCGTTCCAAAAGGCTGGAAGGTAAATTACTTTATATTTAATTAATTAGTACCTACTGTAAGTTTTGGCTTCATGCATGTTTCCCTTCGATACTTTTACTCAAAAGGCTAATTATTAATTAATAACAACATTTTATCATGTTGTTTGCTTTTGTCTTTAGATTTATTGGAGTGTCTATTCAACCCACATGAATCCAGAATGCTTTCCCGACCCAGAAAAGTTTGATCCATCCAGATTTACAGGAACAGGACCAGCTCCTTATACATTTGTACCTTTTGGCGGAGGGCCTCGAATGTGCATTGGAAGAGAATATGTTCGTCTAGAAACTCTTGTTTTCATGCATAATCTGATGAAGAGGTTCAAGTGGGAAAAAATAATCCCAGATGAAAAGATTGTGCTTAATCCAATGGCAATGCCAGCTAAGAGTCTTCCTATAAGCCTTTATCCACAAGAAGCTTACGATTTATGAAAATTATTAGTCATTCATCCGGCGTCTTAAATGGTTGCTACAAAGTTACACAACATAATTTACATAATCATTGATTAAAAAGTATGTTATGTAATTTTGTTGTGATTATTTTACGGTAAAACTATCGCTTCTGTTTTAAGAATGTGTACCAATTTGTCAACGTGACAAGGACATTTGGAATAAATGATGTAGTTGTCCGACTATTACAAAAGACCTCAGAGCACCTCGGAGGTTTATGATTTTTTATAAAGCTTTATTAGATAGAAAGGCTTTACTACCATTGGAAATTGATGATTCAGCAAAGCTCCGGAGCAAATTAAAGCTCCATAGTTTTAAACCGCTTCATATGTGCTTATCAATATAGTTTTTTAGTTTACTTTTAAGAACAATGAATATTGTCTTTTTACAATGTGAACAAGATCATTTGAAGGGTTTTTTTTCGAGTTTTCCTATTGCTGACTGACGTGGAGTTTTTGTTTTGACAAAAGGAAAAAAAAAACATGGAGATAAAAAAACACGTATATATGTCATACCTTTTAAAAAAAAAGTTATGAATTTTTCGATCATGCAAAATAAAATAAAAATCTAGTTAGTGAAGTGTTTGTTTTATACTTCTAACGTACATTTCGAGTTATTCTTTGATTAATTTCGTAGTTGGTTAAATTAAGGGCAATGATTAACATGGAAATAAGTGGAGTCAAAATGCATTAATAAAAGAAAGAAAACCAGTAAGACGTTACCTCTGATTTGATGATACTAATGTTTGGTGGATTTGTTGTAGGCTGTAAATTAACCCCAACTCATAAAATAACAATATATTTTAAAGGCAGCTTTGGCCCGTAACAAATAAATTACATGTTACAAATAAATAAGTACTATGGATCTCAAGATGTCATATGTACCCTATCTTTTTGTCACATACTTGGACTGTGTTGACAAATACTTCCCTCACCTAGCAAGAAACACCAGAAAATGGACAACAAGTAACAATACTTCTTCTATGTCACCCAACACCAACACCAAAATGCTAGAAAACCTCATTCTCCTAACAATTTCACAAGAACCTAGCCGTACGTTAGAATTACATTTCAGCAGTAACAATTGTTGTGTACGTGTCAGTAACATGTACTCAACAAGTAACAACTATTATCGGCCGTGTAGCAACATTCTTTCGCGGAGTAACACCCACAGTCAACTACTCCCGTACACACCTCATTCATGCCACAATTCAACAATAAGAGAACACCCCGGTGAAGCACCCTTTCAAAGTAACAATCTTCCTCAACTCTGCAGTATCACTAAAATGAGAAGTAACATTCACACCCAGTGAGAACAAACCGTAACAGTAACACACTCAGATAGTAACAGTTACAATGTGCTGTCTAATGTCCCTTTCACCCAATCTATTCGTGTGTCTGCCAGTAAGAGTTCAACCTTTCGCCGAAAACACGTTATTGCTACCATTTCTAACCGCCTTGCTATGGAACATTTAGAGCAACAACTAAGTACCATTTATTCGACAAGTAACAACTGTTAACAATTGTGCAGCAATAATTAATCGAATGAGTAACAGCCAGGATCAACTACACCCACACACACCTCATTCATGTCAACTACTTAACAATAAACGCAAAGTAACACGTCAAAACAACAACATTTCTCTCCTAGGCAGTATCAGTTAAACAAGAAGTAACATTTCAAAGTAACAATCTTCTTCTACTATGCAGTATCACTAAAATGAGAAGTAACATTCACACACAATGAGAACAAACCGTAACAGTAACACAAACATGTAGTAACAGTTTAAATATGATTTCTAACATCCCTTTCCCCCAATCTATTCGTGTGTCTGACAGTAAGACTCCAAACTTTCGCAGAAAACACATTATTTCTACCATTTCTAACAGGCTTGCTATGGAACATTTAGAGCAACAACTAGGTAACATTTATTCGACAAGTAACAACTGTTAACAGTTGTGCAGCAACAATTAATCGATGAGTAACATCCAGGATCAACTACACCCACACACACCTCATTCATGCCAACTATTTAACAATAAACCCAAAGTAACATGTCAATGAAACAACATTTCTCACCTATGCAGTATCAGTTACACAAGAAGTAACCTTTCAAAGTAACAACATTTCTCGCCCATGAAATATTTAGAGCAAATAACCAGGATTTTTTCCCATTAACAAACGTCAAGATTGCAGATTTAGTAGAGAATCGGTACTACAATTACAGGATTTTATATAAAAACTAATAATCTCCATAAGTTCTATTTGGGTTTTCCTTGTCCAGAATGCAAAAACCCCAAAATAGTGTGTCACTCAATTCAAGAAATTAATACAATTGAAGCCTAATCCTAAACCCATATGCAACAACTTGAGCTTCCTGAAAGAAAATCTTACTCGTCGTTCTTCTTTTTTTGTCCACTAGGCATTGCGACCACCAAAGAACGCCGGTGATTCCCCTGATTTTCCCCTTCACTGTTACCTTCCCCGATTCAGTAGAATGGTATCCAAATCCTTAGACGAATCGTTGGTTTCACCGTTCACGAAACCGTAACAACCTGAGAACCAATCTTCACAGCCGTATCATCTTCACACTCCCACCGTTCTGACTGATTAATATGTTTTTTCCAAATTGATTTACAACTAACAAAATCACGTTTGTTTTTTTCAAAACTCATTAATGATAATGGAACCTTAAATTTCGGAAATAACTGATTTCCAAGGAGCAATTTTCGGCGTTCCGTTTTCCACAAATCTTCTATGAATGCGCTACCGGAATTTTAGGGAACTGATCAGCGACGTGTGTGTACGCATTTACTACACAGTTGGATAAATGCGTCTGAAATAATAAAAAAAATAACAATGGGTATTTTTGTCCAAATATATTGTTTTTGTCCTTTATAATCTCTGAAACTGGAAAATGTCCTTCCAGACCTATTACTGTTATTTTTATTTTCTGCCCTTCTGGCCCCTCCCCTTTAAAAAATGGTATGAATTTTTCGATCATGCAAAATAAAATAAAAATCTAATTAGTGAAGTGTTTGTTTTATACTTCTAACGTACATTTTGAGTTATTCTTTGATTAATTTCGTAGTTGGTTAAATTAAGGGCAATGATTAACATGAAAATAAGTGGAGTCAAAATGCATTAATAAAAGAAAAAAAACCAGTAAGACGTTACCTCTGATTTGATGATACTAATGTTTGGTGGATTTGTTGTAGGCTGTAAATTAACCACAACAATAAGAGCAATGAGTAATAACATTGAAATAATTAAGCATGGAAATAAGTAGTATGTGACGTTTACCTTTACAAGATTTCTTGGTGGATTTGTTGCAGCCTGTAAATACAACAACAATGTACAAGGAGCAATATAATTAGCTAGGAAGGAGGCCATGCATGATACTGTACGTATAAAAGAACGATTATTAAGTTTATTTTTTCTGATGTTCTAACAGTGATATATACACATCATTTCCCTTCCCGTGCTAGAGTCATAGGCTGTAAAAATTGGTTAATGAGGCGGAAGCAAACCACCTCATCAGTCATCACACATAACTAGAGTCCAGAGAAACTGTTTTGAATTAATATTGATAGAATCGTTGACCAAAGCTGTGTAAGAATTTGCATATTTCAAAGAAACCAAAAAAAAAAAAAAAAATGTTTAAAATATTCATAATTGATGATATGGAGTCTCCTATGGACCATGCCATTAACAATTATTATTATTACTATTATTATTTTAAACATATCATGTTTTGTGTATTCGCTGTACTAATCCAACTGCACAACTCGGTCCGTTTATTCTTAAATTTTTTCTATTTTGATGTTTATTACCTCCCTTAATTTGCAGTGTACTCTATGTGATCTCTTATTCTACCTTTTTCTTTTGTTTATGATGGTGATGAATTTTTAGTCTTTTCAAGCAAAACAATTTTCTGCATTTTCACCTATCAATATTCAAATTATCAACCCTCTGCATCCATGTATGGTTTTGCAGAGACTATAACAAAATTTTCGTAAAAAGTATATGACATTAAGACATTTGATATTTTAAAATGAAGGTGTTTATTCGTTTTTCTATTGGTTTTTTTCCGTTTTTCTATTGGTTTTTTTCCTTAGGGTGGAAATGCCAAGACTTTGAAGCAACCTAAGGCTGAGAAGAAAGACTATGACCAGGTTTGTAATTTCACTTTTTCTTATTTTGAAAGCTCCATGAACCATGTTATTGATTTTTTTTTTAAAATAAAATGTTATTAAACTCTAGATTATGCTTATTGACATTTGGTTATCTCTTGAACTTGCATCTGAAATTCTGTTGGTTTCGTTTTTTTTAAAGCTTCTTCGTTCTATCTACTCTATTATTATCATTGTACTTCCTCACAGTTAATACACAGTTATGATAACATTTAAGTTACTGATAAACCTCAATAATTATTTCCTACAAATTAACAATCTGAATTAATACCAAACATGCTTAAATTACATACATTTTTAAAAATAACCAAATTCATTATAAATTTATCGCACTTAATGCGAAATATTTTTGAATTAAATTATAATATTTAAAAATGATAAATTCAAATATTTTATTTAATGCAAAATATTCAGACATTTAATACATCCCTTATAAATTAGTCACCCCAATTGATGCCAAATATTCTTACTCTAAATTACGATTTTAAAAATAATTATATATAAATTCGCCAATTAATACGAAATATTTTTACATTATGTCATCCCTGCAAATTATACGCCCTATTTTAGTCCAAATATTCTTACTTTCCATTATTTATTTTATATTTTTTTATCCAATTTTCTTTTGCGGTTTTCTATAATTTAATGATAAATATTCTCACGTTAAATACATCCCTATAAATTAGCCATCCCAATTCAAATATTCTTAAATTTATGACACTTAATACGAAACATTTGTGCATCAAATTATAATATTTGAAAAATGATAATTCAATTTTACCAATTGATGCGTACAAATGGTATCGCCACCTTTGAGTCCCGGAAATAGCCTATCTGAGCAACCGAACCAGATAAAGGCGGCGTCGGTGGTGCCAAACCAAGTCGAGGTCGTTGTGGTCGGACTCCGCCCATAACCTCGCTGGACCAGAGGGCCGACCTGTGACCTTGGACAAAGGTCCTTAAGAGGCCGCACAAGACTTGATGAGAAGCAGCAAGGAGCAAGAGAAACATGACAACAAAGCTGGCGACCTATGCGATCTTAAGAGGATGCCGCCGAGATATTATACCCACTTGTAGTCCAGATATTTAGATTGCTCAACTACTAAGTATACTTAGTCACTAAGCTGTCATGCAACACCTGTCCTTTACTTAGCTCCTAAGCTTCTTCCTCCTATAAAAGGAAGGCTTGTGTAACTCGAAAATATATACATTATAATAGAAAGCAAACCAAAGCTCTGCGAAAACTCCCTCTCACATTCTCCTCCTATCGCCGCCGTGTCTCACCGGCTACCCCCCGTTTAATCATCAACAAATAAGCCAGATATCCATCAATCATACACCGCTGAGCCGCCGTGATGATTTCCACCTCATCACCAATCAATGCAAAATATTCTAACATTAAATTACATTTTTAAAAATATCTAAACTCAATTATGTCATTTAATATGAAATATTCAGACATCAAATACATCCCTTACAACTTAGCCACCACAATTAATTTCAAATATTCTAACATTAAATTAAGTTTTTAAAAATAATTATATTAAAATTTGCCAATTAATACGAATTATTATTACATTAATGTCCTCCCTACAAATTAGATGCCTTATTTAATTCCAAATATTCTTACTTTCAATAATGTATTTTATATTTTTTTAATTTGTTTTATCTTTTTTTTTCTTTTTGTGGTTTTAAATAATTTAATTTAATGAGAAATATTCTCACATTAAATATATTCCTATAAATTATCTCAAATATTCTTAAATTTATGGAACTTAATATGAAATATTTTGCTTTAAGTTATAATATTTAAAAATTATAAATTAAATATTACCGATTAATGAAAAATATTATAATATTGAATTACATTTTGAAAAATATCTAAATTTAAATATGTCATTTAATGCGAAATATTCAGACATTAAATGCATTCCTTATAAATTAGCCACCCCAATTAATGCCAAATATTCTTAAATTTATGTCACTTAATGCAAAATATTTTTGCATTTGAATTATAAAATTAAAAAAAATGATAAATTCAATTCTACCAATCAATGCGAAATATTCTAACATTAAATTACATTTTGAGTAATATGTAAACTCAAATATTCCATTTAATTCAAAATATTCAGACACTAATCAAATCCCCTGATAAATTAGCCACCCTAATTAATGTCAAATAATTACGTTTTTAAAAATAATTATATTCAAATTTGTCAATTAATACGAATATTTTTACATTAATGTATTCGCTACAAATTAGACGCCCTATTTAATTCCAAATATTCTTAACTAGTTATAAACCAGTACATTGCATGGGACTGTCGAACGTCACTGTTTCATGCAATAAAATAAAATCTAAATTCATAAATTTATATTTTATTGTAATCAGTAAGTGAGAATGAAAAAAAAAAACCAAAACGGTATATCTTGTTCATAAGTAATAAACCTTATCGTACACAATAACATCAATAATAAGTTTACACAATCAAATACTTGAGAAAACATTTTCGGCATGATTATGTAGCGAGAAACAATCTAAGTTTTATTATCCACAACGACCAGACCAATCAAACTTAAGCATCTGAGGAAAATAATTGAAGATTTTGTTACTACGTAAAAAAAAATGATATCGAACCAATAGCAATATACACTATTAAATATTAAAAAATAGGGTTTAAATATAAGTTATTATGACTTTAAAAAATTATTACGTTGGATGTGTTTTCTTTTATTCATGTGTTTGAAGGCATTAGCACATGCCTCACCCCAATCCACATACAACGTAATAATTGAAGGGTTGTTTGAGTGGTGTCATTATTTGAAGGGCCGTCTTCCGAAACGAGGGTCCGTTATCGTTTTGTTTCAACTGACCTACGATAAAATTATGAAGTAATATATCGTAGGTCAGTTGAAACAAAACGACAACGGACCCTCATTTCGGAAGACGACCCTTCAAATTAAGACACAACTCAAACAACCCTTCAATTATTACGTTGTATGTGGATTGGGGTAATGTCTGTGCTCATGCCTTCAAACGTATGAATAAAAGAAAACACATCCAACGTAATAATTTTTTTAAGTCATAATAACTTATATTTAAACCCGATTTTTTAATATTTAATACTGTATATTACTATTGGTTCGATATCATTATATTTTTTTTACGTAGTAACAAAATCTTCAATTAATTCCCTCAGGTGCTTAAGTTGATTGGCCTGGTCGTTGTGGATAATAAAACTTAGACTGCTTCTTGCTACATAATCATGACGTAAATATTTTCTCAAATATTTGATTGTGTAAACTTATTATTGATGTTATTGTGTACGATCAGATTTATTACTTATGGACAAGATATATCTTTTTGGTTTTCTTTCATTCTCACTTAATGATTGCAATAAAACATGCATTCATGAATTTAGATTTTCTTTTTATTACACGAAGCGGTGGCGTTCAGCGATAAAATGAATGCACTGTGATTTATGACTGAATTAAGAATATCCGGAATTAAATAGGGTGTCTAATATATAGCGATGACATTAATGTAAGAATATTTCGTATTAATTGACAAATTTGAATATAATTATTTTTAAAAACATAATTTAATGTAAGAATATTTGACATTAATTGGGGTGGATAATTAATAAAGATGTATTTAATGTCTGAATATTTTGCATTAAATGACATATTTGAGTTTAGATATTATTAAAAATGTAATTTAATGTTAGAATATTTTGCATTAATTGGTAAAATTGAATTTATCATTTTTTAAATATTATAATTCAATGCAAAAAAATTTCGCATTAAATACCATAAATTAAATACCATAAATAATTTAGAGATATTTGGTGCGAATATTTCACATTAAATGACATATTTATTTACATATATTTTTGAAAATATAATTTATAGATATGATTTAATGTGAACTAATTTATAAAGATATATTTATTTTTATATATTTTTGAAAATATTTCATATTAAATATTTTGACATATTTATTTACATATATTTTTGAAAATATAATTTAATATTAGAATATTTTGTATTAATTGGTAAAATTGAATTTATAATTTTTAAATATTATATTTAATGCAAAAATATTTTGTATTAAGTGCCATAAATTTAAGAATATTTGACAATAATTGGGATAGCTAATTTATAGGAATGATTTTAATGTGAGAATATTTCTCATTAAATTAATTAAATTATATAAAACCGCAAAATAAAATCGGATTAAACAAATTAAAAAATATAAAATAAATAATTGAAAGTGATAATATTCGGAATTAAATAAGGATCAATTAATGTCGTACAATAAGATCAATAATCAGAAATCACAAGTCCAACTATCACCAAATTATAAGAAGGATATTCAAGTTCAAAGAACTAAATTATCATGCTGGAATTCACAAGGTGATATATTTTTACAATGTAGATCAAAAACCTTAAAAATTTGAATATATTTATTATCATAAGCGTAATTTAATGTAAATATTTACTTCAAAATTAATATAAGGCTCATTCAAGGATCGGGATATTCAAAGCTTCAACTATCCAGATGATAAAGGTGCGGCACTTTAAAGGTAAAAGTCTCGATCAATGGTTAATAAGAATGAAGATATGATATTTGGTGTTCAAATGCGAATTAGTGGAAGTAAATATTTGCAAAGCAAACAGGTTTTATGTTGATTTAAAAGTTAGATATTTCAAGCAACTATTTTAAGAAAATGTAATCTTCAAAAGAACTAATCCTCCATCTCAATTCGAGAAAATAACATTTATGATGATTAATGAGATCACGTACCGCCAGTAAAAGTTTGAACCAATCCAAATATCATTTTTATAACCCGACAAAAGTACATTGACACACACGTTGATCTTCACAGAATTTCATCGAACACCATTCGAGCATCACGGTTATCCAAGATTTCACATACAAATGGCTATCGCAGATTAGCAAAGAAGAATCAAGCCGAAACTTGAAAATGTGATAGTCAATCAAGAAAAAATCTGCTATTCGGATGGAGCATTTATCGCTTCCTCGTGGGTGAAGCGAGAGGAAAGATCTTACAAGATTTGGAAGATCTAAGAACAATGCGAATGCTTTTATATTAGGTCTTTGAACAAAGAACATGAGGAAGCAGGAGACTGAAGGCACCGGTCGCCGTTGTTCTTCTTCTTGGAAGCTAAGCTTTCAAAATTTCAATGGCTAGTGAGAGAGAAAAAGAATATTTTGTATTAATTGGAAAATTTGAATATATTTATTATCATAAACGTAATTTAATGTAAATATTTGGCATTAATTTGGGTGACTAATTTATAAGTGGTGTATTTAATGTCTAAGTATTTCGCATTAAATGACATATTTGAGTTTAGATATTTTTCAAAATGTAATTTAATGTTTAAATATTTTGCATTGATTGGTAAAATTGAATTATCATTTTTTAAATATTATAATTTAATGCAAGAATATTTCGTATTAAGTTCCATAAATTTATGAATATTTGACAATAATTGAGATGACTAATTTTTAGGGATTTATTTAACGTGAGAATATTTCTCATTAAATTATATTAAACCGCAAACATAAAATTGGATAAATATAATTAAAAAATATAAAATAAATAATTGAAATTAAGAATATTTTGAATTAAATATGGCGTCTAATTTGCAGGAATGACATTAATGTAAAAATATTTCGTATTAATTGAAAATTATGAATATAATTATTTTTAAAATTGTAATTTAATGTAAGAATATTTGGGATTAATTGGGGTGACTAATTTATAACTGATGTATTTAATATCTGAATTTTTCAGATTAAATGGCATATTTGAATTTATCATTTTTAAATTTTATAATTTGATGCAAAAATATTTCGCATTAAGTGCGATAAATTTATAATTGAATTTGGTTATTTTTAAAAATGTAATATAATTTAATAATGTTTGGTATTAATTGGATGGTTAATTTGTAGGAAATGAATATTGAGGCTTATCAGTAACTTAAATGTTATCATAACTGTATATAAAGCAAGGAAGCACAATGATAATAATAGAGATGATAGAACGAAGAAGCTTTAAGGAAAAAAAGAAACCAACAGAATTTCGGATGCAAGTTCAAGAGATAACTACATGTCAATAAGCATAATCTAGAGTTCAATGATATTTTCTTAAAAAAAATCAATAACATGGTAATTTCGTGGAGCTTTCAAAATAAGAAAAATGAAAATACAAACCTGGTCATAGTATTTCTTCTCAGCCTTAGGTTGCTTCAAAGGCTTGGCATTTCCACCCTATGGAAGAAAAAAAAAACCAATAGAAAAACGAATAAGCACATTCATTTTAAAATATCAAATGTCTTAATGTCATATACTTTTTCCAAAAATTTTGTTATAGTCTGCAAAACCATATATGGATGCAGAGGGTTGATAATTTGAATGTTGATAAGTGAAAATGCAGAAAATTGTTTTGCCTGAAAAGACTAAAAATTCATCACCCATCATAAGTAAAAGAAAAAGGTAGGATAAGAGATCACATAGAGTAGACTGCAAATTAAGGGAGGTAATAAACATCAAAACAGAAGAAGAAAAAACATAAGAATAAACGGACCGAGTTGTGCAGTTGGATTAATGCAGCGAATACACAAAACCTCGACGGCGGCGTGGAGCTGAAGGAATAACCCAACAATTTAATTGTAGAGTGAGAAGAAAATCCGTGTCAAATGCGTTTCTTCTGGTTTCCGATGAATAAATTCGTTTTGCCATGGAAGAGCGGGGAGTGGGGAGTTGTGTAATGAAGGGTAGGTTTTTTGATTTTAAGCAGTATTGCCGGTTTTATTTGTATGAAAAAGTGTGAATCAATATTGGTATTCTATAATTAATGTGGTGATAATTGCGAATCAATTCTGGTATCGTGTAATTATGGAATGTCTGTGCTGTATTCTTTTCTCTTTTCTTTTCTTTTTTTTTTGTTTTTGAAACGGGTACAACCGGATTTGGATTAAAATCAATTTTATTTTCCTTCCTATATATATATATATATATATATCTTTGAACTTCATGTATATCGGATAGCATTAATTTATATTATATATGCTTTTAAATATGTGTCGTTGATGTTTCGTGCTTTAAATTTTGAAATTAGGTGTGTCGACGTATACATGTCGTGTCGTGAAATACGTCCATATTTGTTTCCATGTTTTTTGCCAAAGAATGTTTCACGATAAGATAAATTGCGTACAAATTGCGATGAAAAATGATTTTCAACGTGAACTATAATTTCTTTTTTACGGATACGAAAACAACACACGCACACACATTTTTGTCCCCACTGAAACTCAAACCCGAAACCTTCGGGTTAATGACCACAGCATTTCTGCTGGGCCAATGCCATGTTGGCAACCTGAAATATAACTTGAAAAGTACTCTATCTTATTTGACTTATCACCACTCACAAAAAATAATTATTTATCACAATTGATGTTTCGTGTCAAATAAATTTTCAAATTAAATATGTTACCGTATTCTTTTCGTGTAACGCGATATATCCGTGTTTAATAGAATTTTGTTCTTTAAAAAAAAAACAACAAAAAAAACAGTTCTTTCAACAACAAAAAAAAAAAAAAAAAAAAAAAAAAACCAACAACAACAACTTGCAGCCGAGATTGGTGCAAGTCACGTGGCAGCTTTACATAGCTTTACAGGACTGATTAAGGGAGGTGCTGTATCGGAGGGGATCTGACCCCATTCTAGGATAATACTCGTGTACGCCACAGCATCCTGGCAGTGCAACGCTAAATAAATATAAATTGTTCGGTCAATTCTTGGCCAGTCGTCGCCTCGCCGTGCAAAAAATTGCTTAGGGTTAAGCTGACAAGCCTTTTTATGTCTCACACTTATATGGGGTGATCATTCTACTATTTTTCCATGTGGGGACATTACATTTCCCTTATAAGGGGTGGCGTCTCGCCAGACAATGAGGCGTTTAGGATCGTCCTCTTAGAGAGTAATTAGAGTCATCCTTACACCGTCTTTTCAGACGGTGCGGTAGCATATATAGTTCCGTCTCGATAGTGGGCTCGATACTATTTCTATAACGCCCCTGCACTCGGCGCCAGAAGACTAAATAGTCATAAATGTGTCGGTCATTTGCTTAGACCGTCGTCCTCGCTTGGTCAAAAGTGCTAACTTAGAGTTGACAAGACCTTTATGTCTCACACTTATATGGGGGTGATCATTCTACTATTTTTCTTATGTGGGACATTACAACTCGACTAACGATTTTTCTCCTAACCAAACATCCTTTCGAAATTTTAAGCTACCTCCATCATCCAATTTCCACCTCAAAGAATCTAAAAACTTCTCCCCTTTTGCTCAATTCTTAATTTTGCCCATCTACTAAATATTTAATATATTATGTAGTTCATTTGCTTTTTTAAAATTTTGATTTGCCCCTTCTTAAATTTTCATTTCCCCAATGTTGTTTCTCCCCTTAAGCCTTTACGCAAGATTTTGTGTCCGCTGTTACTTGGCACTCCTTTACCATTTGGATACAATAAAGTAAGTAAAAAAAAGGGTCTTTATTTTCATCCCACCGTAACTACCGGTACACTACATTGAATCGACTTTCCACCTTTTGAAGTCAATTTTGACTTAAGAAACGATTTTGAAAAGATCGATTCAGTGTGGTGTATATGTGGTATGATGTACTGGTAGAATGGTTATGGTTATTGTCAAAATAAATGCTCCCTAAAAAAACGCCAAGTTTATACTCGTTCCAAAGTATAAGTCATCATGGAGTTTTCACATAGATTAAGAAAGTGGTTAAATATATCATATTAATTATGCTAAAATACTTAATACATTATGAGATTATCTTTTATTTATGGATTTATTTATTGAATAATAAATCCTTTGAATGCCAAGTTTTACTCTCCTATATAAAGAGAGTCCTCCTGCTCAAAATACACATAAATTTGAGTTCTTCACTTAGAAAAAGGAAGAGAAATTTCGGTTAAGTGAGAGGAAAAATCTGCTTGACGGAAGATCGTGGTGCTCATCACATCTACTTCCATTCCAATCATGCTGATATATTTATACGTATAAAAAAGTTGTTGAATGAATATAAATTAGCGGTAAGATGAAGAAAACGTTAATAAATGCGATAATTTGTTTGTCTTATAGAAAGTGAATATACCATTTGTAGTACGAATCTAAGACTCGACTTTTGTTTGATAAAGTCAAAACCATTTAGAATCACGGCTGAAATATGTATATAAAACACATCTTAAGAACTATTAAAAGCAATTGGTTTTATATTTGGATAAACGCTTCTTCATATTCCATAGTTAGTGCATAGTCCCTAAAAGACAAGACTCAAGACTGCTCAGGGTGATTCTTTCTCCGGAGTTGCGGTTATATTGTCTCAAAGGTTCAATGACTAAGTTTCCTTTCAATCGGGAAAGGATAATGGATATAAAGTAAGTAACATAGCTTGTTCATGACGACCTTCGGGTCCGATGAAAGATACTGAGCTAGTAGGAGCTTCCGAGTAGTGACTTCTTGTCTCGATAACTATTCAAACACTCCGGTAAGTTTATCCAAAATATTATGAGGTTTCTCTGCTTTCAAGCAGAGATAGAGTATTCTATACTCGAAATGGGCCATCACATAGTCCACAGGGATGATGCTCGCTCCGCCTCATAGTGAAATGCTTTACCAAGTGAGAAACCGTTAAATTGCCTTATATATTTTTAGATGCGCTTACAATACATCGCTTAACTCAATAAAGATATTGAAGTTTAAATAACGGTTTACATTGAAATGTAAGACCGAGAAGTCTACCTAGAATATGCTTTGGAATTTACGGATAAGGTGTGGATTCGTTCACCCGCACTTCCGTAAATATAAGCATTTAGCAGACACGGTGCTTGAAGGTAAGACTGGGAATTTTGCAGGCATACGTCGGTCAATGACCATTCGTGCTATATCTTTTAAACTATTGAGTATAAAGGTTAGATATAGGATTCTTGAAATCGGGAAGGACAATATATTTAGATCGAATTTCGATCCACCGTAATGTAGTGGAGTATGGTTTATCCATCACCCGTTACGAGTTCCTGCAGACTTTGTAGTCTAAGGATCGATCGATGACCTATGCTCTTTTGTGAGCGATAGGATTACGATAATAGAGGTTGGTTTACAAGCCATAACCTCTGTGAATGGAGTTTGGTACTCCGTAGTCGTTCATACTCTTGTAGAACCACCGAGCGCCTCAGCCCACGTGGGAGTAATTGGATCTACACGGAAAGAGTAGAATGCATAGGAAAGTTTATCTTTCGTGAGCAAAGCTTGAGTGGTCAGAGAGTTAATCGGACCTTGAACTCTCTTATCACTTAGTATTGCATGATTTCGCTCATAAGCGTAAAATAGGGGTGATTCCCCGAGATTTTCTTGCCAAACAAACGGAGTCTGGATTCATTCAAAATGTATGGTATTGCTTTATGAACTAATGACGTAATGACTCGTCAAGGCTTATGTCTTTTGTGGATAAAAAAGCAAACCTCTCGGTCACTAGAAGTCATATATTTCTACAATATGTGGATGCTTTTAGTATTGATAGCAAGTTTAGTATTTCCTTTAGTATCTTGAGAGAACGAGGAATAATATGCACATATTCATGTATGAACTTGGATATGTGTGATACAATCGATTTTGACTTTAAGTCGATTGAGGATGATCGTTAAGTCGATCTCGGGCTCAGTGTTTACTCAGTACCACATGATTAGATAGACCGGTAACGTTTCGATTCTACGGATCGTCTCGAGCCGACAACCTGACTAATCATTAAGACCCATGACATTTAGATGTAGTAGGTACTTCCCGAGTCACCGACTATCCTACGACGGCATACTCGGAGTGTACTTTGGAATCGAAATGGTTATGATATGCTTAGTGGGTACTAGCATACGGGATGAGTCTCCATTGCTTTAGAGCAAGTGGGAGATGTAGTTTGTTGTATTTTAAATAATAGGGTGTGCTCTAAAACAATTAATCACATGCTTTCGTGCAAGTGGGAGATTGTTAGGTGTGATGCCCGAAAGACAATTTTTTGTAATTGTTTTATTTAATAAATGAAATGATATTATTATTCATATTTATTATTCTCATAATCACCGATGTGGCAATAGTATTTACACTACGTAAAAACCCTAAAGTATATCGTTTATGTAATCACTTAACTCGATTGTATGGTATATACACGGGAGGATTGAGTTAGTGAAGATGTACTTAAAATACAATTAGCCCGTAGTAAAGTTAATCGAGTATCGGGTCTCCTTTAACGTATTATTAATGTGCCCATAACACATATAGGTGTGATTGTCTTATCGGACTTTCGGTTAAGAGAACCTAATGGGGCATTTATATATGATAGATATATCATATGAAATTTGGACCGATTTGATCCGAGTTCTCAATATAATTCCGTAATTGAGAAGTCTTATCGAATCATTAGATGATCATATTATGGATATATCTTAATCTCGAGGTGATCACAGTCAACTCGCTTGGATCGAGTATGAGGTTTGACTTGACGGTTAGTGATTACGAGTCCGTGATCCGAATTACCCCATCTTGGCATTGTCTTTGGATTGAGTGAGTAGTCCGTGTGTTATCACAGATATCGGAATCCATTCCTTCCATTTATGGAAGTAGATAAACGATTCCTCATGAGTTAATCCACAGACATTGATCGATCCACGGGATTCATATTACAATCGATTAGCTACCGGTGAGTTATTTGAATTATTGATCACTAGGGGTTAATGGTAAGTAAGGACAAGATGTTTCAAAAGGGTTAACGGTAACTTCCCAATTTAGAATGAACGATCTATGGAGGATTAATCCATATGAAATGATTATATCGGTGGACGCTTATTACTTTCTTGTGAGAGAGATAAATATAATCTTATAATCGGAGGAGTGCGACCACGGGATTATGGTGGCATATTCTCGTGATTGATTTATCGAATATAATTATTCATTCATCGATAATTATTTATTTGATTTATCGGAGTCACGATTATTAGTCCATGGTCCCCGACGTGCCTCCTAATATAGCATAGATATTCTCGGACGTCGAATCCTAATAATATTAATTTAGTTCATGTTGGACTTTATTAAAACGATATGTGAATTAATTGTTTAGTGGACTATTAAATTAGTTTGGGCTAAATAATTAAATATGTGGAAAAGACATTTTCCATAATCTTGGCCCAATTATTGTGTAATGGCAAAATTAATATTGACTTAGGTCAATATATACAAATTTCGCCCCATGTGATTGTTTTTAACAAGGAATTAGTTTCTTTGTGTATTAAAAAAACACGTAATGATAAAATATTTATTGGATAAATATTTATGGTAATAAATAAAGATAAATATTATTTTTAGATTTGTTCTAAAATATTATGAGATTATCTTTTATTTATGGATTTATTTATTGAATAATAAAATCCTTGGAGGCTAAGTTTTACTCTCCTATATAAAGAGAGTTCTCCTGCCTCAAAATACACATAAATTTCGAGTTCTTCACTTAGAAAAGGAAGAGAAATTTCGGCCAAGTGAGAGGAAAAATCTTTGGTGATTTTTCCGGTAGCAACAGTGAGTACTTATATTATGGGACAACATGAAAAAGCTAGGTTGACTTATATTTTGAGACGGAGAGTACAGAAGGGAATTGAACAGGAATATCCTCTCAAGTATTTAATGGAGTATTCTCTCAAGTATGAGTGATCTAACCACACACCAAAATGTGAAAATCATCTAACCGTTTATTTATTTTTTCAAAACTACATCGTTTTGATGATAATGTGTAAAAACAAATACTACATCCGTCCCACAAAAAATGTCCACATTTAACAAAAGTTTTGTCCCATAAAAAGTATCCATTCAGAAACCAACACATCATTTAATGCTATTTTTCCAAACATACCCCTAGCCTAACATTTATTGTTGTATGTTCATTTCATATTCTAAAGCAAGCATTAATTATAAAATAGGGGTATATATGTCTATTACTACTAAAACACAACATATTAACTGAGTTTCTTAATATGCGTGAATAGTAAAATATGGACATTTATTATGGGACGGAGATAGTATATTTTACCATTAAGTACTTGAGAGGATTGACTCCCGTATAAAAGAGCCTATTTCGGGTTGACCGTGACATGTATTAGCAATTACGGTCCTATATAGAGTTTCAAGTGCTTGCTTTTGATGCACATGACACTTTCCCTATAACTATCGGCAGTTCCGCACACAAAACAAATGCTAAGGTGTCTCTCCCTCTTTAATTTGACTCTCTTTGTGTATCCAGCACTTTCAAAACGGTACTAAAAGATGTGTGACGTAAGCTTTTGATTTCATTTTCGATTTCTGCTATTTATCTTTTTGTGCATTTCTGTGTTTACTCATGTTTGATGCAAGTATTGTATTGTCTTAGTTGAATTTACGAGGAGATCGTGTGGAAAGATGTGGAAGCTTAGGATCGCCGAGGGAGGAGGCCCGTGGCTGAAAACAGTGAACGGTCATGTAGGCAGGCGAGAGTGGGTGTATGACCCGAATCTCGGGACACCCGAAGAGATAGCTGAAATCGAGAAGGCTCGAGAGGATTTCCGTGTCAATCGATTCCACCGCAAGCTCAGCTCTGATCTGCTCATGCGTATTCAGGTTAAATCCATCCATTGCCCTCCCTTCCTTCGTTCTTATTTATGACCACACTAGACCGAGAATAGTTATTATGCAGCAGTAAAAACACATCTCAGCCCTCCATTTGGTATCACCTATAAAATCACCGTTGTATAATAACTTTTCTCCACTAGACCGCTCTTCCTCCTTATATTATCTCATACAGTTAACAATTTATTGTACCTCTCTCGTTTTTTAAAACTTATATATCTTTTAATCTATGTTTAAAATTTTTAAAAAAATCACTATTTTTTATTATTATCTTTTCATCCTCTTCGTTTTAGAGAACTCATGTAACACCCCGTTCCCGAATACCGAGTCATTGTCTGAAAAAAAAACGTTCGATACGTATAACATTAAATAAATATAATATTATACGTAAACCTCTACGTCATCATATCGAGTTAAACAAAATGGAACCGGGTAAATCATATAAAGAACTAAGAGATTACAATGCCATCCGGCTAAAGATAGAAAAATGAAACTTACAACAACGAAATATCTTACAAATACGATGTCTGACAACACAACAACCTTATCTTACAACACGTCTTAACAACGCCAAAAAAAATACAACAAGCCTTGATAATAAAAGATACAAGGTTACATAGTTCAACATGATAATAAAGGCATGATAAAACTCCATGGCAAAGCATATCAAACATCATCCTCATAATCACCATAATCCAGATCACCCTAGCCTGCATGTCTTCTCAAGACAAACAACAAACAAATATGCCAAAGAGGCAAGTACATAGCGTACTTAGTAAAAGCTAGGAGCTATGGAACAATCATGTTTTATAATGAATGGTTTACATATTATTATTAATTAATGTTATCTTTACGAACACGACTCAAACTTTAGGGTTCACATCATTCTCATCAACATGTCGTGAGAATCTTACTTTGTTTCTGGTTTAGTTTATCTTTGTTACATAAAGTATTCAATAGCACCACGCACGATGCTGCTCATCGCGAAGCATCTGTTGCAACCTACTAGCGATGCATACACTAGTAGTCACGGGCTATTCCCGATAGGGTGAGTGTTCGGCGAAGTCTCTCCATTTCTGGTGTCTCTCAAAGACCAGCGAAGTTATTTATTTTATAAGACCACACCATACATCGCGATATTGTCCTGTGCCTTACCAAGAATAAATTGATGTTTATGCTTTTAGCTACACAAATATGTATATTATTAATTGTTAACAAGTCACCTAAGTATTTTCAAGGAAAAGCTCATTTAACACTTCTACTCCCTCACTTAGACAACTAGACGTAGACAAAGCCTATCACATACACAAACATTGATGGGTATTAATCCATCAAAGCACAAGGTCATTCATGCTCAACGGTCTCGAACTTCAAATCTTAGAAGAATCCATTTGTGCCGGAAATAAACGCATCTGAAACTTAATCATGGCTTTGTCATGTTTATTTAAGGTTATTAGCTAGATCAAGAATCATCAATCAAAACTCATTTCGGGATCTTAAAAATTCAAAACTGCAAAACAGACCCTTTGGCGCGCGCTTAGACCCTTCGGCGCGCTGAAGCACATTTTAAAACTCTTAATCTTCAACTATGCAAACTATTAATTTATTTTACGTTGATACCGTAAAATATATTTTTAGCTGTTTAATTAATGTGGGAAAACCATAACGCCGAGTCATGCCCAAATGTCAATCTATGAAAAGCATAACAGCACTAATCGGGCTGTCGGTACAATCCACATGTTGTCCAATAGTCCGTTAAGCATGTTACGCATTCCAGAACACAATCTTGCGTTTGTGCGACATTGCTCAATCGTCCATGTGTCCGATCTCTAATAAATCACCACACGAATTAACACCAGGGACGGGGATCCTCCAAGGATCGTAGACCAAATGACTGTATCTGTTTGAACACGTTTTTCTCCCCAAGATCCAAGCTAAGAATCAAGAAGGAAAACAAATTTCTTCTAATGTCCTTCATTGATGCGGCGGCTAGTGTGGCGTGGGATAAGAGAAAAACTTAACATCTTGGGTTAATGAGTCCAAAACTTAAATCACTTATTAGGAGAAATTCCACCAATGCCCTTTTACTAACAAAAAAGAAAAGATGGAATCAATAAGAGTCGTTTTTTCGCACCACACTTGATCTACTACTGTACCACATCAAAATGAAAAAAAATTGATATATACTCGTTGCACCACATCTATTATTTTAAAATTTCAAAATCTACCTCTACACCATATTTTATCTACAAAGTTAAGGGAAAAAAAAATACTATTGCCAAGTGTTTTTTACTGCCACCAAAATTTTATAATATCATATCTTCCACCAAAATTTTAAAATTTACAAAAAAAACCTCATCTTTATCTCTTCATCTTCATCTCCATCTCCATCTTCATCTTAATCTTCATCTTCATCTCCATCTTCTCCATCTTCAAACCCAAATCAATTTTCTTATCACCAAATCCATTTTTCTATCTTCTTCATTTTTTTCATCTTTAAACCAAATCAATTTTCCTATCACCAAACCTATTTTTCTATCTTCTTCATCTTTTTCATCTCAATCTTCTTCATCTTCAAACCCAAAAATCAATTTTCCTATCATCAAACCCATTTTTCTTTCTTCTTCATCTTCTTCATTTTCAGACCCAAATTAATTTTCCTACCATGAAACCCATTTTTCTATCATCTTTATCTTCAAACCCAAATCAATTTTCCTATCACCAAACTCATTTTTCCATCTTCTTCATCTTTAAACCCAAACCCATTTTCATATCACCAAACTCATATTCCTACTTTTTAAATAAATTTTCAAGATACAATTTTTTAAGATTCAAAGAGGTATTTTGAACAACATTGGATCGAAAAAATTGGATCTGGAAGTGGATTGGAAAATTAAATCACGATTTTATGTCACCCAAATCAATTGTCATTCTATTTGCTTAAAACCCTAATTTCTCCAATTGGGGGGTTTTTGATTTCATTGTTTGATTCATCTAAATCTCCAAATAGGCTTTCGTTTTTGTTTATTTTGATGGGATTTGATGTAGATGAGGATGAGGATGAGGATGAAGAAAAAAAATGTGGAGATGATGAAAATGGTAAAGAAAAAAGGAGATGAATATTATGAATGTGATGAAGATTGAAAATAAATATGATGAAGATTATGAATATGATGAAAATAATGGATTTGTGTAGATTTTGTAAAGGAGTTGTGATGAATATGATGAATTGTGAGGGATGAATATGATGATTTAGGATGAAGAAGATGGAGTGTGTTGATAGGGTGTCGGATGTAAGATATATTTAATTTAAGGACCAATATGTAATAAAAAAAATAATTAGTAGGAAAGTAATATAAAAGTGTGGTGTAAATGTAGAAAATGTGGTAAATAAAGAATGAAAAATATTTGAAATACAATGTGGTATAAAAGCAGATTTTGCTTTTTGACATGGTGTAAAAGGCAGAGTGGTGCAGTGGTAGATCAGATGTGGTGCGATACAAATGTCAGTTAATTAAGAACGACGTACCAAACTTATCGTGAAACCGCCCAAAAGAACATTGAAGAAACGCTTCATTTTGCTTCATTGTACATTAAAAAGAAATGAGAACCAGAATTTGAATTAATATCAGTTCGCATGTCATTCCAAAACAAGACAACATAGATACTCAAGCCAAACATAAGCAATCACACCAAACATAACCAATCACACAAGACAGGACTAGTACCTTAAGTTTCAATCATACCTGAAGTTCTTTTACGATCAACATGTGTTGTTTCAATTCCTGAAATTCATTTACCGTGATTTCTTTTAATTGTTGAAGGCGAGGGGGATATCATGCCTTTTTACATAGATAATGGTTAACATGAATAAGTCTATTAAGAAATGGATATCTTTGCATATCTACTTATGGAAGATATTAACAAATGGATATCATTGGTCATTTCTTAATAGAACTAATTCATGCAAGCAAGTCTACAAAAAAGTAAAGAGATCCCAATGTTTTGTAAACGGGTGACAATCTGTTAAAACAAAGAGACCTCACGGCTTTACATTATCGAGTCCAAACAACACACATAATGGGCAAAACACATCTAAGTATACATTTAACTAACACACTTACATTGCCAAAATTAGATTTTAATGCCTCTGTTATGAGTAAAAATGTAACTAGATTACTTTTCATTTTAACACACTTACATGGCCAAAATTCATAGTTGGAAAGTTATTTACAATGTGAATAAATACACTAATTCATAATTGGGAGTATACATAAATTCATTGGTGGACAATTCTTTACAAAGTCAAGAAACACGCTAATTCAAAGTTGTTATGTGCACATTAATTAGGCCATTATAATAAAATTCAACATATAACGTCAGTAGATTGACGTTACATTAAAAGAGTAACGTCAGACTCACAAACGTTCTCTAAAACGTCAGCCACGTCAACGTTACGAAGACAATATTGACATCACCCACACTGACGAAGAAGTAGGTTACCTTAGTGGACTTTTATGATCTAAACGTCATCCCATCTGATGTTGTATATGTACAAAAACGTCAATATAGGCGACGTTTCAAGCATCCGGTCATCTTCCCCATCCATCCGATCGGAAAACGGCCGTTAAATCGAAACATACCCAAAAAAAACCCTCCAATTTCAACCTTATATCAACTAAAAACGAATACACACTACAATGAAACAAACATTCAATTAAAGCCTTCGCTTTCTAGGTGCATTACTTTCGAAAAAAATAGTTTCTACCGATTAAAACCTTAAAACTACTCCATTAAAACCTTTAAATATCTTTCAAAAATTACTCCATTAAAACCTTCGATTTTTACTAATTATTTACAACCGAAATGCAACAAAACAAGATACTTATATAATTTGGATCAAAGTGATGTTGTTCTTAGCTTTACTTGCGGTTTCCGGCGAAATTCCCAACGAGAACTCCGGCGAAATTCTTAGGGTTGTAGAAGCAAGTTTGTTTCAAATGAAAAATAAAGAGAAGTAATGAAGATGTAGGGGTTAAAAGGTTTATTAAAAAAACGAAGGGGTAGAAGTTAAAAGGCGAGGGACTAAAGTGTTTAATTTTTAAAACACGAGGGATTAAAGTGTATAGTTTTTAAAAGTTATTAAATGGATTATTTTCAAGTAGTGCCTTGAGTGATTATGTGTTATAAATAAGTAAATGAAAAATAATAAAATAAAGGGTGCCGATAGCTTTTTCGTGGTGCCGATAGAAATCGCATTTTCTAAGTCAAAGATAATATTTTGAAGGTTATTAAGCCGACCTTGAATGTTATTAAACTTGGTCCCGTTATTGACCCGGCGATCACCGGATCACTTGTTCATCTGTTGGGTCGCCGGTTGAACCGGTGGCTTATATATTAGTAAATGATAAATTATATTATGAAAATTACTAATTATGTAATATTTAAGTAATTATTATGATATGAAATTTTTTTTTTTTTTACCCAAAGGACGAAAGCTTTTATTACTAACCCGGAGAAAAACCCGGGACTAAACAGAAACCGGCGCTACCCGGCACTTACAATTACCGGACCAACCCGGTACTAAAACCCCGGCACCGGGCCGGGTCAACAACAAAAACAAAAACAACAACAACAACAACAACAACGTCAACAAACAGATAGAAAAGCCAGGGAGTGCTGAGCCAAAAGAAATATTCTCGGAAAAATTCGACGATTAGGCGCCAACAGACACGGATTCCCCGGGTCCATCTATCAATTGACAACAAAACTAAACACACAAAAAGAAAACAGAGACTATCTACTAAAACACCACCGCCGGTAGAATCGCCGCGCCACCCACGCGCCGCCGCAAGCCACCACCCAATCAGAAAGAGCCCGCAAGCCTGACTTTCCTTCCCAACCAGGGAAAATAACTGACGGAAGGAAACATGGACAAAACGAACAAGGCAATCCAAGCGCCGGTGAGAAGAGCCGCACCAAACAAAGCGACTCCAAAACAAGTTACCGCGCGACAAAGAAAGCAACCACCCAAGCCCCAGAAAAACGCCATCGGGGCACCGCCACCACCAAGACCAACCAAGCAGGAGTGAAACACAGAACCGCAAAATCGTCACCGCCCAACGGTCAGCCCCAAAAACCGGAAGCACAGCAATAGGAGGAGTCCAATCGCCGGAATCCAAGGTGATGAGCGGCAGGCAAAGAAAAAGAAGAGCAAACCGAAATCAACTTAAATATATACAGAGAAGGGAAGAAAGAGCCACCTCCGGCAGGGCGCCGGAGGAGCGCAGGCCACTATGACGATGCTGCTGTACGAAGCTTCTAGGAGGGAGAGAGTTTCTAGAAAGAGAGAGAAGAGTCCCTTTAAAGCTGCTATGATATGAAATTAAACATCACTTTATGAGTTACCTTCTTAAAAACTTTTTAGATAAGACCTTTTCAAAAACTTAAATTATAATTTATGTTATTATTATAAACGGATATGTTATTAAAATATATCATCAAATATTAATTATTCTTATTACATGTAGTTTTTTTTTTTCTTTCTATAGTGATGCTCTTATTGTTTTCATGCGGGCGGGGATGGAGATTCGAACCCCGATCAATATAATAGAATGGTCTTTACCACTAATCTAAGTTCAATCCCCATTTATTGTTAATATTAAGAATAACTAAATGTTCTTTTTTTTTTTATACTACCTTTGTGTTGGAAAGAATAATTTTCGTAATTTATAAATTATTTAATGTGATAAATATAATTTTCATGTGAATCTATCCATATTTATTTAAAAAAATGTTTACATAAAGATTAAATAATATCGGATAAAATGAGTGTATTTTTATTATTTAACACCATTTCGACACTCGCATAGAGCCATTTTATTGGATGACTCGAGGGTTTTTTTTTTTTCATTTTTTTTTAGACAAATCCTTTTTATTTCAATTTAAGTGGGTAACCCAAAAGATTGAAAAATTTGGTCAGATAACCCAAAAGATTACATCAAGACTCATGAAATTTACTAAAATCAAAAGATTACATCAAGACTCATGAAATTTACTAAAGAAAAGTAAGCAACATATTCGGCCACTAAGACTAAGGCACTACTAATGTCCAGGTTAGTAAAACACAAAAGGATCATAGATAACTGCCTTCGATATAAGCACATGAAGTGGTGAGTTCTTTTGCCTAGACATTAGTTTTTATTTGTTTTCAAGACATGATCTAGTGGTAAAGTGTTTGAGTGTTGTAATGGCAGCCACATCGGGAGCTGGAGTGTGGAGGTTCAAATCCCGTAAATGGATGATTTCTTTCGGTATATTGATATAACTGAGCTACTAGGTTACCTGATTAACATCTCCACCCATTCCGGATAGGGAGTGGAGACCCGAAACTTGTTTTTGGGTCCTGACCCCCGTTTTGTAACCCCGAAAAAAGGGAAACTTGAAAAAATATGTCTGAAAAGTAAAAAATTAGAAAAAATATGTAAACATTTGAAAACTATGCCTGCGTCCGATGCATGAGCGACACACGCATGACTACTGCGCGACGCATGAGGCGCATGCGTCGAGCATATTTTATCAATTTTTTTACTTTTCGGACATAGTTTCTAAAGTTTAAAATAAAAAAAAAACACGTCATCACCTTTTACGTCGCATCAAACTTCTGGAATTCTTGTTAGTAATTTGGAACCGTGAGTACAAATTCGAAGCATTTCAAGTTTGAAATCCGTCACCTTTTTGTCATAAACTATAATCAACAAAAATGGTGCGGCCAAATCCTTGATCCAGAGAAAGAAAATAAGCAATTTCAGGCTGTCAAACAAGGGTTATATCGGTGGTCAATGAGCGAGCAGTTACTTGGCGGTTCCGATGCATTCAAAGATGGAGCAGCCAAGACAGTTAACGGTAGCTGAAGGCGGTTGAAGTCAGTTGCTGTGGTTGACGTCTGAAAGGTTGCAAAGGTTTGAAGCGGCGCCCGGGAAATTTTGGGTGTTCACTGTTCAGCGATTTTGCAGAATATAGCCTTTTAGTTTGATTTTTTCTTCTCGTTTGAAAAAATACTTACAAAAGATTACTTCAAAATCATGTATTTAAAATCCATAGATACAATAATTAAATTAATTGATGTTATATATTATTCACATAATCGTTTGTATTTATGTTATCGTTGGGCCGGTCTTGTGGATCGGTTGAAGGAGATTTTGATCGGGTACCAGATGTTACAAGCGATGGTTGGCATCTGTTAATAGTGGTTGTCCCTTAGTCTTTCTCCATCGGTATCAAGTCCTCCAGACTTGAATCGGTCGGAGAAAATTAATAAACTTTAGGTTATCATGTTATCACGGGATAACGTGTTTATATCACGTTCGATACCGAAGCTCTTCCATAGAATGTGGAGATGTCTCCTGAGTGCTGTTTTTCATTGCTGGAGTTTTTATGTCTCCATAGAATTCAAGGTTACAGATGTACGAGCCTATAAAACATATCCTGTACAAGTAAGGTCGTTCATTGTTGGAGTTGTTGCCTCTCTCGTGTCATAGACTTTCCCCATTGGCTTAGTGAATCGTAAATAAAAAAAGAAGAAGAAGAAATATTTCAACACTTATTTGATACCAACTCCGTTACAAAATATAACTTATCCTACACTTTTAGATTTGTCGTCATTTTACATTATCAATGCAATTTTATTACTCTTTTCTCTATTTTATCCCTAATTTATTATCAATCCAACCATTTTTATCAACAATTACATTAATGATAGTCAATGGGCATTTTAGACATTAACATTTAAATTTATGACACTCAAGCACTTTATTAATCTGTGTGAAAACCTCGACTTATATTTTATGACTCATTGGTCAATCAAAACCTGCAGCGAACGTTGATCTGTAAGTGTGAATTTCTACTGAATAAATGAGAACAATTATACTCGATGTGTGCTAATGTAGATCTTCTTTCTCCCCCTGAGAAGCATCTAAATATCATTTGTATGTTGGCTTCTTTCTTTGTATAGTTTTCGAAGGAAAATCCTTGCACTTCTCAGTTACCCCAGGTGAAAGTGGAAGAGTTGGGGGATCTCACAGAGGAGAATTTAGTAAAAACATTAAAAAGGGCCATCAATTTCTATTCAACTATCCAGGCTCATGATGGACACTGGCCAGGTGATTATGGAGGGCCAATGTTTGCAATGTCTGGCTTGGTAAGTTGACTCTGCTAGCAGTGACTTGTTTGGGTTATCAAATGCCATTTTGAGGTTTTTTTTATATTTATAGAAAGCATTGATTCCTTGGACATATGTCTTTTATGAATATGATTATATATAACCATTTGCTCCAAAGGTTGCAAACCTATATAAAAAACATGATATAAAAATGTAAGATTTCTGACTTTGTTATTTGTTCCAATTGTTCCACAGGTTATAACACTTTCCGTAACCGGAGCACTAAATGCAGTATTATCCAAAGAACATAAGCGTGAGGTTTGCCGATATATTTATAATCACCAGGTGGGTATTTTATTTTATAATATGTAGTTTGTATACCTGCTTTGCCTTGGGTTCAGATTGTATGCATATCCCCTCAAGTTTTATGTTTTACGACTAGTATAATCGGCTTGTATATTTCTCTTTGGTGTCTGAAAAAATGAACCATTATTATATTGTTGATGCAGAATAGGGATGGTGGCTGGGGTTTACACATTGAGGGACCAAGTACCATGTTTGGCTCAATCTCAAATTATGTCACTTTGAGATTGCTCGATGAAGGAGTGAATGATGGAGAGGGTGCTGTGGAGAGAGGACGAAAATGGATTTTGGATCACGGTGGTGCTAGTAAAGTACCATCTTGGGGGAAATTCTGGCTTTCAGTTCTGTTTTCTCTCTTTAGCTTTAGGTTCTGGGTTGAGTATTTTATTCGGAGTTGTCATATTTTCCTTCTTTCCTTTAATATTGATCTATTTAGGTGCTTGGGGCGTATGAATGGTCTGGCAATAATCCGTTGCCTCCTGAGATATGGCTTTTGCCATATACCCTTCCATTCCATCCAGGTAACATCGATCTTCTTTGTGTTTTACTTTTTGAATTTTTGAGTATGCTTACTTATCTCTGACCTGGTGTGACTTATGTTCATACTTGTAAAAGCGTGAGGCGGGGCTGAGGCGTGGCATGGGCGCCTCGACGCCATGGCGGCGCCTCGGCATGCAAAGCGTGCAATAAAGTCGTAGAACTTATTTTTTTGGCCATTTAGATTATAACATATATAAAAGTCAACAAACAAGATCACATAATGTCATCTAAACAAGTTTTAAACTTTTAACACACAAAACAAGTACTACCGAATACCGATAAACTATAGTTAACCAATCAACCAAAAGGCTTCCGGTTTCAAAAGTTTTAAACGAATCTAATAGACTAATACTAGTGCTAGAGTTCACAAAATGACATAAAAGATGGGCATTAGCCATTAGGAAAAACAAGTTTCAACTTTCAAGTAATCATCGGTCATCACTCATCATGATCACTAATAAGCTCCATCGGTCCCATCCCCTCATCACTATTCTCCCCATCCACTCTTTCGTCAATGTCAGTGTCATCATCATCCAAAACAATTGGCTAAAACAGTGAAAACATTAACACCATAACTTTACATTCTATAAACAGGTGAACACTCGCAAATCAAAATTTAACCCGATTTAACCTCCACGGCTCCACCTATTAACTTTTCATTCAATTAACAGCCACATACAGCCAATTAACAGCCACATACACAAATAAAACAGCCACATACACAATTAACAGCCACATGACTTGCCAATTAACAGCCACATACACAAATAAAACACACCAAATCCATAGACTACTAAGTACTAACAAACAAAGATCACTAGTTCACTACTTAAAGTTTTAGAAAATCAAACAAACAAAGATCACTACTTTGACAATCATTTAATTCCATTATTTCAAAATCAAATTACTCACATCATTAGATTCAGTACTTTGATTTTCTTTCATTGTTTCATACTTTCATTAAAAGAAAATTATAAACATGTTTTTCAACTCCATAATCACATAAAGAATATATTATTTAACACAATCATGTGTAAAAAACGAATTTGAAAAAAAAAAAAAAAAAAAAAAAACGGGAAGGTCATTGTTTTTTACGAAGAAGGCTTAACGTTGAAGCTGCAATAGATTATTACAGCCGGTTATTATGAGAAGAAGTAAGATTTTTTAAATTATTAGGCTTTTTTTTTTATTTTAATTTTACTCCATGGTAGATGAAGCTCGCACTTTCTCAGCAGGACTGGAGTGGAGAAGGCAGCGGGAAATCAGAGGGAATGAAGAGAATGGGATGGGTTGACTAGGTTTTATGTTATTTTTAACTGGTTTGACGTTTTTGCCCTTCAACGCCTTGCACGCCTTGGACACGTTTTTAACGCCTCACGCCTTGCACGCCTTGGCGCCGCCTTGGACACGCCTTGCATTTTCTGCGCCTCAGCCTATGTTAAGGCGTCATAGCCCCGCCTCACGCCATGGCGCACGCTTTTACAAGTATGCTTATGTTGTACTTTGTGTCAATTACTTCTGGCACTTGAAAGTTAGACATAGCTATTATATTAAGAAACCTTATTAGGATAACAGATAACTACAATTGCTCACTTTGTCAGATTGAAGTTTGGTGGTATTTGATGCTACTTTTAGCAATTATTATTATTTGTATGTTAGTATACCAGTTTAAAGCGTACAATTTGGAACAATTTAACATTTCAACACGCCCTCTCAACTCTCAAGCGTGGAGTACATAGCGGTGCAAGGTCAATACGTATACACACAGGCGTATAAAAGCGTGACTACTAGGCAAACAAGTTGACCCAACACATCTATTACCAGTCTGGTCAGGTGTTTAGATGGATGCCAAGCATCACTATGGACCAGAGTGAAATGAGAAGACTCCTTATCCGGTCTAGCTTTGAAAGTTCACATATCTGACATTGAAACTAATCCGGTTTTTTTATTTTCAAATAGACGAGGGAACACTTTTCGCAAATAAAACAAAAGAAACTAGGGACCTAGTCTATAATGCAATAACTGAATCTCATCATCCTTTTCAATTACATTTCCTAAACTTAAAACATCATCAAACTGATCTTGAAGAAGATACGTACCACCCTCCAATTTTCCTAGCACTGCCAATCATCTTCTCCGTCCCTCATTCTGGAAAAACACAATGAGATGGAAAGAATTGAGCCGAACACTTACTCCCTCCGTTTTTTATGTGTCGCATAGAGAAGAATCACACAGATTAAAAAATATTTAATATGTTTAAATATAGTATAAAATGATTAAGTTATCCTTTGATTTTTTGAATATATGCACACCCAATAAATGTTGATTATCTCTTGTTAATTGTAATACTATATTGGGAATGTGTATATGCATGGGGTAATAGTGAGGCAATTTGACTTTTGGAGTTTTTTAGTATTGGAAATGTATTTTTTTATTGGAGATGTAAACACTTTTTTTATATATTATAATTAAATTGAGGGGTAAAGATGGAAAAACAATAATAAGTGCTGCATTGGTATTGTAAAATACAGATAAATAAAAACAGTAGTGATACATCCACTACTCTTTCAACCACAACATCTTACGCAACACAATCAACACCATATATTCTGTTGGGACCCATCACAAAAAATAATTCATCACTTTAATCAAGGGCTACCACACATGTAGTGGTTTATGCACTACACAAAAGTGTAGTGCACATATCATTATTCAAATAAAAATAAAGAAAATTCTAAAAAGTGACCGTATAAAAAAAAACGGAGGGAGTACTATCATGTGTAAATTGACTAACAGAGAATAGAATGCAAGTTAGGTTAGGAACATGAAGAACCGATTCAAGCTGAAGTTTTACAGAAATTTGTACTGTTCCTTTACCAGCAACAGTAGAGAGGGTTCCATCTGCAAGATGAACTTTATGACGTCTAGTGTCTAGCAGATGGAACATATGAAGTAAAGAGTTTAAAATTACCTCTCATATGACTAGAGGCTCTCCAAGAGGTGTTACCTTCTTGTGCTGTGGCCCCAACAGATGGATTTGAGATTGTTGAGGTTTTATCAGTGTTCAGGAGATGTTTGAGAATCTCCATCTGCTGCTTGGAAAAAGGCATCGTGTTCTCTGAAGAACATACAATTTTAGCATGCTCATTCCACTGATTTCCCTTTCTTTGATTCTGGTTTCTGAAATTATTATCTGATGGTCTTCCATTCAGTACCCAACAATTCTCTCTGATATGACCCCGTTTTTTTTAAAGTGGTCACACCCTTGGGGTTCCCCTTTTGATCATTCTTCCTTTGATTGTTTTTGGGATTGTTTCCATCAAGAGCATTTTGAACAATGAGAGCAGTAGAGGGATTTTGAGCTCCACCTGTGATCCCTCTTCTGCTTTCTTCTTTCCCAATTGTTGCAGATGCTTCCTGAATGGATGGAAGAGGAACAATAGAGAGGGTTCTTTCTGTTCATAGGCATGATTTAATCCCCTCAGAAATTCAAATACCCTTTCTCTCTTGAGTTTATGTAATCTCTGGTGTCACCTGTACATTCCCAGGTGTTGGCAGAAAGCAGATCATATTCTTGCCATATGACCTTTATTGAGTTGAAGTATCTGGTAAGGGTCCCTTGCTTCAGGTCTCGAAGTTTATTCAAATGCTTGACCATAATTACCCTTCAGAGTAGGTTGCAGCTGCAACATCCCAGATTTCCTTGGCAGTGGGATAAAATAGATGGATTTGGCCTATTTCTCGTTCCATGGAGCTGATAAGCCATGTCATAATTGTTGCATTTTCAGTTTTCTATGCCTGGAAGGCTTTGGACTCACTTTCAGCAGGAGCCTTTTTAGTACCAGTGAGATAGCCCATTTTTCCTCTTTCAGTTGCATACGTATGTACGGATTGAGCCCATTGGATGTAGTTCGTTCCATTCAACTTCATGGTAGTAATCTGGAGAGTTGGGTTTTCTATCCCTCTGTTGTTGGAACGGAAAGGGTTTATGGAAGAAGTAGCTCGATTCCGACATTATTCCAATCGGAAGTGAGAAGGAAAGTTATCAAGAAAGGATGGGTTCTGATACCATAAAGGTTTATCGAGCATAAAACAGAGATGAGAAGAGAATAGTTTATCATAGATTTGAAAGAGATGGTACAATTATTTATACAAAAGAGGCTGACTTTTGAGCTTCCAGCCGCCAAGCTTTTAAACATTCTCCAACTGCTAGGAGAATAAACAAAACTATCATAACAGCGCTTAAAAAGGCTAAAACTAATTACACCTATGCTGTGCTGGGCTTAAAAACAGTTGCAAATTTTAAAATAAAAGACAGTCAGCCTTCTAATAATAAGGCCTATCATTTCAGACTTTTGTATGTGTTATGCTAAGGGTGGATTACACTTTCTGACTTATTTTCGGTTTCCCCTTAATTGTAACTGGACAGTCTCTGTGATTGAGTTGATTGTATACTTTTGGTGACATTGTTGGCATCTTTATCTATATGAGACAAGTTTCTGGCAACAAAAGTTGCTAATGCGGTACAATGCAAAATGTTGCAGGAAGGATGTGGTGCCATTGCCGCATGGTTTACCTTCCTATGTGCTATTTGTATGGAAAGAGGTTCGTTGGTGAAATTACACCAACTGTTTTGTCTCTGAGGAAGGAAATTTTCACAGTGCCATACCATGAAGTAGATTGGAATCAAGCTCGCAATCAATGTGCAAAGGTATGGAATAAGAAACTATTTCCCTCTTTTTTCTTCTTGGCGTTGCGTCATAGCATCTTTTTCTTCTTCTCATGTACTGTTTTTAATTTTTGGGTAGTAAATATTGTATAGTAAACGTCATTCACTGATATTCAGCCATTGACATGTTCTATCTACTTCTACATCGAGTGAAAGTACTTCCAAGAAGATTTTTTAAAGCTCGGGAAGGACTCTTTATATCAATGTACTGTAGGAAGATGATATTGTTTTAATGTCTGCATACCATCTTTTCGGATTTCTTCAACATTTTTTTTTTTCTGTCTGTGATCTTTATTTCTTTCTGTGCTCGCATGACACTGATATAAATTTGTGTTATGTTGGGCAGCATAATTGTGTTACTATTTTTGCTGTCTTCCCAATTTGCTGTGATCTTTGGTAACATAGTATCCTTGCTAAAAAACCTAGTTTTGGTATTCTTGGAGGTCATCCAGTTAAAGAATTAAGACTTCAAAGTAAAATCTACATCTGATGAGTGCAGTGTATGTCTACAACTGTTGCACATACCACATTCTGTGAAAATCTTGGAAACTGATGAATTCAGTACAAATCTTTGGACTTGTTCTAAATGTCCGAAATTATTCTGCAATGTTTCAATCTGTCTGCAATCGTCCCCAATATTTGTCAACTTGACCATTTTTGTCCTGATTTCTAACCATAGCATGTAAATTCTCCACCAATAGCAAAACCTGAAAATTTCAAAAAGGCCGATGCAACAGATATACTTTAGATTTGGGAGTTTTTGTTATTGGACGATTATGGGCTTAGGTTATAAACAGGGGCCAAGGCCGGGGCCAAGCCGCATGTGTGGACTAATTTGGTTAAAGCTCAATGAATTGGTGCTAGACCTGTCAGTCTCCTGAGAATCTATGTTGAGGAGCATGTAGAATGAAACAACAGATATTTTTCCATACGTCTCAGTTTTGATGCTATTATTTGAGGCATGATTTATCAACCCGTTACATTCACATGTGCTAGAATCGCAAGCTAGCATCATATCGCTTGGATATTTGTCTAGGATCTGTCACTGCTACAACCGTGATTAACTGATTAAAAGTTCAACGAGGCTTAGTTTAATTAGCTTTGATGGGATGCGTATATGATGTTTACTTACATTGACCGATTTCGTGAAGAGTGTAAATAGAAATTACAAACTAGCAGTTGACTGGGAATCCGAACAGGCTAAAGCTTGGTACAGCTATCATTAATAGGTAGTGTAGAAGGGGATATGTTGTATCGCTTTCTGATGGACATGTAATTTCTGATCTTCCATGCATTCACTTTTCTAAATTCCTAGTAAATATTTTTCTCCTGAAAAAAAGGATTTTGATTGCGTTACTTATATACAGTATATATTTTTATCATTGTGGCTTGCAGGAAGATCTGTTCTACCCCCATCCTATCATACAAGATTTGCTCTGGACATCCCTTCATAAGCTTGTGGAACCTGTCATGATGCACTGGCCTGGCACAAGAATAAGAGAGATGGCTCTTCGTGCTGTGATGGATCACATACACTATGAAGATGAAAATACACGCTATATATGCATTGGTTCTTCAAGCAAGGTATCCACTCAGAAGTTTTGCCTGTAATATGTTTGTGAAGAAATATACTTTTTTGTTTCTAATCTAGGTAATAATCCTCTTACTTCTTCTCCTCTGTTGACTGGTGGGGTTGGATGGCTTAGTTTATTGCTCTTTTAGTTTATCTTCCTGTTGCTAGTTTTGAAGAAGTTGGATATTTATATATTCCTCAAACTAACGAAATTTAATATAGGTTCATCCTTACAATTGTCGGTCGTTCATCTTCGTTGTCCATTTTGCATGTAACACACGGTTGTTTATCCTTTTGATTTGTGTATTTATGTTCTTACCTGTAGGCCTTAAACATGCTTTGCTGTTGGGTGGAAAATCCAAATTCTGAAGCTTTCAAGTTGCATCTCCCAAGAGTCCATGACTTTCTGTGGCTTGCGGAAGATGGTATGAAGATGCAGGTATCGAATTTTTTTGTTTTCTGGCATATTTCTTCTGGGTTTGGTTCATTGTTTTCATGGAATTCCCGTAAGTATTTCTTGCATTACACCAAGGAGATGTACAGGTGTTGGTGTTGGTTTACTCCCTAGCATTCCAGCCTTTTTGGGAAGGTCAATAATGTATTTTCTTTGTGAAATAGAGACTCCCTCCTTGGTTCTAGCCACTTCCAAACCAATAAGGTGTCCTAGAGTTCCCAGGTCCTTGACATCTGACACTTTTTATGGTGTTTATTTCACTTGTATCGTCTCCAGTGACGTTATGCCATCCACACCTACAGTAAGTATTACTCTTTTCCCAAGGTTTGTATCTTTGACAAATAAAGTACGGTCACTATGACATTGTCTCAATCTGATCTCTTTAACGACCGTAATGAATCTATGGAACCAGGCCCTGGGTGATTGCTTAAGGCCATCCAGGGACTTTCTGAGTTTACAGACTTTCCCTTTGTTTTCCTTATTTCAAACCCAGGAGGGATTCTCATGTACACTTCTTCTTGAAGGTCACCATTCAGAGAAACATTTTTAATGTCAAGTTCATGTAATGCCCAATCTATGTTTACAGCCAGGGAAAACAAAACTCTAATGGTGTTTAATTTTGCAACCAGTGCAAAAGTATCCATATAGTCAATTCCATAGGATTGTGTAAATCCTTTGGCTACTGGTCTGGCTTTATGTCTGTTTATAGTGCCATATGTATTATATTTAATGGTAGAAACCCATTTACATCCGGCTGGAAGTTTACCTTGGGGTAGATTTGTAAGTTCCCAAGTTTGAATTTTGTTGAGGGCTTCCATTTCCTCATTGATGGCATTTTCCAATGAGGAAATTTTAGTGCTTCCTCTATGGTTTTAGGAATCTCGTTACTATCAAGTGAATTGATGAAGGCATGATATTCTGGAGATAACCGCTTATATGACACAAAATTGTAAATGGGATGTTTGGTACATTCCCTTACTCCTTTTTCTAATGGCTATGGGCCTATTATCTATAGGCTTAGACTTTGTAAACGTGTTTGTTCAGTGCTTTGAGAACCGACCGGTTCAAGCTCTTGTGGTTCACTTAAATTCCTTCAATTATTCCGGTTCCTTCCTTATCACGTGGTCTTATTGTGTACACTTTTGTTGTTAAAGTGTCCCACATTGGGCATTTGTCATTGTTTTACCCACCATATTAAGAGATGAATTTTCCTCACCTTAAGGCTTGGGAGAGATGGTAGTTCAACATGGTATCAGAGCCACCCCTTTATATTGTGAAAGTGTTGGGCCTCTTTGTTGGCCTTTAGATTTGAGGGGGAGTGTTAAAGTGTCTCACATTGGGCACCTGTAATTGTTTTACCCACCATATAAGAGATGAATTTCCCTCACCTCAGAGCCTAGGTTTTGAGGTTGAGGTCCCTCTTCTTATATGAGTTTGGAGGTCGGTTTGCACTATAATCCGGTTGGGGCCCAGTTTTATTTTCCCCATTTTGAAACCGAGGAAACAAGACTCCAATGTCTAAACTATTCCACTTGTTGCTTTGATGATTATATGTCTCCCCCTTAGATGAATTATGGTGATAAGATTGTTGTTCAACAAAGGTAACATCTAGGGAAACATATATTTTCTTACTAACCGGACAATAACATTTATGACCTTTTTGCTGCCAGAGTAGCCAATGAACATACATTTTATAGCCCGAGCGTCTAGCTTATGTCTACTTTGAGAATGATAATGAACATAAGCTAAGCACCCAGAGGTTTTAAAAGGTAAAAATATGTTAAACAAAACTTTTCTTGGTGTATTGAAACCAAGAACTCTTGAGGGCATTCTATTCATTAGATATGCAGCTGTGGGTAGAGCCTCTCCCCAGAAATGCTTAGTGGCTTTCATAGTGAACATGACAGACCTAGTTATCTTAAGAAGATGTCTATTTTTTTCTCTCTTTGCTACACCATTTTGTTGTTGGTGTATCTACACAAGAGGTTTGGTGTAGGATGTCTTTTTCTGTAATAAATTCTTTTATATCTTTTTCCATATATTCAGTGGCATTATCTGACCTCAAAAGTCTGAATATTTACCCCAAATTGATTTTCAATTAACTTATAATATTTTTTAAATATGGTTTGTATTTCATGAGATAAACCCACGTAACTCTACTTTGGTCACGTACAAATGTCACAAACCATCGTGTTCCTGTGATGTTTGTCACTTTAGATGGTCCCCATATGTCGGTATGAATTAAATTAAATGGGGCCGTTGGTTTGTACGCCTTTATAGGAGATATGCTTCTTGTGTGTTTAGCCAGTTCACATATTTCGCATTTGATGGACCTAGGATCAATCTTCCTGAATAAAGCCGGACATAATTTCTTTGAATACTCAAAATTGGGATGTCCCAAACGTTTATGCCAAAGAAATATTTCGTTTTTCTTTGATTCAGAAATAGTACAATTATTTGAATTCGATTCTTGTGTGTTTAGCCAGTTCACATATTTCGCATTTGATGGACCTGGGATCAATCTTTTGTTAATTCTCCTACTGATAGTAGGTTACAATCAAATTTGGGTGTACATGCAATACATTGTAGTATAATGTTAATTTTAGACGTAAATTAACGGTGTCTATCCCTACAATATTAGAGTACGAACCATCAGCTATCTTGATGACTCTAGATTCACGAGTAGGTTTATATGTACTACCCGAATTCACAATCGAGGGTAGCGCATTTCCATTTGACCGACCACTGAGGTTTTGCCATCATCGTCATTGAAGCATGGCTGAGTTGTGCCTTGTGTCGCTTGGTAAGCAATTGCAACAGAGCACTATTGTGATCTTTGCTAAGGGCAGTTTCTGGTTCCCCAGTGTTTGCCATCTTCCCATAGCTTTCCTTGAAGTTTCCCTGCTTGGGCAGCCTTGGAATTTCACCTTCATTGGTCCCAGATTTTGATGATTTCCAATTATCAGGTTTTCCGTGAAGTTTCCAAAAAAAAAAAAAAATCCTTTGTGTGCTTTGGTTTTTTTACACCACGGCTTTTCTCTTTTATTGTTGCTGAATTTCGCCCTTTTTGTAGCCATTCAAGGTAGTGTTTTCTTGTGCAATTGGGTTTATGGCCCCATCAGAAGTTTTCTCCTCTGCTTTCCTCTTGTCGTACTTCTGAGAAAACCGACTTAAGAGGGAGGGAGCAACAGTTTGGTGCCGAGAATTCGTCCTCTGACACCATCCAGGTCTTAGTTAAGGCCCATTAGAAACCTGAAGATTCTTTTCTTCTCAGTAATTTCATTGGGTTTCTGAGCATTCTCCTTGCAATTCCATTCATAGTCTTCAAATACATCAATTTGTTGCCAAGAACGAGACAACTGGTTCAAGTATTTTGTGACATTCATGTCACCTTGTTTGATATCTTGCAAATTTGCCTCAACCTCGTGAAGTAAAGAGGTATTATCTTCTAGGAGAATACATCTCTCTTGCCGCATTCCAAATGTCTGCGGCTGTCTCATACTTTAAAAAGTCTTCACTGATTTCTGGGTTCATGAACCCAATCAGCCATGACATCACAAGGTTGTTTTCGGCATTCCAGGCCTGGAATTTAAGTTCATCAGCCTTTGGTGGAAGTGTGGTTCCCATCAAATGTTCATATTTTCCACGGCCTGTGATGAACATTTTGATAGATCTGGACCACTGCAAATAATTAGTGCCATTCAGCTTATGGCTTGAGATCGTCACTGGTATGTTTTCTAAGCCACTCGACCCTGCTTTGGTCATGTTTACCATAGTGGAAAGAATTTCAGTGGCAGATGAAATTGCATCAGAAGCCATTGCTTTCTTACGATTTTAAACGCAGAAGCAGATGCCCCTGTTTTTTCGATTATAGGCCGATCGAACAGAAGGAGAAAAAAAAGAGAGTTTATTCATCTCTGATCTCGTCAAAACAGTAGCATCAGAAGATTCTTTATTTTTTATTTTTATTGTTGGATCGACTGAAGCTTTGATACCATATGGAATTCGGAGAAAAGTACTTCAGCAAGGAGATGTACGTACACTGTATTTATAGACTACAATCAAAGAGTCCTACTACAAGTCTAGGATCTATATAAAGGAAGTTCTAATCAGTCCTAATCAATGCAAGTCAACAGGAAAAATGACTCCATGATTTTAGCACTCAGAATGGCAAGTCTGAAAAATAAGTTACCGTTCAGTAAAAGATACTTCATCACATGCTAATTACACCAAATTAAATCCCAGGAAATGCTGAATCATTCTAGAAGAATCACGAGAGAATAATTTTGTTCAACAGTTTTTATGTCTTCATTTCCTAGGAAAAACTGGGTATCATTTCGTTCAAATTGTTGTACTTGTTTGGTTGAAAATTTGCCCTTTTTCTGGTGGTCTGTGTTAGAATACCTCTAGATGATCTGGCATTTTGTTGCAGGGGTATAATGGAAGTCAATTATGGGACACGGCCTTTGCAGTTCAAGCAATCATCAGTGCAGATCTTAGCGATGAATATGGTCCTGTGTTAAAGAAAGCACATAGTTACATTAAAAAGTCACAAGTAATGTTCCTTTTTAACCAATTGTGTAATTCTTTTAGCTTGATTCTTTGTTTCTGAATATTTTCTTCGAATGAAAACTCTTGGGTTTTACTAATATTGCAACAACTTGTGCCATATATTGTTTGTTTGCATGAAGGTGTTGGATGATTGCCCAGGTGATCTTAATTTCTGGTATCGACATATTTCAAAAGGGGCTTGGCCTTTTTCAACTGCAGATCATGGTTGGCCTATTTCAGATTGCACAGCAGAGGGGTTAAAGGTGATGATTCTTGATTGTCATCCACTTTCTGACACTACGTTTTGCTATATAATCTCTTGTTATATACTCTTTTTTTGTTTGTCCCATAATACAAGTCATTCTACATTACCGATGAAGCATTTATTACTCTTTTCTCTATCTTACCCTTATTTTATTAACATTCCAACTACTTTTCAATACTTTATAACCATTTCATTAAGATATTTTAGGCATTTATCCTTAAAATAAATGGCATTCAACTACTTTCTTAATCTGTGTTAAAACATCCTAAATGACTTATATTTTGAGACGGAGAGAGCATTAAATTAATTTGAAGCTTTATTGGACTTTTTGGTTCTACTTATCAGGCGGTTCTCTTGCTGTCAAATTTACCACCCGAGCTTGTCGGTGAACCATTGGAAGTAAAAAGGTTATACGATGCTGTAAATGTTATCATATCTTTACAGGTAGTCAAAGTCTCCATCTTGGTGTGTGGTCAAATTGTATTTTGTGGCCATGTCTGTTCATGGTTATGATCTATTTGACGAGTTGTGTTCCTTTGCCTTTTTTTTTTTTTTTGAGTCTAACTTTGCCTCAATTTTAAATTGTCATAAGAGCATGTTTTCTGCACATGACCAGCACGTTGACCGTACACTGGAGATATTTTTCCATATTCCAGCTGGCTTTTGGTAGTAGTTATTAATCGTAGTCCGTCCGTCCAAAAAAAATAAGGCATTGTTTTCTTTTGGTTTTGTCTCATATTCTTAGACATTCTTTCAAACCAATACACTATTTAGTGCAATATTTCCTTTTTAACCCCTATTACTCATCTCACCCCTTATAAATGCTGTGTAAACATCAATGGGCATTTAGGTCTTAAATTGATAAAAATGAATCATTACTGAGCTTTCTTAATCTATGGGCACAAGCCTAAAATGCCCTATATTGGTCGGCGGAGGGAGTATTTTGAATGCATAATTCCTCTTATTGCTGTGCTTCTAATGCTCTCTCTTTTGTTTGCATTAAGCATAGCATGTGAAAAAGTCCATAATTCTTTTAAGCTTCCTTGTGGATTTGGACTGAATATTGTGTTTTCGAAAATTTCACCGAATATGTGCATACATGTGTGCTTGAAAAACTTGGTTGAATTGTCGATGCTTATTAAGTGAGAAAAAAGATGGCGTCTCTGAGTGTGGGGACGCAATCTTTTTGAGGCCTGTGTCTACGGTCAATTAAAACTTCAATAAGCTTTTTACACTAACTTGCTGTTAATTACCAACGCCGGAGTTTTAGAATGAAATCATATACGAATAATAATTAAAACAAGGGCTACTGCAAGTGATTTGCTTATGTTTAAATATCATTACCATGATTAAGTTTGGAACATCGTGAATCAGGACATTTGGCATGTCAATGCTTACCTATAGAGAATAGACTAATGTGCTTTCTTTCAGATCAAGAAAAATAGTTCAAATTTTGTTTTCCTCTCTATTTTGATAGACATATTATACAATTCATGCTTCGTGGAGGCATTTTTTCCACTTGTAGCATATAGAGAAGCATTTATCTTGTTATTATCTTTGCAGAATGATGGTGGTGGGATTGCATCTTATGAGCTCACAAGATCATATAGCTGGCTGGAGGTAATTTACTTTGATCACAACCATGATCTATTTTGTTTACAAGAAGATGCTGCCTGTATAGACTTGATGTGTTTTACTCCTTAATCCAAAAGTTCAATCTAGAGCAGTAATTAGCCAAAATTGTATCTATTTTGTATCGTTGTTTGTCTTGTTGACTCTCCACGCGACAAGTTTTGTATTGGTGCCCTGGTTATTGAAGCATGCTTGTTAGGATGACATAAGAACTCCTCTCATTTCCAATAAATTGCTCTTAAATTCACAATGACATGCTAGCAGCAATGATGTATGCCCACTTCGAGGTAATATCCTTCTTTGGCTCGTCCGTAAGAATTCCCTCCCCACAGCCGGAACCCTCGCTAAAAGGCATATCATCGATGATGACACGTGCACTTCCTGCGGAAGCTCTAGTGAATCTATTTTACATGCCCTTCGGGATTGTAGTTGGACACGTGGATTGTGGAAGGACGTTGTGCACCACCAACATTGGCATGAGTTCTTCAATGCTCATGACGCCCCCACTTGGCTTGACGGTTGTCTGCAGAAAGACATGTTTAAGAAAGACAATATTGAGTTTTGGTGATTTCTTTTCCGAGAGTTGATTTCGAGTTTATGGTATTGGCGAAATGAAGAGTTTCACAATGAAAACCGACAGCGGCCCCCGAAGGCAGTGTTCATATCTCAAGCCATCCGAAAGGCGCGAGAGTTGCACTTAGCCTGGCTAAAATAACTCTATACTTTAGCTTAGTCTTTTTTTTTTGCTCTTGTATATCTTTTTTTATTCGCTTTGAATAGTTGTATAGGCCTTCGATTAATTTAAATATCCGGTTTTTACCATAAAAAAAAAAAAAAAAAAACACATCTCACAATTCTACAGAGAATTCAAATCTCATAAATGGCCTCTTATGTTGAACCCTCTGAAGTCACTAGCAAACATCAATCAAGGGAGCAGCACAGACAATTCTCATCTACTCACTAACCACAAGTTCAATGGGATCAACTATCACTTGTGGTCCAGACTTACTCAACCTCCTGCCACAGATTCCAAATATAGGCAGTGGAAGGCAGACAACAATGTGATAATGTCATGGCTTGTGGGGTCAATGACTCTTGAATTAAGTGAAAACTTCATTTTCTTTGATACTGCTGTTGAAGTGTGGGAAGCAGCACATGATCTGTACTCAAAGAGGGACGCTGCCTCTGAGATCCATGATCTTAAGTCACAATTAAAAGACTTAAGACAAACTGATCTAAATGTGACTCAGTACTTCAACCAACTGAATAAGATATGGCATCAACTAGACCTTTTCAGTGAACACAAGTGGAAGTGCATTGAAGATGCAAAAAAATCACAAGGTCCACACTAAAAATGACAGATTGTTTTCCTTTCTAGTGGGTCTGAACCCTGAGCTGGATGATGTGAGCGAAAGAATACTTAGAAAATCACCTCTCCCCAGCCTCAAAGTTGCATTCTCTGAAGTTAAACATGAGGAGAGCAGGAGGAAGCTCATGCTGGGAGACACCCCCACCTGCTCCTGAATAATCCTCACATTCTGACAGCTCTGCTCTCTTAACCAAGGAATTTCAGTCTGAGAAAGGCAAGAAAGAGAGGTCTTGGCGTGACCACTGTTAGAAACTAGGTCACACTAAGGAAACTTGTTGTAAACTCTATGGGAAACCAACTGATTGAAAACCCATAACATGAGGGATTAAGGAGTCCCAAGGTAATCTGTCTGCTCACATCAGTGAAGAATCATCTAAGGATGCTCCAGCCTTCAGCAAACAGTTAAAGATGCTAAAAAGGCTCATACATCTAGCCCTTAGTTCTAGGAACCAATCCAACATGTCAACAACTTCAGTTGCTCAATCATGTAACACACCAAAGTCTTATACTTGTTATATCCAGAATCAACATCAGTGGATTGTTGATTCTGGAACATTTGAACATATGAGAGGAAACAAGAATCTATTTCACTCTATCTCACCCTGTACTCAAGATAGATATGTGAAAATTGCTGATGAATCCACTTCCAAAGTGGAAGGAATAGGTTCCATCATATTTTCAAGAGATCTAATTCTTGATCAGGTGTTGTATGTTCCTAAAGTATCTTGCAACCTTATATTTGTTAATAAACTGGTGCAGTGACAAACGTGTCTGAAATTTCATAACAATAATTGTGAATTTCAGGAGTTAACCTTTGGGAAGATGATTGGCAGTGCTAGTGCCTCTTCCGGTCTCTAGATATTCTACCAGAATATTTTGGATCATGTTCTACAAAGAACTCAGCTCTAGTTACAAGTTTTGTTTCTTGTAATAGCAATGATCCTATTGTGTTGTGGCACTATAGATTGGCTCACCCAACTTCTATGCCTCGATTATTTCATAATAAAAATGTGTCTGGTTATCAGTGTAGGCGTGTTGTATGGCTAAACAATGTAGAACTGTCTTTCATCTTAACAGTTATAACCCATCTAAGCCTTTCCATCTAAAACACGGTGATATCTGGGGACCCTCAAAGGCCAAGAATATCACTGGTACCATATGGTTCATCTTTATTGATGATCATACCATGCTTACATGGGTATTACGCATGAAAGAAAAAGCGGAAGCTGGTGCCATCTTCATGAACTATTACCACATGATAAAGACTCAATCTGACACTGAATAAAGATACTAAAGTCATACAATGGATCTGCATACTTCGAACACAACCTTGGAAAATTTTGTGAGAGATAAATTTATTCATCTCATGCCTTGTGTTGATACACCCCAACAGAATAGGGTGGCTGAGAGGAAGAATAGACATCTTCTGGACACTGCCAAGTCCTTGATGTTTGCTATGAAAATCCCTAAACACTTCATGGAGAAACAGTTCAAACTGCAACTTATCTTATAAACAGGATGCCATATAGGATCCTTAAATTCAAAACCCCTATAGATTTCCTATCCGAGAGTGTTCATACCACTCATCTGGTCAGACTCTTCTTCTTAATGTGTTTGGGTGTACAGTGTTTGTACACAATCACCACAGAACAAAACTTGAACCTAAGGCAATCAAGTGTATCTTCTTGGGATACTCACCCAATAAAAGAGGATACAAGTGTTTTTGTCCTACTAACGGAAAGTTCTACAACACATTGGATGCGACTTTCTTTGAGTCAAACTCCTTCTATGATCAGAAAGAATGTACTCAAGATTTTCTATCCTCCTTACAAGGATGTGCTATAAATCGTGAAACTCTGCTTGAAACATCAATACCAGGGGAAGTTGCTACCCCTGATACTGAACAAACTTCAACATTTGGACCTGAATAGGGGTCTCAATGAATCAGACCACCTAGTGAACTTGTTTGTGGAAGAAGGAACAAAAACAATATTGAACCTGACGGTCAGATCAACATCTCAGAGGACTTTCCTGGCAAGTATGATGACAGACCTATTGCTACAAGGAAAGGTACTAGAAATTGTACCAAATACCCCTTATACAATTTACTGTCTTTGACAAACTTGTCACATACCTACCAAGTCTTCATAAAAAACTTGGACAAACATGTTCCTAACTCGATCCAAGAGGCTCTTACCATTCTTGAATGGAAGTATGCCGTCCAAGAGGAACTCAATGCTCTGAGGGATAACCACACTTGGACACTCACAACCCTTTTATAAGGAAAGAGGTCTGTTAGGTGCAACTGGATTTTCTCTGTGAAGTATGATTCAGATGGGTACAATCAACAGATACAAAGCAAGGTTGGTTGCTAGGGCTATACTCAAACCTATGACATGGACTATCAGAAAACTTTTGCACCTGTTGCAAAACTCAATACTATCAGAGTCCTTCTGTCTATTTCTATAAATCTATATTGGGCCTTACACCAACTTGATGTTACGTATGCTTTCCTGAATGAAGAACTAAATGTGAAAGTTTATATGAAACTTCCCCCAGGGATTGAGTATCCTAAGCAAGAGCATAAAGTCCGCAAACTATACAAGGCTCTCTATGGACTGCAGTAGTCACCTAGAGCCTGGTTTGGTAGGTTTACAAAGGTTGTAAAGAATTATGGCTACAGACAATTGTAGTCTGATCACAACATGTTCTTGAAAGTCAATGATCAAGGAAATAGAGTCATCCTCATTGTCTATGTAGATGATATCATCATCACTGGTGATGATCATGAAGAAATAAGGAATCTAAAATCTTCCTTAGCAATTGATTTTGAAGTAAAAGATCTAGGGAACCTCAAATACTTCCTAGGAATGGAAGTGGCTAGATCTAAGGTGGGGATCTTCATATAATAGAGAGTATGTGATAGATTTGTTAGAAGAAATTGGAATGCGTGAATGCAAACCAACATCTTCACCAATTGATCATGGCTTTGGGAAAAGAAGGAAGCTCTGAACCTGTTGATATTTCTAGATACCAGAGGTTGGTGGGGAAATTAATATATTTAGCTCACACAAGACCTTACATTTGCTATGCTATCAGTTTGGTGAGCCAGTTCATGCACAAACCCTGCCAAGAACATGAGAATATTGTTGTCAGAACCCTGAGGTATCTAAAAGGCACACCATGTCAAGGCCTACTATTCAAGAAATCTGAAGACAGAGGAGTGCAAATCATCACAGATGCTGATTGGGTTAGCTATGTGATAGACAAAGGATCCACAACCGGATATTGCTCTTTCATATGGGGGAATCTTGATACCTGAAGAAGTAAGAAACAACTTGTTGTATCAAGAAGCAGTGCAGAAGCAGTGCAGAAGCAGAACTCAGGGCACTTGCTTTAGGGATATGTGAAGGCTTATGGCTAAAAAGGATCCTTAGTGTACTCAAACTCACTAATCATCAACCTATTCAACTGCTATGTGACAATGTCTCCGCTATCAACAAACACATAGACATTGATAGGCATTTCATCAAAGAGAAGCCAAGAACAAAGGAAATATCCATTGACTACATTCCTCCTCAAGATCAAGTGGCTGATATATTCACTACGGGTTCTACACTACCTCTGTTTATCAAGATGAGAAGCAAGCTTGGTTGTTACCCCATTCACAACCAACCTTGAGGAGGGGTGTTGAAATGTTAGCTTAATTTGTCTTATCTTATCCCTAATTAGCTGTCCTAATCCTTGTATTTAGGCTGTTATGCTTTCTGGCCATGTTGGCCCTGTTTTTACTGTTCAAGAGCCGTTGCAGCTTGCAACTTGGCATTTATAGCCATTGGGGGCTCTCCTATATGTGATCCTTTCACTCCTTATCAATGCGATAAGCTTTCTAATATATTTCTCTCTTAATCTCCCAATTATTCTCCATTTTTTACATGTACGCATTTCACCACTCAAGCAATATCGTGAAAATAATATAGGCTTAGTTATTTGGCCTCCTGAGATGTCGTTATTGTTGACCATTTGCCTTATTTAAAGTTCTGATACTTCAGTTACTGAGCATGTTTTCAGACTCCTCATTGTGGTACCTTCTTTTGTATTTGGTAAAGATTACTTAGATATTTCCCCTTCATCTTCTGCTCATAGAGTGAGGCTATCAAGCTCCAATAGTTCAGCTTGCAAGGTTATCTTTATCAGATGTGAGGGGTACGGGAAACAACTAATTTCTTTTACATGTGATGCAATTTTTGTGTGTGTGTGTGTGTGTGTTTGTACTGTTATCCTGCACATTAAAATTTATTGGCAGCTGCCTCTTCAAATCTTGTGGAAACAAAATTATTAATGTTTCTAATAGAATCTTCTTGGCAGACAGATTACCTTTTGAAGCAGGTCTTTAAATGTTTTCTCTATGGTAGGGCAATTCACTATTAACAACTATAGCACCCCAATCGGCGGTCATTATACTTTGTGCAGTTATTTTTTACCTAGCTATTTTTGTTGCTCGTTTCTACATGTAGATAATACTCATTTTTCGCATGACCAATTATTTTTTCATGATCTTCTTTTCTTTCATCTATTTTATGTACATTTATTATTTATTATAATATTTTTTTGGCAGATAATCAACCCTGCAGAAACTTTTGGTGACATTGTCATCGACTATCCGTAAGAAGCTTATTCTACTCTGTTTCCTTGGTTTTAAAGTAATTTCTACCTTTGGTACTATTTTGTGTGTTACATTAGGGTGCAACCAGTGTTCTAAAAATCGGCCTAGGCCCCAGGCGGTCATATCTAGGCGGGTAGATCCTAGGCAGGTCTGAAGCGGTCCGATTCTGTCCCAGGCGACTAGGGCTTCCATTATGTATTTATAAAAAAATCATTTCATACACATTAAAAAAAAAACCAGCCCCCTCCCCTTTCTTGAGCTGCGATTTCTCATCCCCTACCCCTCCCCACCCGCCGCCAACTTCTTCCAGCAGAACTGCCGACCGGTGACCGGCCCAGACATCAATTTCTGACCACCGGACAGCCAGCATTCCGGCAGCGGCTGTAAAAAGGTGAGCTTTTCTTGGACAAGCATTGTATTATTTAAAAAATTAAAAAAAAACACCCAGGCGCCGTCTAGGCACCCCATGACCGCCTGACTACCGCCTAGCGTCTTTTAGAACACTAGGTGCAACATGGATGGTTGTTTAAAGGGAAAAATGAACGTTCGCTGGGTGTATGCACAGGAAAAGTTAACTGGCAGGGGCATGCCGTTAGGTTTTTTAGCATGATATTTAAAAGCAAGCAAATATTTCCATTAGGAAAAAAAATAACATTCTCTAGTAACACTTGTAGATCCTTTGTAGAGCCTAATAGTCCTAGCTTCAATTCTTTTACCTTAGAGAAATAACTGATGAAGTGGCGCAAAGTGATGGCACCTCAGTTGGAGTTACACAGTTAAATTTCTCTTTTATGATTCTTTTTACCTGGTTTTGACTACATTTATCAATGTCATGTAGCTATGTTGAATGCACCTCTGCTGCAATTCAAGCTTTGGCAGCATTTAAGAAACTTTACCCTGGACATCGAAGAGAAGAAGTGCAATGTTTCATAGAAAAAGCTGTTTCTTTCATTGAAAAGATCCAACATCCAGATGGCTCTTGGTTAGTTTTTCACCATGTTCATCTCTTTTACTTGTCCACATTGGAGAACCACTCTAAGCGTTGCATGAAGCTATACCTTTGCATCAATGGTGGTGGTGGTCTAAGCGGGCTGGGTATGTTTTTGGTTTATCTTCCAGGTATGGTTCATGGGGAGTTTGCTTCACCTATGGCATGTGGTTTGGCGTAAAAGGCTTGGTGTCTGCAGGAAGGACTTATGAGTGTTCCTCTAGCATCCGAAAGGCTTGTGATTTTCTATTGTCTAAACAGCTGGCTTGTGGTGGATGGGGCGAGAGCTATCTTTCATGTCAAAACAAGGTTACATGCCTGTTTTGATAATCCATGCATTTCAGACTTTTATTTGGATTTTTTTAAACTACTTCAGTTTAAACCGATATGTTGTTTCAATTATTATTACTCACTTTTGTCTGTATGGTATGGATTTTGAATTGACTAAAGACAAGATTAGAGACAATACAAGGAGTGATCAGGGAAATTTTGTTAAAGCAGCTAAAATTCAGGATAAATTGGATAGGGGGTGGGGAGTCCTTCTCATAGGTACAAGGGACGAAATATTACTAGTGGATGTCCTCCCCTCTCTCTGTATCGATCATGTCTCTTCAAATGTTATATAAATGAAGATCATCAAAGAGATGTAAAATGACATTAATTCAATGACTACTAGTAAGAAATCTTACCGTCTTGAGCTGCAGGAACACTTGTCTTAATAGAAACTTCAAAGCATTTCGTACAAGGCTACAACTGGCTGCATAAGGGGGCTTCATTTTTTGTAAACATAAAATATGGGGCATAAGATTTTGATACATGTAGTTTGAAAGGCAAGTGCACTATGATTCTTCACATCCCTGCCTAAGCTTTGCAACTGCTTCTCTCTTTTGCAGGTGTATTCAAGTCTTGGGAGGTCACATCTCGTAAATACTAGTTGGGCTATGCTAACGCTTATTGATGCTGGGCAGGTACAAAAATGTGCTCATTATTATTATGGGGGGATTTAGAGAGAAGGACAAAAATATTTCATCAATTTAGGGAATATGACAACTTTTCAAAACTTTTGCATAAATGACAAAATTATTTATTTATTTTTTAAAAATCTGGACGCATGTTTGCCCAAAAAAAAAAAACAACACTTTCTCTTTCATCCATCTTTTATAAACACTTATTATATCTCTCAATCTACAACTCCAAATTTGAAATCACCAATTTTTTTGTTTTTTCATGCTCTTTAATTTGAGGCCACATTCACCATGTTCTGACGTAATTTCCGAAAATCCGCTGCTGAAATTCACTATTATTCGAAATTCACAGCTTGAATTTCGACAGTGAATCTTACGAAAAACGATGTAATTATATCGAACCAAGTTACAGCTTGGCTGTGGATATTAGTTATAAGTATAGGGCATGCAGCGCCACATATGCATATTTCCTGCCACTGCTACAGTAAGCACTAGCAGGAAACATTACGCCCTTGAAAACGTATAAAGGAACATGCTACTGCTCCTTGTTACTAGAGAATTTAAATGTTGGTTTGCTCTTAATTATTCTAAAACATTTTTCCTTTCCATTTTGGTAGGCGGATAGAGATCCTATGCCTTTGCACCGTGCTGCGAAACTTGTGATCAATTCTCAATGGGAAAATGGAGATTTTCCGCAACAGGTATTTCTGCCGGCCAGCTTTCCTATATATAGTTATTTCATATTCTAATCTCCTTATATATACTAGTGTAGCTTTTAGCTGCGAGTGGATGTATATTGTATATGCTTCAGAAGGCATCTATTTGTATCGTTTGATACATCATGTTCAAACTTTCTGACTGATGAAGTTGTTTGTGTTTCGTATGTCGTCGGATGTTTGAAAAAAATGAAGGAGATAATGGGGGTGTTCAACAAGAACTGCATGATCACGTATGCTGCGTATAGGTGCATCTTCCCTATTTGGGCATTAGCTGAATATCGAAATCGAGTGCTGCTGAAATCTGCTTGAGCTTTTCGATGCTGGGATGGCCCTCAAGTTCTCCTCATGTTATTTTATTTCTATTTTAAAGGGATATTGCTAGTTGTTGGGGAGTTTTTGTGCATTGTATTTGACTTGTTCATTTCGTCTCTTCTTGTTTCTTGGCCTTACTGTGCTCTTAATAATCTCATAATACTGGGAATTCATTGTTAATATCACTTCAATTATTATAGTGTGCAATAAATTAAGCCTACTTTTCCTTTGTCTTTGGAATTGACTAAATAATACCCCATGTGCATATCAATTCATCTAGACCTAATTTAGTAGATTGATCCATGGAGGAGATATAAGGTGTTTTGGAAAGCGTCTCCACAGTGTCGCCATTTTGGAAAGCGTCTCCACAGTGTTCTGAGGTAAAAAGGTGTTTTCAAGAAACCTCTGATGCACCCAAGCAAGGTATTCGACAGTCAGAGATGAGTCATCTTGAAAAACGCCGTTAAAATGTTCTAAAGAAACCCTTGATGCATCAAAGTATTATCTTGAGCGAGATCGAATAGTCGGATATGTGTCAGTTGGTTATAAAGAGAAAAACACACCTGTCACACTCATCCAATAGTGTGATGCAGCAATAGGCTATTAGGCTCTGTACAAAAAAAAAAAAAAAAAAAAAAAAAAATCCTCTTCTTTGCTGCTCCATTGCATTACATTGTTTATGCTCAACATGCAGAGCCTGATAGCATTATCATCCTATAGGATCTATGATTAGGATTTTCCATTAATTTTGTGAATTCTTTTTTTTTTTTTTTTTTTTTCTTTCTTCGTCCAAATGAAGAATTGTAACTTCTTTTTTTTTTGTTTTACTGTATTTATTCGTTTTTTTTTTCCTTCCTCTGTACAAGGATTTGCTTTCCAATGACAAACAGGTTTTCCAGCAGCTTCCCAGGCTCCCAGCCATTAAAACCGCGTTCTGAAACGTCCTCTTATAACTCAGGGGTTGTTTGTTAACAAAATTAAGTACTGAAGAGTTTAAGAGGCAGTTAAATTAAGAGGTGTTTGATAATGTATTTATACACCTCTTATCCGATTCAGTGCATCTGAAATCTTCTGCATAACTTCACATAAATTTTCAGCGATCTATTAGTAGCTTATGTCTGAAAACAAAATTCATTTCAATCCCGCAGAACGAGCGCACTCCCTTAAAAATAATAATAATATAATAATCAACTAACAATATTTCTTTTGTTTATTTTTTATATGCGTTTCTTTTTCTTGTCGTAGTTCTTTTATTATCACATAAAATCATATGCATGTTTAAATTGCTGAAACCAAGCCTTAAAATGTATATTCCCTTTCATTGTCTGTATAATGTTTACTTCTCATATACTATTATTAGTATTCATTAAGGTACAAAGATTATGAAATGTTCATTAAAGTACAAAGATTATAAATATGAAAATATTTTTCCAAATCATATATGAAAAAAATTTGTTACGTTGAATCACATGTTTTTAATTTATGTATCTTTCATATGTGTTTTATGTTTCTTTAGTAAATAAACGTGTAAAATTATTAAAGTTAAACATTTTAGATTTCAGACGTATAGTGTTATCAAACGATCTAATTATTTTGATTTCAAGAAGCTTATCATTTTTGATTTTGATTTTGAACTTTGACAGATTTAACAAACTACTTCGGAAGGAAAAAAATACATATGATGCTAATGCATCATGAGCCTTCAAAATTTTCTTTGTATAAACATCTATTCACACAGTAGAAAGAATGAATTAAATGAAAGAAAAAAAAAGCATATAGTCTTTTTTTTTTTTTTTTTTTTTTTTAACCCCAGGAAACGAAAGCTTTCATTAATTTCAACTTACACAAAGCCAAACAGGCGTACAACCTTTGTAATAAACTCCATAATCAGACTTGAAAGAGAAGGCAGCAAGCTCGTGCGACAGCTTGTTGCTTTCCCTTTCAACGTACAAAATAGTACAAAGATCAAAACTACGCATAAGCGTTTTAATGTCCTCCACAGTAGCTCTACATTCAAGGGGAGGGGGGATAGCACTATTACAATAATTTACAAGAGATAAACTATCCGACAAACATACTAATTTTTTTATACCTAAAGCAAGACACCGTCGCAAACACCTAAAAAGGATGAAAAGCTTGATTTAGATCTTTGGGGTTCTAAGTATTTTATGGTGAGGAAATATTTTCCCAAATATACCCTTGCAAAAAGTGGGTCCCAAACTTGAGTAAAAGATTATGTTTAGCTCTTGCAAAATCAATCCTTCAATTGCAAGCTCCTTTTGGTATGACATGAGTACCGAACATGAATAAAAATGGTACAAAGTTAGATCTTCAAACCATGCTTTAAGAGTGGCTGTAGTGGCTCTGCTCCTGAATCCCATCGAAAATATGTTGATGGCCCACCTGTTTTCTTTAATTAAATAGTTTTGATAAAATCATCTTTGTAATGGTTTCTTCATTCGGCGATATTCTCAAGGAGGTAAATTGGGCCATCTACCATGCTTTGAAAAAAAAGGGGTTGAAAGCACTACATCTAATTATTTTGTTCAATCTATTATTTAGATGGGTAGGAATAAAGCGCCAAATAAAAAAGGCCATTGCAGCCACTCTAACTGCAACAATTGTGACAATATACCGTTGACCCCTCCCTCCAAATACATTTGAAATGAAAGCGCAATCATGTTTCGTCTCCAATTCTTTAAAAGAAGAAAGCAAAAACGATGGAAATTCAAGCAATCTTGACTTAATTTTCTTCAGGAACTTTCCAACCCTCTCCATCCTCACATACTTAACCCCCCCTCTTTCTCTTCCTCCCTTTTCCTTTCCCCGCTCACCACCACCACATTGTCATTTTCAACCTGCAATTTGATGACTGCCGATTTCAATACAGGCATGTCGACGATGAATTGGTACGAATTTAGGAGATCCTTCACTTCCGCCAGCATCGCAGCCACGACCTTGGGTCCGATGACAGCTTTGTTGTCTGAATCTTCTTCCCAAAAGCTAAGATCCGTCCATTTTGTGGGTAATTTAGGAAAGTTAGAAAAAAAATGTGTCTTTATAAAAGATGATTTTTTTTTTTTTTTTTTTTTGGTCCTAACTGCCTAATTAAGTTTCAAACCGGTCCTTATAAACAAAAACTCATTCTTATTTTACCGCTATTGAACGTGAGTCATGCAAGGCACGGCGGATCCAACATAAATCGTTATCAACGATAATATCAAAGAAAGAATAGATTCTCAACGTGAAATAAATCGTGTAAGCTTAAACCGTAACAAATTCAAAGACATGACAAAGAGAGCAACATAAACATATCACATTCTCTGCAAGAGTTAGCTCTTTCTTAGAGACGTGAATATTGTGAATCACTTTTCTTCCAGCCCTATCGGCTATCAGGAGTTTCCACCTACAAAATAAATCACAATATGATGTATCGGAAAACAATGTCATAAAGTTGATCCATTTAGCTTCGACTTAACGTAATGAAACATTATAGAAAAACAATAAGCGGACCAAAACTACAGGTCAAATCTCCCGGGGCGCCTTAGCATCTGGATCATTAATATGCTTTAAAATGTATTTCACTCATTTTCTATACGATCTGAAGGATATAAAAAGTAATTTGGTATTCCAACGTCAATTTTAGTGACGTTCGTCGATCGATAAAACATTTAATGTGGTGTTCACGCCATTACACGCGCACACCTTTCTAGTGCGGATATTTGTTTGCCCTTATTTTTTATTTTTATTTTTGTATTTTATAGCTAAACTTGACTAATCTTCCCTCGTACACTACACAGTAGAACTTCAAATCCGTCGGTCTTTCCTTTTTTTTTTTACATTTCTTGTACAAACTACTAACGTACATGTTTGATAATAAAAAAGTACACGGTTTTATTCAATTGTTGTGCCGAAATCGAATCAAAAAATTTCGGTTGATTGAAACTTAAAACTATAAACTGCACTGTCTGTTGGAGGTAATAAAAATGAACCGTATCGAAATATACGCTTTGGTTCGGTTTATGTAACGGAGAATCGAATAAAAAATTTCAGTTTCTATATAACGCTAAGCGAAATTCCGGTTTTTGCCGAAGGGAAAAAAATAATTGTTGTTTAAAAAATTAAAATAAAAAATTATGCTCCGTGTCAGCACAGGAGGTTGACACGTGGCCAATTATGGAGCAACCTCTTTAGCACTTTATAGATATAAGATAAGATTTATCTTTATGAAAAAACCTCTAATGCATGTACTTCATACATTTACATTATTTTAATGATAATAAGCATTCTGAATTTACGAATAAATGTATCTAATATATATTAAGAATATTTTCTTAATAATTATCTAATATAACTATCATTATTTTAATGATAATAAGCATTCTTAATATTTTCCTAAATCAGGGAGATTTTCATTTTTTAGAGTACGTATAATCTGCAGAATTAATTTTTCAAAAGGAATCAATAACTCTTTAGCTTTCCCATATCTTTCCCTAATCTGTTTTCAAAACGCTGCATATTTTCGAAGTCATTTCTAACAATGCTTTTGAGTTTGTCGTCTCTTGTTCAATTAACTTTTGTTTTGGACATGAGAAAATGATTCTTGTATCTGATGAGACGATTACGATAACCATAATCACGTAATCGGCGTAAAATTGTCTTAATAATAAAGTTTTACACTCATTTCAATCTATAAATTCTCGCATTTACACATTTTTGTTTTATCAGTTTTTCGGTATGTAAGTTTTGGGTTCATGAACATATGTAGTAAAGCTTCTAACCAGTTAAGCTAAATGGATAACTACACTAGAAATTGTCTGAAATAATATATCTACACTCTTTTAATATTATTAGTATTAGGATCAAGCGCTTACCGTTGTACTAAAACTAATTGGTTGTAGTAAAGGAGGGGCCTCATCCCCAAAACCTAGGTTGTGAGGTGAGGGAAATCCATCTCTTAATATGGTGGGTGAAACAACCACAAGCTCCCAATGCGGGACACTTTAACACGCCCCCTCAAGTGTGGGCCGGGCACACAAGGCCAACAAATAGACCCAACACTTGCACAATAAACTGAGGGAGCCGGGGTTTGATCTCATGACCTCCCGCTCTGATACCATATTAGGATCAAGCACTTACCGTTGTACTAAAACCAATTGATCCTAACAATTAGAATGATATATTAGTAACTTCGCCTGGAAATTTGAGTGGAGTCCATGCATCCCACCCCCTACCAAGCTGGGTCCGCCCCTGTGTTGAAGAACACCCTAACCAAATATTCACTCCGTCTCGCAATATAAGTCTTTTTAACTTTTTTGTAGTATCCCAAAATATAAGTATTTCTCACATTCAAATACAATATTAAATGCATTGTTTTCACTTTTACACTAAATAATGCAATATTATTAGTCAGTCCAGAAAACAATACAATATTTTACGTTGAAATATTAAAAAGTAACTCATTTATTATGTTTTCTTAAACTGTGTGAAATGACAAAAAAACCTTATATTGTGTGATGGAGTGAGTAGTTTACCAACATTTTCTAGTTGCATTTTTTTTTGGATATATATTCAACATTTATTTATTATATATCCAGTTTTGTGACAATGATATAATGGTTCAATCTTATCTAAAGAGAAAAAAAAAAAAAAAAAAGAGACACTTTAGCAAATTATTTTTATCCTCTACACCATACGCTAATGAGTAATTAGAGAGATCGGATTAATTTTTAGTGTGAAATTATCAAATTGATTAATCAAGTAATGAATGCAATTAGTGGAACTACCTTTTTGATCGATTCAATTAGTGGTCCTTCCTAGCAAAATGGTGCTTTAAATCCCCAAACCCCACACAAAGCACTTATTAAAGTCACTATTCTTCTTGTTTAGCAACTTGCATAATGCGCTAGTGTAAAGTAGCGTATTATGCCATTTTGAAGAGGACTCCGTTTTTTTAATCATATTTTCTTTTAAGAATATCGTTAATAAACTCAAAAAACTTTATAAATTTAAAGACGGTACAAATCAAGTGGTAGAATTTACGACCAAATTGTATTTCATTTAATCCCTTAAATCTTGGTTTTTCCATAAGAGTGGCATAGCGGATCTAGAAAATGAATCTAGTGGAACACCGAAGTCAATTGAAGAAGCCACTAGGGGACGTATTGTACTTAGTAGTAAATTTTACCGTTTGGAAGAATAAAATCTAAATGTTCAACGGGGAAACGTGTCTGGCTTGTCCTTGTTGTGTGTGGCTCTTCCACCGGAAACACGTACTCATCAGCGTGGCATGAAATAAGATTTTTATTGCAAATGATGTTACAACACATGTTACGTTAATAAGTAGGGGTGTAAATGATTCAAGCGACCGTGATCGGTTTACGTTGAGATAGACTTTTTCTCAATTAATGATTCGATTCGACTTCAAGGTCGAATAGGCCCAACTCAATTAATGCTCGAATATTAAATGAATCACTATCAAGCATACCATTGTATGCTTGGCTCATTAGCTCACGAGCACGCACAAATTAAAAGTGCTTGTAAAAAAATATTTATAAATTGAATTAATAAATAATATATTTTATATTTTTTTGAAAATCAAAACACATAATTTATTTAATTCAAAACAAGCTCGATTTCAGCTCGAACTCAAAGGCGCTCATGATTGATCTTGAGTTCCGTAATCATGTCAAGTTACTTGCAGTTCAATTCGTAAAATTTGAAGTACGTTCAACTCGGTAATCTCAATATTTGAGTCGACTCGGACCTATAACTCCTAACGGGTTATCGAGTTTATTTTGACTTATATGACATGACATAATAAAACATTAAGAGTTAGGAACATTATTTAATTTCGATAGATAGGTTATCTCCAAAGGTTTACTAGTCCAACAATTGTCTGGCACGACTGAAAAAAATTGTTCACGGTGTTATTCCCTCCGGTATTTTTTATCTGTCATATTTCAGAATTTTTTTTTTTTTTTATTTATCTGTCATTTTACATTTCCAATTCATCATTTATTATTTTTTTCTCCTTTACTAATAAAGTATTTACATCTCCAATAAAAAAACACATTTACCAACAAATTATTTACATTTTACATTTCCAATACTATATTTTAGACATATTAATTACTTTCTTCATCTATGTAATTTTTTCTCTGCGACATATAAATAAAAACGGAGGGAGTATTAAGGTTCTTTTTCAAAGTTGAATATATTTAAATCATTAAAAATAGACAATGTATGAGTGTCCTAACTATCCACTAACTATATTTGATATATTAGTTAATTATGATTGTTTAATTTCACTTAACATACCGCAATATGATGGTTATTAAAATCAGTACTTTAAAACACTTTAAAGATATATTGATTTTGTCCCCTGCGTACAAGATGGATATCTTATTACTGAACATTGAGCATAATATGTGCACCCAAAAAACTAGTTGTTTGCTGCTCGTACGAAAGGGCATTCGTAGCATAATCCTTATACGGTGTCCTATCTTTAAAATGAAGATAAAAATAGAGGTTATCCCAAATAGCTTCCACAACAGAGATAGGAGCAGTGCATCCCCACATTTGAAGAGGCACTATTCACGTTCCCAACCATATTTAATTATAAAAAATTATAGGGATAAGGATAGGGATGTTGCTGGAGTGAAATAATAAATATTTAATGTGAATGAATAGAGTTGTGAAGTAGAATATGTATTATTTAATAGTATGTGAAATGTTATAGGGGCTTTCAAAAAAAATGTTATAGGGATAAAGATAGGAATGCTGTTGTGGAGTATTTTGAATTGAGATGTTGTAAAATAGGGATATATATTATTTTATATTATTCTATGGATAAAATATGATGCATCTGCTACAAATGCCCTAACGCTCCAAAACAAGGGTATGTGAGGCATAAGAGAGGATCCAACAACTACTTAAGCTAATCGTCATCACTTAGCCTAAAATATACTACCTCCGTCTCAAAATGTAAATCCATTATCTTTTTGGTTTTATCCCATAAAGTAATTCCATTTAGAAAAATCAATGAAGCATTTATTATATTTTTCTCTTTTTACCCCTTCTTTTATTATATACTCACCCATTTTTCAAGACTTTGCATTAATGACAATCAAATGTCATTTTAGTATTTTTCATCAAAATTAATGACACAACCAATTTAACAAACATTCATAATAAGTGTGAAAAAATCTAAACGGACTTACATTTTGAGTCGGAGGTAGTAACTATATATTTAAACTCATCGTTCTCGTTTGACCTAAAATGATTAAGCCAAATTAGCAGAGATATTAATTCTCTAATGGTTTGACACTTAGATCCGTCGCCTCCAGGGACGTAGCCAAAGCAAGGGCTAAGGGGGGCTAAGCCCACCCGGCGAAAAAAATTTCTACAACAAAAATTTTATATAATCCAACTTATGTCATCAAAACATTTTATTTAAGCCTACCCGATTGTCCGAATATACTCCACTAGCACACCCGATTGTCCGAATATTTTCCACTAGCCCACCCGAGATCCGATTTTTGGCTCCGTTATTGGTCTCAGTGGATCTAGTAACTACTTTGACTTAAAAATAATTAACTCAAGTTATTAAGTTAATTATGTCTCAACGTTATATCTTAATGATATTTCTTTCAATTTTTTTTTTAATATGGGATATTATATATAATCTAGTTGAAACACCAAAATATATTGTCCTAAACTTTTTTACAAATTCATATATATACTAGCGGACTGAACCATGCGATGCATGGTGCGGGCCCTCGAGCTGCTATTTTTGTTATTTCCACACTGCTGCTACATGATCTTCTTCTTTTAGCTTCGATTATTCCCTGAATTAACTTCACCATTTTCTTTTTAGCCTGTCAAAATGAATAAATAAATAAATAAATAAATATATATATATATATATATATATATATATATATATATATATATATATATATATAACCACCCAAATTTCATAATTAATTTCTTTCTAAAAACATTATATATGTAAGCTTTAAATTAATTAAACTATTTTTGATTTGTGAACTTGCCTGTAAGGATCGATAAAGTCGGCTCCCGGGGATATTTACCGGCAAGGACATTAGGCCAGCAATAAATTCTTGAAATTGTTTTTTTAGAAACTCCATTTGCTCACCTTTATCCATACTAATCAATGCCTTCACTAACACTTGAAAGGCAATCTACAGAAACACATGAACAAGAAAAAAAATTATGTTATAATATATATACTGTCATACCTTAATGCTAAAAAACAGAGGCATCAACTTACATTTTTGGCTTGATCTTGAATGTAAACAATATGATCTTCTCTCCAAGTTTGCATTGATTGTTGGACATATTTTTGCATATCAAGAGTAATTTGTTCCTTAAGATGTGGAGACTTGAGAAAAGCACCAATTAAACCATGAATTCTCCTCTGCAAGCTACCATTAATGAGCAAAATACACGATTTCCCCATTAGTTCAGTCAGTGATCTTGCGTAAGATGGCACAAAAGTCTTTTCATCACTCTGCAAAATACTTCACACTTGTCCATCTGTTGATATTATTGTTGGACTTCCAAATATATGTGACTTGAACACCTTCCCGTACCTACATAAACAAACATTTATGCTTAACTAATTATAACCGAGCAAAAAGTGTAGTTTTAGCACAAGACCCTTGTCCCAAATACCAAGCCCTTATGGGGCGAGTAACAAAATGCACTAAAAGCTTCAAAGATGTTTGCATAATTACCTGGCATGCAAGCGCTAAAGCATCCGTAAGCAAGGATACAGCAACCAGACTTCAAATGATTTGATACCCCGCCATCAATATAGGAGTCATCAAGCAGTACTTTGTCATTTAACTTAAAAAGCAAGACCAATGCAATCAAATACCTGAGCCAAAAGACACAAAATAACTTACATGTTACAGAAACAAAAGCTAAGAGGTAGCTTTAGAATACTACCAAACAAGTAAAACAACAACTTTGCTTTTTGAATAAATTACCTTTAACCATTTATCTCCTTTCCACAATAATTATATTGGCATATGATTTATATATCTGAGAGAAGGAGCAAATGAATCAAAATCTCAATACTTGCAAACTGATCATTATATCTCAAAGAACACCAAGAAAAAGCGCAATACGAGATTTAATTAAGTATTTAGTCAACATGTTTAGATAAAAAAACAAAATAAAAAAAAACTATACGGATAATTTTTTTGAAGCATACCGACATCTGCAGTTGATGAGTGACTTTTAACTCACAGAAAACAAAATTGGGGCAGTACCTCCAAAATATTATGAATTACTACATAGTTAAATCAAGTAATCGGGCGAAAACAAAACTGCTAATTTGCAACCAAAAGAGAAAACGAGGACAACAATGAATCGCAAAACAACCCAAACAGCACATGCAAAGTAATACATAACACAACCACCGGAGAATGTCACTTAGATGATATAGAGTTAACAGAGCATATCACAAAGATTTATATGACTTTTATAAGTACAAATCAATTTCAGCTTGAAAGAATAATTGAGCTAACTTGAGCTCAAATTGAATTAGAGTCAGAAGACCTCGGAAACAACTTCGTACACCCCACCACCATTACGCTATATGTAACCTACATGAAACATCGCTGTTGAATTGAGTCAAGCATTAAGCTTACCGAGTCGAGCAAAATTCAAATGGTACAAAACTCAAGTCCAAGCACAAGCTTAACAAGACTAATGAATATAAGCTCGATCATAAGCACCTTCAAACTCAAGCTGAATTCGAGCTTGTTTTGAGCTACGTAAAATGCAATTCTATTCCAAAAGATTATCAATAAAGTATAAAATAGTCTTGATGTACTCATTTTAAGCTAATTTGCTATCTTTATATCAAATGTATGTCTGAATTAGAACATCTGAAAATATTAAATGTAGCTCAAAAATAAGAATACATTCTAATTCATATGTATTTTGAGAGTTCGAGCATACTTGCGAGCAAATGAGTCGAGCATAAAAATGTTTCGCATTGAGTCGAGCTGTTTGCCTGTCTGAGCAAGGAAAACCAAATCGAAATTAATCTTCTCCTGAAATGCTAAACTAATCTACACCATTAGGTCCATCACCACCCACCACCACCACCACCACCACTACTTACAGTTAACAGTTTTAGTAAAGCAATTTGTCCAAGAAAAAATAGGCGGCTGAAATTAAGGATGAGCTAGGTAAACAATTAGCAATTAATACACAATCGAGATAAAATTTACCTCAGCAAGACCTTTGGGGTCAAAAACCAATAAAGCAACAACTCCAATCACCAAAGCTTCCGGAGCTCCGACTCCAAATAGAGATGCATACACCCCTTTATTTCTCCGTTTCCTCTTCATTTCTTCACAATTAGAGCAAAATTAAAACAAAATCCGATATAAAATGCAAGAATTAAATCTAATTTTGAGAGAATTTACCGATTTTAGGAGATTAGTGAGGTTGAAATGCTATGAATCTTCTTGAGACCATTGTATTGGGTGAAACCGAAATGAACTGAGATTTCAAAATTGGAGAAATCGGCAAACGAAACGTGGGTCGCTTGTTTTTTATCAGATGATGAAGAAGAGAGTGATGGCGGATATACAATAGACGAAGTTGGAGCTAAAATCATTGATGAAGCCATGGAAATTCTCGCACCTCTTCAAGCAAGAGCCTAGCTACGCCTCAAAGATAAAAATTGGTTAATATTGCAGAAAATTTATAGTAAACATAAAAAAATGACAAATCTTGTTATCAAGAAAATCAAACCACCAACCAGAAGGCAAAGTGTGTGAAAAAATAGGCTCGGATCTAAAATAGGCTCGGATCGAGATTATACTTGCAACAGAGAAGACTCGCCATGGTCGCAAACGCCCAGCTTGTTCGTAATGCTAGAAGCTCGCAAACAATCAGGTGTTGCCCGCCAAGCCACGGGTCGGATATTCTCAATTGCCGGAAACCATCACCGTAAACAAGATGAGAATGAAATATCATCACAAACCTCCTTAGATTACCGATTCCACACCCCATGGTTGCAAAAAAGAACACCAACCCTAAAAGAAGGGTTAGTTGATCTAGGTTTGCCCAACCAAGATACGAGTCTGGAAATCTCAATCGAATTTGATTATCTTCGTCATAGCCTTGTACAAATAATATGCTGCAGCCCAAATTGAAGATTATGAAGATGAGAAGAACATCTTCGAAATCGCATTGGAAAGTAAGAGAAGGAATGGAGGCGGTGGCGGTGGCGGTGGCGGTGGAAAGCATGGAACTCTTGACAGGAAATGAAAACCCTGTAAATGAAGACCAGGAAGTAAGCATTTTCCTTCCCTCTTACTGGTGAAGACAGGCGGTGGTGGAGGGGGAAAACGACAAAAACAACGACCAAGATGTACGTAATTAATAGAGTGCATCCCATATATATAATATAAGAGATTTGAGTACGTACAAGTAGTGCTGCAGCATTATACCTTGCATTGAATAATCCTACCGGGCTATTTTTGTGTGAACGAATTGAACGGAGTATCAAATGTTTAAATTTGTATGATCTAGATGAGTCTACATAGGTGACTCCTTATTATATAGGATTCTCCACCTTAGAATTTCTCTTGTTGTTAACGACCTCAAGATTTTATATTTAATAAACAAACTAAATGTTATATTTGAGCTTTGTACGTTACATCGATATTTTTTTGGGAAAATTCGAATTTTACAATCTATGTTTGAGAAAAAGGTATGCAACCCACGTTTTAAACGTCATCTAGACCACCTAAATTTGGACAGTTACACTCATTATCACTCTTGTGACCGCCCAAACACTCTCATAACTGCCCAAAATTTCGGCCGTCACACCCAACTTTTTTCTAAATAAAAAGTATCATATCTGTAATTGTTTGTTTAACCGATCGATGCAACTTTATTTTTTTTTAACCAAACGAAAAGAATTTCATTAAGAAAAAGCAACATAATTACAATCATAAATGTGAGCTAAACTGAGCTATATTAATCTGTGGGATCTGAGAAGACTGCAGAGAAATGTTTTCAAATTTAAACTTATCTAAATTTGGACTCACCCTGACTTCCTCAGAATTTTTTTTGCGAGATTTTTCATTTTTGAAAAAGTTGGGCGGTTAGGAGGGTGAGAATGGACGCTCAGGGGAGGGGTTTGGACGGCCATTGAAAAACTTCCCACAAAAATAATAAGAAAAAGAATAGATATAAGGATGAGACAGCGCCCCATAATAATAGGGATCATAATTAACGTGTTATTGCCCCCTGGCCCCTGCCATTGAAAAACTTCCCACAAACTGACTTCACCCTCTTAAATGTAAAGCAAAACTCTGTTTGATTAAGAATGTGGGATGAAAGAAGTAATTAAGCTCATCAATTAAATTCCTCCCATCTCAGTGGGGTCACGTGACCCGTCCCTAGATAATGTGTCTCCGTCACTGTTATCTACGTGTCACACACAATTTAATAATATCATCAACTCTCGTAATTTTTGTGGAGCAATAGTGCCGGTTTGCTAATTTTTCTGAAAAACTAATAACATAAATTTGTAGATGCAGATTGCAAACAAGATAACATAACGTGAATAAAGTTCGTTTTTGTTATGTGTTCATTTTGTTTGCAATCTGTTTCTACAAATTTATATTATTTATTTATCAGAAAAATTAGCAAACCGGTACTATTTCTCCAACAATTTAACAATAGAGCTCATCCGAAACTAAGCACAAAATTAAAATCTCACTCATTTTGTATCACAAACTCATTTAATGGATTAAATCTTATTTTCTCCAACACAGAATACAAATTCAGGTTATCTACACTAATTAATCACACAACTAAACTCAAAGTTTTTTTTTTTGAAGTAGAAACTCAAAGTTTATGATTAATTAAAAACTGTCATATATATATAAATATATCCATAAATCATCTGCAGCTTGGTTCTTTTTCTTCTTCAATAAACGACGAGGATGACGACGAAGTTGAAGAAGAAGAAAGACAATCTTTCAACCTAGCAATATCATGAGCAACATCCATCATAGTAGGTCTAGTTGAAGGTTTATGTTGTGTACATATTAATCCAAGTTCAATCAACTCCTTAATCACGTGACGACGTGTTTTAATCATATCGACGTCCACGTTATCAATTTGTACACAATTATTACTTGTTTTGGTACATGATCTTGCCATGGCTTCATCAATAATTTGTTCAAGTTTATGAGGATAGTAACTTTTAATCCATTCATGGAAGCTTGAACCATCTTCAATCAGGACGTCGGTCGGGCGCCTACCCGTTATTGTCTCTAATAATAGGACCCCATAACTGAATACATCTCCTTCTATTGATGCCTTTTTTCCCATTCCATATTCTGCACATGCATGAGTGAATCTATAATTAATTAAATTCCATGCATGCTCATGTATAATTCATATAAATTAAGGGATTGGGTTAAGTAATTAATTATATACCTGGAGCAATGTAACCGATTGAACCGCGAAGCAAACCGTCTGTAGAAGTGTAAGAAACCGAATCATCGTTGAATGAAGAATAGGTCTGATGATCAGTACTGCTGCCACCAAATTCCATCAATCTTGAAATCCCAAAATCAGTAACTAATGCAGTCATATCATCGTCTAGTAGAATATTACTCGGTTTAAGATCACAATGAGCCACTTTAACCGGTGCGTAATGATGCAAATACGCAATCCCTTCCGCTACATCACTGCATATATTCACCAACTGAACCAAACCAAGTCCATGGTTTGGATACAGATTATCTTCAAGGCTTCCGCGTGTCATTAATGGTAGAACAATCGCCTTAAAGTCGTCGTTACTGCATATTGTTATGATTCTTATCAGATTCCTATGCCTTGTCCTTTTCAAGACTTCACATTCTCTTTCAAAACTTCCTGAGAAGTACTCTGCATGATCATGTTCTGCACTACTTTTCGGGTCGTTTAGTACTTTGACTGCGATTTTCGTGTTGTCTGGAAGAATCCCTTTATAGACACGACCGTAATGACCCGACCCGATTAGGTTTGAAGGGCTGAATCCATTAGTTGCTTCAATGAGTTGTCGATAAGTTATTCGCGGGTAATTTTGCTGATCATTAGTCTTTGACTCTACATCATCGAATTTTTCGATGATTTCTCTTTTGTTGTTGATAAACAATTGCCTCAACTTGTGTGATACAGGATGATAACCAAAGCTGATTATAATTACCAAAATAAAAATGGTAATCATTGAGATAAGCATTGCTAAAAGGCGCATATGTTTTACATGTTGGCAATGTGACATACCTTTAAAAGGCCCACAAAGGCCTGAATTGCCTAAAAAAGCAGAGGAATTCGTCGTGAATGCGTACGCGCCGTCTTTCGTGACATTACCAGAGAATTTGTTGTATGAGAAATTAAACTTCATTAAGCTAGTTGATTCTTGAAAGGATAACGGTATGTTTCCAGATAACTTGTTTAATGATACATCAAGTCCTTTTAAAAACGGGAGACGCCCGATTAAAGAAGGAAGATTACCTTGAAAAGCATTATTGGAGAGGTTAAGGTACTCCAATGCAATACAGTTTCCAAGCTGTGTAGGAATTGGACCAGAAAGATGATTGTAAGAAAGATCAATACTTAGTACCATGTCCATTTTACTAAGCTCCAATGGTATAGGACCTTCCAAATGATTGTATGAAAGGTTTAAGTATAGCTTCAAGGTAGATAATCCAGCTACTTCACTTGGTATCTGTCCTGAAATGTTATTGTTAGAAAGATCAATAACATCTAGGGAGATACATTTCCCTAGGCTTGGTGGGATCGGTCCCGAGAGACGATTATCGAATAGAAGAAGCTTCCTTAATTGAGAAAGATTAGCAAAACTGTCTGGGATTGTACCAGAAAGCTTGTTTCTTGATAAATCAATAAGCCCTAGATGTAATAAAGTGCCGAATTCAGAAGGGATGTTACCCGATAGCGCGTTATTCGATAAATACAGCCTCTCTAGTTTCACTAATTTGCTTAGTGCAGCTGCTGGAATTGAACCATTCAAGAAATTACTTGATAAATTGAGAAGGGTAAGATTATAAAGATTCGAAATTTCGGGCGGAATAGGACCATCTATATGATTATCATCAAGATTAATTTGAACAAGATTTTGTGTGAGATCACCAATACTAGGAGGCAACACACCACCAAATTGGTTACCAGCCAAATCAAGTTCTTGTAAATTAGAAGCATTGATTAAAGAAGTAAAGAAAGGGTTAAGATCAGTATTACCATAATTGCTAGTAAAGTTATTGTATGACAAATACAAATACTCCAAATCAGGCAATCTACTGAAAATGTTATAAGATAGCTCCCCATTTAATGAATTCAACTCTAAATCTAACCATTGAAGCTTAGAAGAGTTGGAAAGCGCGATCGGGACCTCACCAGCAAGATGATTAGACCAAAGGAGAAGATATTGTAACTCACTAAGATCACAATCATTATATATTGGGATTTCACCACTTAGAGAATTGTTAGAAAGGTCTAGGTATTTCAATAATGAAGAGTTGCATAAAAGAGGGAAAGGGATTTCACCATTAAGATTGTTGTCACCTAAATCAAGATAATCTAAGTTCAAAAGAGAACCTAATTGAATTGGAATGTTCCCTTCAAGAAGGTTTTCAGACAAACTAAGCTGTCTCAGAAAAGAAAGTGAACCAATTTCTAATGGGATTTGGCCATGGAAAAAGTTTTGTGACAAATCAAGAACTTCCAAGTAAGAAATATTGGAAAGTGATGGAGAGATAGTGCCTCCAAGTGAGTAATTTAGAACAAGCTCTATGACTCTATCACCTATTTCATTACACTGAATCCCTACCCATTTGCATACTTCATTTTCAGAAGAATTCCAGCTTTCTAGAACATTCGACGGATCCGAAAAGATTCCGTCTTTGAATGCAAGAAGTGCAGCTTCATCTTTAGTGATTTGTGGAGTATAATCTCCAGAAACCATGTAGAAAACCATAATAATAATAATCAAGAATAGAGAATTAAAGATGGAAAATTTGCAACACCCCATTTTTATGTATATATCACTAAGAGTCTAAGGTGAAGAAAAGAACATGCATGCAAATACAGGTTTTATACTGTGCATTTGACAAGATGGTAAGGACATAAATACATTGGAAACTATTTACGAAAGTGAAACACTTTTACAAATCTCAATATCTGCCTAAAAAATGATGTCATATAAGGCGCCTTATAATTGACTTAAAGGAAAAATATATTAAAAAAAAATCTAACATTATACCATATTTGTACACGTGGGGATTTTTGGTGTAAAAAAAACGAGTAATGATACGGGCACAACGTTTGTGTCACAACGAGTGACACAACGGTGATCTACACCGTTGATAATTATATGTCTGAATTGATCAGATGTAAATCTCAAATGATCAACGGTGTAGATCACCGTTATGCGTTGTGATACAACTGTTGTGTCTGTATCATTACTAGAAAAACGTTGAAGAATAGTGAAATTTGGGTGTGGTTTAATTAATTTACATTGGCATTTGGCCTAACGCAAGTTGATTTTTTATTTTGGGGAAAATGGAAATAGTGTTGAATGTAGTGGAAGCTGAGTAGTTATCATTAAAATGGAGATAAGCTACTACGTATGTTATGTTATAAGCACGCTTAATTAGCTAAGGGTGGTCCTGCAATTAATGTGATTAATTTTAAGTAAACTTTTATTTATAATATACTATTGATATGTCGGTTGTGAATTACTTTTTCTGATCATTCGAGTTGGCTTAGTTGTCATTAATGACGTGTCAGCTAAATTTCTTTTTTTCCCTTCTTCTTCAACAAGGGTACACAAAGAAGAAATACATATGCATATAATGTACACATATGACATATATAGATATATACATTAACCCTAAGGTTCCAGGTTGCATACATGTTGCATACATACATGTCAACATGACATCGACTCAACGGTAAATGCTGTGTCATTAATCCGGAAGTTCCAGGTTCGAGTCTCAGTGAGGACAAAAGTATGCGTGCGCGTGTTTCTTTCGTTTCCGTCAATATATATATATATATATACCTACCGGTTAGATCGAATTGTGATTTTGGATTAATTTGTATTCCTACAATGATCTCATTTTTACTTGTATATTCAACCTACAACGTATAAGTTCTAGAAACATGTGTAAACGAGTCAATTCGAATCGAATTATAATGCTTTAAACAAATCGAGTAACTTAAAATATTCTTAAATTCAAGCTTAAGCATGTGTATTTCGGTGAGCTCCAGCTGACGAGATTGAAAAAAGTATAAAAAAACTTGAACAACGCTTGAGTTTTGCATCGAGTTCATCGATCGAGTCTAATAGATTTCAAAATTTAATTTGAATATATTATAAGTTATATCGAGTATCGTTCGGTTGCTCTTCAAGTCTTGTCGAGTTTGAGTTCAATTTGATTTAAGCCGAGTCTGCACTATGTTTTAATGAGTGTTTAGTATTTGAAGATACTGTTTTGGAAGATGTTAATAATCCTGTGACATTTTCATCTTGTTTTTTTAAATCATTTCCATACTAATTGCAGAATTAAAGTTTGATTGCTCGACTATCTAGTTATATTCTTCTTAAATTATTGGCATTTGAAGACATTTGTACACAAATCAAGAAAACGGTAAATGTTACGTTTCTCCTAAAACTCTAAATAAAGTCTACTCTAACACCATCATATACTAATGGAGAGTATTTCGGGTTTTTTTTCCTTTTTAAATGAAAAATATGTAATGAGATGATGCTGGGCGTAGAAAAATCAAAGTAATAAATGGACTGATTTGCAACAAAATACATAAAACACGGGAGCACGTCTAGAATTACACTATGGACCAACGCCGCCAGAACTAAAAACCAGACCATCGGACTAAAAACACAGATCCAAAGCAGTAAAGAAAAGACACAAGGGTGAAACCCTTTTCTGTCAAAACAAAACCAAACCCTGTTTTTGTAATTGCAAGTGGTTTGGGAAAGAGAAACATACATCAGATTAGATATAATGCCATAATAACCAAAGATACAGGAACAAAAGGAAAAGCAAAGACACCCTGGTGGTAAGACGTTTTAATTGACTAATAAAAATAAAATTGTTTGGTTATACTGTCAGGCCCACCAAACTCTAATAAAACGGAAAGCCCGTATTATTAGAGTCTTACAAGTGAAGGCCCAGATTAATTTATTAGTCACTCGAACACGGCTGGTTTTATTGTTAGGCCCATTTTTATTTATAGTAATTAGCGCAAAACAATCATATGTTTGTGTCAACTTTGAGACTTACCCCATATCTTTAAATTTAGCATTTTTACCTTCTATCTTGTGTCATATTTTACAATTAACACCTTTTTTTTTTTCTTTCGAATTTTACGTTAAATGAAACAGAAATTACACGTTTGACATTCCTCGCCGTCAATATTTCATGCCTGAAAAAGTAAAAATTAAAAAAACCATTTTTTTAGTTATTTCCTCAAAATCATCGTTAATTCCCTACTCAATCTTTGAATACCAACCCCATTGTCATTCTCAATTTCTAATTTCCCCTTCCATCTACAAAAACCTAGCTTTCTATTTCTCTTTCCCATCAACAAAAGATTAATCAATCGTGGGTAGCTAGTTTCTGTCAACACCGCTGAGTGTCTACAGGTGCCGGCGAGAATTGTGCTGAAGATGGCACTTCGAAGAATGGGTGTTGAACAACCTATTTATGGTGAGTAAATTGCTAATCGTGAGCAATTTTGTTAATGATTCTTTTGAACAAATTGTTGCAGTAATGTTTATTTTTGTACTTGTGTTAATAAATCTTCAAAAGGTTATTGGCTTTTTGAAGTATGTGAAATATTGCTTTTGTGATAACTGATATCTGAACATGGAAATGTAAACACCCTTTGAAGGTTGAGGAAGAAAACGTCGAACAACTATTCACCTGAGAGAGACGAGGACGAAAATGGTGGAGACAATTGTTGGTCGACAAATTAGGGTTTAATTGGATAGGGGGATTTAATTAAAAAAACTGCTTATAACAATTAAAATATTAAAAAAAATTAAAAATTAAAAATATGAAAGCGCATGAAATGTTGACGGAGAGTGAATGAAAAACGTGTATTTCCGTTTCATTTAACTTAAAATTCAAAAAATGGTGTTTGTTGCAAAATATAACACAATATAGAGAGTAAAAGTCCTAAATTTAAAAATACGAGACAAGTTCCAAAATTGACCCAAACATAGGGATGTTTTGCGCTAATTACTCTTTTATTTAAGGGAATGGAAAAAGTAAGTGCGGATCCAACTCAAGGTTATTTTTTACAAAAAACATTAGCACAATTATGTAACACACATTTATTATTATTATTATTATTATTATTATTATTATTATTATTGTTGTTGTTGTTGTTGTTGTTGTTGTTTTGTTTTATTGTTGTTGTTGTTTTAATTTATCAGAGCACTTCAGATATTTATAATATATAACTAGAGATGGTAAATTTAAAATACATTTTTCTGATTCTAACATCTCAGATTCAAATGATTAAGACACCGCATCTATATCTACCGCAATCTGAAATAATTTCTGATTCAAATTTTTACTATTTTCAAACAATTTTTATATATATATATATATATATATATATATATATATATATATATATATATATATATATATATATATATATATATATATATTTCCTTAGATTGAAAAAAAATTGTTTTTTTAAATATTTTCAAACTAAATATTTATATATATATATATATATATATATATATTTTTAGACTGAAAAAAATTGTAAGATCTTCTATAAATATTTATCATAACAAAGTAATATAGTCTAATTGCCAATATTTATCACAGGAAATATGTGTGTATGTATATATATATATATATATATATATATGTGTATATATATATATATATATATATATATGTGTGTGTGTGTGTGTGTGTGTGTGTGTGTGTGTGTTTGTTTTTCAAAATATGTCTTATTTTTTATGGTTTGTAGTTATTTAATGTTGTACAATAGAGATTCTAATGCAGCTGACTCTGTGGAGAGATTCTGTAAAACAGATAAAATTGGTGTTGTAGTTTGTAAAGTAGAGAATCTATTAAGAGACACTGATGCAAGTGTTCTCAGAGTGAAACCCAGGAAAATTTTTACTATATTTTTTTTGCCTCCACTTAAACTCAAACTCATGACCACTTTTTGTCACCACTAGAACTCAAACCGAGAACCTCTTGGTTCTGAGGTTTCAGTAATGACCATTGAAATATTGTCAGAGGATGGAAAATTCTGATGTAGGGATTTCGTATTAGAACGGACCATCGGATGACGTCACATCTAATACCCAAGTGTTTTTTTTTAATACACGTGACAGTTATCTAATGATTCGTTCTTATAAGGAGTCGACACACAAGAATTATCCCGAAGGGAGGGTGATTGAATGAGCAAAATGACGTGTTAGAAGCGTGTGTGGTGTAATTAATTCTTGAAAACGTGTGGAAGGGTCTCTATTCTATACATATGTTTCAATAGCACAAAGGTCAAATGTTAGAGTAATAATGGATCATGTTAGACACCTCTCTCGGTCGAATCAGATACTAGTCAACGGACGACGGTAGAATATTTAGTTTAAGATGCGACTTATTTACTGCTTTTACTGGTACTCCCCGTCCCATTTTAACAATATTGTTTGACTTTAATATGATTAAGAAAAATATAATTAATGTTTTGAATTTTATTAAATGATTCACTGTGTTTACATTTATGATAAAGTGTTACTATCTCCGTTCCATAAAAAGTGTTTACTTTTTAAAAATCACTTGTCCTATAAAAAATGTTCATTTAGAAAATCAATGCATCATTTAATGCATATTTTCCAAACATACTAATATCATACATTCAACATTTGGTAAATATATACATTAGTGTTTAAAATACAACACATTAATTATTTTCTTAATTACCCTAAAAAAAATATTTTCTTAATCTGTGTGCAAAAAAAAAAAAAAAAGTAGACACTTTTTATGAGACGAAAGTAGTACTAAATGACATAAATGTAAAAAATATTGGATCATTTAATGAGATTCAAAACATTAATTACACTTTTATTAATCGTTTGAAAAGTCAAATAAGACTATTAAAATGGGACGAATGGAGTATTATATATTTATTTATTTGGATTCTAATAAATTATTATTATTATTATTGGGTGGGTTCTATTGACACCACGAAAATACTCTTGGCACCACGATCACTTTTGGCACCCTATAAACCACTCTTGGCACAAAAGTGAATATTTTTATTATTTGCAGAACACAAACGTCTTTGAATCGACGCCGTTTCTCGTTACCGATCGAGAAGTCACTGAATCGACGTTTGTGTTCTATTCCAACGTCACTGACATTGATTTTACAGTTATAAATGTATCACAAGTGAAAATGTCAGACCCACTGACGTTTTGAGCGAACAAAAACGTCAGTGAATATGACGCCCGTAACGTGTTGCCAAAAATTGATTTGGTGGTGCAAAAAAGTAAATAAAAAATAATAAAAAAATGGTGTCAAGAGTAATTTGATGGTGCCAATAGAAGCCACATAATAATAATAATAATAATAATAATAATAATAATAATAATATCATTATTATTATTATTATTATTATTATATCTCATCAATTTTGGCGTTTTTCTGTTATAATTGTCAACAACCACCACTCCCACCAGCCACCACACACATTTGCCTCAACATACTATTTGTAAAATGATTAAACTCAAACCAATGTTTCCCTCATTCTTGTCCCACAGAATATTTGGATTAAAAAAACTTGTCCAAATTTGTGTAGTACTGTATCCGTCTAAAAATAAATTGTCCTAAAAAAAAAGTGTATATTTAGAAAATCAATATATCATTTAATATATTTTTTCAAACATACCTCTATCAAAATATTTAATGTTTATATATTCATTTCATATTCAATAAGAGCATTTATTATGTAATAGAGGCATATTCGTCAATCCTTACTTAAAATACAACACATTAATTGTTTTCTTAATCTGTGTGCAACATAAAAAGTGGATATTTTTTATGAGACGGAGGTAGTACTTATTAGTGGAGTTAAACAACGTGAAATGAACTTGTGTCGTACAAAATTCATGTTTGATTGAATGTATGATTCAAATTCATCCACGTGTGGTAACTAGGGACGGACACACGTTAACTAGGGTGTGGTCATGTGACCCTACCGATATCTGAGGATTATTTTATTATTAAAACGATGTAGTTTTGCTGTTAAAATATGACATTATACCGCTAAAAATATCGTTTTAGGCTTTGCTGACTCCACTAAATAATTTTTTTTTGGCGAAAAATGAAGATTTAGACTCCGATAATCTCAAAATGGCGAACAGGAAAAATTTTCGCTGGCCTCTAGTATATAAACCGTAAAGCCTAAAAAAAAATGTTGGTAGTGAATTTGAGCAACCAACCGCAGGATTATAGAGAGTAAAAGAGTTTGTTTCTTAAACCACTAGTGATATAAAGTCGTTTGTTCAATAAAAAGACACATAACATACTAATATTACTTACTACTACTAATCTGATAATAAAAATTCAGGACTATATGGAGAGGCTTGGGGACCATTTCGGGGGGCTTGCTTGAGACATGGGGTCAAGCCTTGGGTCCGCCACGATAATACTACTACAAGAATAAATTCCTAAATTCACCCATGATGGTAACTCGACAAATGAAGTTATCACCTAAGAAACTCTTATGTTTAACCGTTCAAAACAATATACAGTATAACCTCGATAAATGTATACCCTCAGGACCAGAAAAAATATTCGTTTAGCGATGTTATTTATTTATCGAACATTATTTTAAGTTTTTTTTTTGCTTAAGTCGGGACTCCAGATAAAATTATTTATTTAACGAAGTTATTCATTTATCGATGTTATACTGTAGTGGGTATGAGATAGTGGGATTTATCATTGATAAGATAAGAATATCCCTTGCCACGTTTATTAATTAATCTATCCCTTCTTCGTTTCACCGCCCCCCCCCCCCCCCCTCCCCCTCCCCCCCTCTATTTCTTTTCAATATGATGCATTCACATTATAAAATCAAGAAAGTGCTTTCAAAATTCAAGCATCTCATCTTACATTTACATAAATCCAAAGTTTTTCTAGAATTCAAGTGCATCTTTTCTTTTCAATATTATTGAAAAAGGAATATTCTAAATTACAACAAAAGCCCAAAGGCTAAAAAACAAAAATAAATAGGTATTTACTACAAAGCTAACAAAAACTACTCAAATTTTGGTAGCTGCCTTGCCAACCTCAAGTTCAAAGCCCTATTAACTATATATCTTAGAAACGAAAACGTGGACCAAGGGAAGTATAGGATGAGATCATGAAAAACTTTATTTCGTCAAAACCATATCGCAAATTTCATGGTGGTCCTGGTTCAAATATGATTGATGATAATCACCAATAGGAAATACCATGTTTTTACAAATTTACCTCTCTTTCATGTAAAATATATCGCTATATATCAAAGGGCTATAACTCGGTGTTATTTGAAAGATTGGTGTCAACCCAAATTGCCACATCTTCTAAAGGAAAAAAATTAAAACCAAGGGGTGCACCGAACTCTGCCATACATGTCAAACCCACATACAATCCCGTGTGGCATGTAGGGCCCATTGAACGTTGATATCACAAAGGGGACAAAATGGATCGATGACCACATGACGTGCAAAATAAGGCCATATGTTGTAACTGTATTATGTCTCAATAATGAAATATATTACCTCGTAGCGGGCCTTTAAGCTTTCAGATGTTCATCCAACAAGAACCTATGCGAGAAGGGGAAGACGATTGAATTAAAATAACCTAAGTTGACGGAATAATCACTAGAAAATTCGGTTTCATAATTGGATTAGTGTGAAATTAAGATCCACCTTTCCGTATGACATCCATATAGAACTACAATTACTTCTCAAAATATGTGAAATGGTCCTCCTAACCTTGTCTAAATTATTGTTTGGCCTCAACATAACCTTGATTCGGTCCACAAATTCGATTGTCAGTCCATCAACTTTATAATCTCAATATTTCTGTAAGTCCAACAACTCTACATGCTCAACAAACTTGGCGGTTTGTTCATAAAGTTTGACCATATTCAAGTTTTCGTTGCATAGCATTGTTCATCAATAGACTCATCATATACTTGTCTACCTACTGAGTTCGACCTCATTCCCAATCTTCTTTAATTAGCGTCTCTTTTCAACAAATTCGGTCTTGGTTCGTCTACAAAATCCAACCATTTTTCAGTAAATTTATTTAGAGTCACTTATCGAAAATATTAGCCTTAGTTTGCCCAAAGAGGTCGTGCTCGTTTTATATCCTCTATTTACCCTCTCATCAATGGGTTCGGGCTCGGCCTCGGCTCGACCATAGAGCACTAGGGTTGGAAAAAACCTACTATTCATCCTTCAAAACCTTTTATTTATTTATTTATCTATTCATCCTCCCTGTAGCATACTTGTTGTCTTTTTGGTTGCGCACTTGCGCATACATTTCTATATTAAAAGGACGCTTCCGATAAAAAAAAAAAAAATTGTAAAGAAAACGATAAAAAAAGAAAGAAAGATAAAACTAATCAAAAGAACGGTGTTAGATTTGAGTATTTTATTGCTATACTGACCTTTTCAAAATTTGGATGTACTCATCTCCAGACCCAGGCGAGATTACGACTGCACAAATTATTAAATCACTTCTTCCAGAACATTTAACGACCAAAATAGTTAGGGAATTTGCCCTACTACTTCCACTGCCCTTTATATTTCCTGTTTTCAGAGTTCCCATTTCCCAGCAATGCCAGATCTGTATAAGACGTTTGATTTTCGGCAGCCCTTTTGAGATTTTGATGCATTGAAGTGATTTTGAACATTCTTGGATGAGTGCATTGTGAAGTGATTAAAAAGGGGAGTTTATTTTAAAATCCTTTTCTTCTTCTTAAATTATAAAGAGTCCCGTCCATATTGTGGATTCTTTATCGGGTTTATGATAAGAAACAAGAGGTCAAGGATTCTTCTGAAAGAATTTGATTAATGGGGTCTTGCATAAGTATTGAAGAGGGGATTCAGCAACCGGATAGCAAAGGTGCCTCATTTTCTTACGAATCTATTTACTTTTTTATTACCCCTCTCGATCGTAGTAATTGTACCTTTTTACTGTAAGTTTTGTACTTTACCTCTTCAATTGAGGCTTAATTTTTATATAATTGATTGATTGCAGCATATTATGTTGGGGAATGTTCAGTAGTTTACTGAAGGGAAATTGCAAAAGACGAAAATGTGTACCGTTATATGGCTTTATGCATTGATTTGATGTTAATTAGGAGGAAGAAGCTGAGACCTTGTTTATCAATTTGTCATTGTAAAGGTTTGATTAAACATGGTTTATAATCTTGGCTATAATATATGTTCAGGTGCTTATGGAGTTCCTGCTTCTCCTGCCAAGAACAATTCTGTGCTTTCTAGGAGCTCAGATACTGAAGAATCATGCAACACAAGGAACCAAATAAATGCCGTGATAAAATCGAAAAATGTCAAGGATCTGAGGAAGAATCCTGGGAATAGTAATGTTGACATATTCACATATGAGGAGATGACGTTGGCTACTAAGCAATTTAGACCGGATCTGAAACTTGGAGAGGGTGGATTTGGTAGTGTCTATAAGGGAGTGATTGACGAGAATGTGAGGCCGGGTTACAAGACTACTCGTGTTGCCATTAAAGAGCTTGATCCTGAAGGAATGCAGGGTGACCAAGAATGGCTGGTAATGTCCTTCGAACTTGCCTTTCTTTATTGCCAATACTTCCCTCACGTTATTCTAAATAAACATAAGTATAGACCACTTGCTAAAAGCTCAATTTAGCCATATAAGATAGCATATTTTGTAAGAAACGTTGGATTTCGAAGATAATCGTATGTGCCCAGAAAAAAAAGTAGTAGATTTAGTGGACTTTTCTTGTGTCGAATTTGGTTGTCAAAATATGGCCTAGTTCTTTCAGATGTTCTTGTCTTTTTAATGTCATACATAAAAGTCTTTATAAGTTGTTTTGAATATAGTTTTGTAAGTTCCGTTTTTAACAGGAGTGTCTACATCTTTGCATGAGAAACTCAGCTATCTGTTGGTCATGTACGGTTAGAAAAGAAAAATTACCATTTAAGGAATTCTTGACACTACTGATTTAAATCTTCACAACGACCGGACTTCCAACAACTGAAACCAAGAGTTCTATTTGGAAATCTTTTTTAGTTCTATTTATTTGTTTCCTTACATGAATATTATCTCACTTTGTATTAATGACTTTAACCATACATGCCCTGAAATATTATAGCGTGAAAATAACATGCTTACTGTTTTGGTGTTTCGAAGTCTAACTTTAAAATCGCCTTTTATCATGCTGGTGCTGCGTACTCATTTTTTAATGTTTGATCATTATCTTTTTGTTGTTAATAGTTCTGCGTTTCTTAAGGTCTCTGTAATCTTTCTTTTGTACCCGGCATTGTGTGATATGTTAAATTAGTTACCGTTATGAATGCTTACATCCAGGCAGAAGTAAATTACTTGGGGCAGCTTCAGCATCCTAACTTGGTGAAGCTGATTGGTTACTGCTGTGAAGGTGACCATAGACTTTTGGTGTATGAATACATGGCCTCTGGAAGCCTCGAAAAACAGCTCTTTTCTCGTAAGTAGCTACTATTCTACTGGACTTCTCGGAAATTGATTACTCTTTCTCTGAACCACTTAGCTTTCTGTTTCTTTTTCTATGGAATTTTGTTGGGCGTGTTGTTCAGGTCATATATCTTCTCACCCAAGGTTACTTGGTTTGGTGTCATTTGTCCATTTATCTTATAAAACCATAAAACAATATATAAGCTATGTATGATCAAAATGACTGCTCATCTGTTTTTGTTGGTCCCTTGGAAAGGCTAACACAAGTTTAGGGGGGTGAATAAACTTGTCACCAAAAACTAATCCCTGAGTTGGAAAAGCCCTCAGAACCGAAGTTTCTCGAAACTCAAACCGATCTTCGATTCGCTTTTGTTCTGCCCCTTAACTTGTGTGGAGTTCGCTAGCTCAATCGAATATAAGTTAATGCTGACTTATATTTAGTCTTATTAACTGGCAGCGGATAAAACTAGCCCTTAGTGCAATAGATGTGTGAATAGAAAACTAGACCTTCTATGTATCAGTTCTGTGCTGACTCAGTGTCTGGTGTTTGCTGAGTGATAATGCAATAAAATAAACACAGATGCATAAAGTAAATCAACACAAGATTTGTTTATGGAAGTTCCGGGTGGTGTAATCCCGTACGTCTCCCCTTCTCCTGTGGCGTAAGAGGTATCACTAGAATAATGAGATAAACGTTACAGAATCCTAGCACTATGATGTGATCCTTCACGACACCCTAGTTTCATTGTCTACACAAAATGAAGAAATGTGAGATTGCTCCTTCATTCTCGCATTAATCGATCTTTCGGAGGTGGAATTGCTCCTTCACCACCACCACTAATAATAACAACACACGTCCTCGATCGCACTAACATTTGTGGCAACCAAGTTGCATCCGTATGAAGAAAGGTAGAATTGCTCTCTTCAAACTATGCACAGCCAACCCTTTTTCACAAAGGTTAGGTTTAGAATTAATCAAGGATTAATTCAGTGAGCTGTCTGATTCTTCTGGATCTGATGTAGCTCCAAGATGCCTTCTTTCCCCCTTAATGGGTTACTGGATCTTTCTTTGAAGTCTTCAAGGCAATTTCGTTGGCTCCTCTTTTCTGGATATATATGATCTGATTTTCTGAATCTGGATCTTTGAATATATGCTTGTAAAGCTCTTTTTCCGATCCTCCTCTCTCCCTACTTTTTGAGTGATTCTTTTGTGTATTTATAGGGGTGATGTAACGGTCACTAGCTCTTGTAGCCGTTACACTTGTCATTTAGCCAACGTTCATATGTACGATCTTTTGTCGTATTTTAAATTCAATCAAGGCCTTAACTCAGTTTTCTACTCTTCTTCAAAACTGAGTACCTTGTTTACTTAATATCTGACTTCAATTGACTAAGTCAGAGTACACCAATCAGTTTCTTCTTATCCAAATAACTGATAATCTTTGTCCTTAAGATTATTCGCTTTTACATGATCTATAACTCGATTTGGTCACCACAGACTTGCTCGAATCTCGATTTATAGTCACGACTTAATCGACTTCTAACCGAGTTTGCCACCTCGATTCTTGATTTTTCAGAATCGAGTCTGTGTCCCTCGTTCTTGAGTCTTCTAGATAAGCCAACTGAGTCTGTGTCCTCAAATGAACCTTATCTTCTTCAGTTCTTGTATAACTGAGTTTGAACCCTCAGTTCTTCAAGTGCATATTCAGTTTTCTTGTTATAACTCAGTTTTCTTGTTGTGGCTCAGTTGTTCGCCTAGTTCCTATTCTATTACAATGCTTGTCTGAAACAACCTATACAAAGTTCAGACTCTAGATAGAACTTATACATTTATCTCTAGACCATTTCTTGCTTCTTTTATTATGCATTATAACAGTTAGTTACGACTTCATCATCATGGGTTGTAAGTGATTTGTCTAATTTCGTGACGAATCATCATCAAAACATAAATAATATTTCCAACAGTTTTGGTTTGTTGTGATTCATATTTAGCGTTTCTTTCAAGATTAAATACAAGAAATGATGGGATGCTTAAAATAAATAAAATAACGTGGAGAACTATTTGCTATAACATATAGTAATAGCTTCAAAGTTGGGAGAGAATTAATGTCTTGATGTGGTGATAAATTCGTAGCTGTTCGTAGGAAACTTGTGACCGAGTATGTAATTGGACTTTTAGTGGTGTCTGAAGTTCAAATTCTGAAGCTGTTCCTAACCAAAAGATCAAGGTTTGCATTAGTGTTGTATACTAGTTCCAATGCAAAAATTTATGGGATAGTGTAGAGATGGACTTTGCATCGGAAACAATTAATGAATTAAATATGTTGTTTTTGCTTCCAATGGATATGTAGAGGAATATGTCAAAAAAAACGTCGTTTGATGTCTCAATCTAGTAGGATTGAATTGTGTTTGTAAAGTAAATGAACATTCAAATTCTTTTTAATCATTCCTGGTAGAATTATTTGGTAGCAGTTTTTCTCTAGTTGCAGTTATTGTTCTTGAGGTACAGAAAAATGAAGAAGATTAGCTTTTAAGAATGTTCTTATTTCATCAGAAGAATTTGTCCTTTTGAATTGTTTTAATTGACCTAAGGTCTGCTTTTATGCTTATAGGAGTCTCCAGTACTTTGACATGGTCAAGAAGAATGAAAATTGCTCTGGATGCTGCAAAAGGGCTTGCTTTTCTTCACAGTGCAGAAAGGTCCATCATATATCGTGATTTCAAGACCTCCAACATTTTGCTTGATGCGGTTAGTTAAATGTTTGATTTTTTTGTCACTCAAATTACATTTTGTTTCATTCCAAAGCAGACATTTCTAATAAAAGTTGGAAAACGTTGTTATTAAAAAAAGAAAGTTCATTTATTTGGCCATTTTCATCACTTAGTTGCGTCCCATTAATTTTGGCATGAATTTTTATACGATGTTCAACACGACAGGATTTCAATGCAAAGCTTTCTGATTTTGGACTTGCAAAGGACGGTCCCTTAGGTGATCAAACACACGTGTCAACTCGAGTGATGGGTACCTACGGTTACGCTGCTCCTGAATACGTCATGACCGGTGAGATTCATAAGCCCAAATAAAGAACAATTTTTTTCCCAGTATCTGAGATGAAGTATTCTTCTTGGTCATCTTATAATATCTCTCTGTTTTTTCAAGATGAGTTGAGCATAGTTTTCACAGTTTTATTTAAAACGCGTGCGTGCAGGGCATTTGACAGCAAGAAGTGATGTATATGGTTTTGGGGTGGTATTACTTGAGATGCTAATAGGAAGGAGAGCAATGGACAAAAACAGGCCTAGCAGAGAGCATAACCTTGTGGAATGGGCTCGTCCATTGCTAAATCACCGCAAGAAGCTTTTTAAGATATTAGACCCGAAATTAGAAGGACAGTATTCAAATAAAATAATGACAAAGGTAGCAGATCTTGCTTACCAATGCCTTAGCCAGAATCCTAAAGGCAGGCCTGTAATGAGCCAAGTTGTTGGATATCTTGAAGCCCTTAAAGCAAAAGCAAGCCATGAAGAGTCGTTGCTTCACAACGGTGGAGGAAGCATTACACTTTACGAAGCTCCTAAAAAAACTGACCATCATCTAAAAGAGAAGCAGCAGAATCCATTGAAATGCGAGAGTCAAAGAGATGCTGCCACAGCTCCACAAATGAATAGGAAACATACAAATGGAAGGAGCAAAAGCGAGCCTCCAAACGAGTTTGATCTTATTAGCAGCTTTTCTACAGATCACCAGCTAGACGAGACACCAGATTCTAGACAAAAGTGAATGCAAAGAATGCGTTCGAGTTTTTACAGGTCTGATGTCTGTGGTGTATCTAAAAAGATCCTTTTATTCTCTTTCCGAATGGATGTTTTTGCATCACTGTTGATGTGTGTTTAGTTTATGAGAACTTTAGGTGTCCAAAGGACATTTTATTTTTCTTTGTAAGCAGCAGATTTTTGTTACACGACACTGAGGTATAATTAAATAAATTTTATTTCCTGTGATTTTCAATTATAGTGCTGAATGCATGCATGCAAGGGACGGCGCGTGAAGCTGTTTGCATTCACTGTGGCCTGCAAGATGTTTTTAAGCATCGATGATTCTGATCAAATTTCTAAATTATTGCCACCTTTCATGGATTTAACAGCCGGGACGATTTCCTTGGCTATATATTTCCCAGGTACGAGATATTATCGAGTTAAAATTGCATCTACAGAAAGAGATGGGATTCATTATTAAGCAAAGAAAGGAGATGTTGGCAAAAAATGTGAAAGAAGCACCAAAAGATTTACTAACACAAATGCTGATTACAACACCAAGTAGTATTGATGGAAAATTCATGGCAGAGATGCAGATAATAGATTATATTTTGGGTTTTTTATTTGACGGCCATGAAACTACTGCTGCAACTCTTACTTTCACTATGAAACGTCTCGTTGAGCATCCTCAATTTGCCATTGATGTTTTGAAAGGTACATCTCTTCTTAATTCTAAAATCTTAATGACAAAATCTGAGACAATTATCTTTGTTTGATAGAGCAAGGGCATATCATTGAGATGATGAAGCCCAGACAGGAATTGACATGGGAAGATGTGCAAAAGATGAAAAAGACATGGAACTTCGTTGCTGAATCAATGAGAATATTACCAAGTATTCCTGCATTTTTAAGACAAGCTACTACTGATTTCACCTTTGATGGATTCCTTATACCAAAATGATGGAAGGTATGTCATTACTATTTTAAAATTTGTACTAATTATATAATCAAAGGCGGATCCAAATCCTATCATGGGGAGCACGGGCCTTCGTTGAAATCCAGATTATATTTATCTATTAAATTGAGGGAGCCTTTATTTACACCACAGCAAACCTACCGTTGTACCACACTTAAATAAAAAAAAAACATGTATTCTACTTTTTACACCACATCTATTATTTGCACCAAATTTTCATGTCCAAATTAAAAAAAAAAAAATCAATATTGCCAATCACTTTTTACTGGTACCAATCTATTATATTGTCATATCTCCCACAAATACTTAAAATCTACGAAACTACCCCTCATTAACACACAAAAAATCACAATCTCCACCCAAAAACATTATTTCACATCTGCTCACTGCTACCGATTAGCATTAGGTCTGCTACCCAAATCCGCCGCCGCCGCCGTTCCCCACCGTTCTTCTTCCATAGCCACAACTAGCCAGGTAAGAAGCTTTACCTCTTCCTCCAGATGTGATTTCGAAATTGGCTTGTTATTTAGCACAGTGGATAGCTCTCTCTGCCATATTTTCTCACTAATGCTTGCCGTGGGACTTGTCATCACCGCTTCCTTTTTCATCTATGAAGCTACTTCTTCTCGAAAGACCTGCGATCTGTCTACGGAGCTCTTAATTTTGTTGATTTTTTTTTTTTCGTTTTTGCTGCAAAATTTGCAAGTGCCGATTTGTGCTGGTGAACACAAAGATGACATCATTTAAGCATGGCTAAGCTGAACTATTGTTTAATAAATGACTATTATGCCTATAAATTTTGTTGGGATATTATTGTTTCTTTTATGTTTCATATTGTTAATCTCCGGTACTATTAAATTCATGTCTGTTGACAAGGATGATCAGTATTGGTCTGCTTGCTCCTATCTTAATAAAACATCCCTATTTCTGTTGAAGAAAAAAACCAATTACACAAAATCATGTATTTTGGAGATCATTCTAATAAATATATCTTAAATCTGCACCGGCCGGCTGAAAGATTTCTTATATCTATTTTTTCTGATGCCATTGCATTTTCTGTGTTAGGCTATTGATTCAATATATCTATCAATGGTGAGGGCCTTGGTGGGTAGTTGTTTTGTTAGTATGTTTTATCATAACTTTATTACTTTGATGTGTAGGTATGAAGAACCCAAGGCATCAAAGTAAGCCAATGACCGATGAGGCGTCAAATAGTGTGATGAAGAAGAAGTCCAAAACTGTTGTGGATGCCGGGAAAGCTAAGAGCAAGGGATATACGGGGACCGGTAAACTAAAGAGCAAAACCGTAATGGAACCCCAAAGAAGAGCAACTACCGGTGTGATAATTCGTGAACCATCATCTGTTGGGAATAAGGAAATCTAATGATGTACACGGGAAAGGAAAGACAGTTGCTGTTGAGAAAGAACGACGAAAGAAGAAGTAACAAAGTTATTTGAATCCTTGTTGGATGTTTTTTTGTCTGTTTAAAAACTACTTTTATACATTGGATGTTATTTTGTTGCATTCCAACTTGATTGGCTAAGACCATAAGCTCAACATATGATTGAAAGCCCATATTTTCTTTTTTGTATGATTGTTGTAGTTATCGATTTCTGATTGAATCTTTTTTGTGCTTATGTTGTAGATTTATGAGAGTTACCAAGGAGTGACTTTATTTTGAGAGAAACGACATTGTCATGGTTGATTCTTGGAGAAACGACCTTGTCAGGGTCGTATCAATGTAGAATCGTCCATAGCAAAGTCGTTTGAACCATTATAAGGTTACTCGTTTGATGCTAGTGAGATTCGACCTTACGCAAAGTCGTTTCTCAGAGAAACAACCTTGTCATGGTCGCTTCTTGGAGAAACGACCTTGTCTTGGTCAAACCTTGGAGAAACGACTTTGTTAGTGTCGTATCATTGGGAATCGACTTACCGTAAGGTCGTATCAAAGTTAGCCTGTGTTGGAGCAATTAAATGACGATTTGTTCAGCAAAAGACTTCACAGCTTGCATTCAACTAGCTTGTATGCATCAAATACAACATTTGGTTGCATCAAGTGCTATGATAAAGCCATAAATCAGGAAAAATAAATTATTTTGAAAGCAAAGACCCTCCATTTCCTTGGAAAATGTTTGTGATCCCTCTTTTATAACTTAATGTTTGAGGATAAACAAAAAAAGCACAAGTTAATAACACTCAAGTTAATACACAAGCTTTTTGCCTTTGCTGCATCTCTCGCATTCTTCTTTCTTTCAACTTACATGAGGGAAATTCTTCACCAACAACAATGAGTCCTTTGGAACCCAAAATACATTTTCTTATAGTTCCACCTTGTTTTATGTAACGAAGAAACACATCATCTTCACGAACCCTATAAAAAACCTCTTGAATAACCGTCCGATTGTTTCTCTCTAATATCTTCAACTTCACCCTTTGATTGTAGATTGTTTGTGCGGAAGTTGCATTGTTGCCGTTCTTATCCCTCAACGCCTGTAGTATATCTTCAAGATTCGACCTCTCCAAGGTCGAATGTCTAAGAATCGACCCCCCCAGGGTTGAATGTCTGAGAATCGACCCCTTTAGAGTTGAATGTCTAAGAATCGACCACAACAAAGTCGTTCAGCCTAAAAACGACCCTGTTAAGGTTGTTTTCATCTAGGCGAAAGAAAAAGCATCAAATTTTGTAACATTGAATCACCAAACCCAAAATAATAGTTCAATACAATAATTTAATTTACATTTTAGCATTTCTACGTGTCGATTTCACGAAAACAACACATAATAGTAGATTGATTTCAAAAGTACATTTTCATTGATTTTGCTTGAAACCCCAATTTCTTCAATTGGGTTTTTGATTCCATTCCTTCATTCATTGAACCTTGGTATACAACCTCCAAAGCAAGTTCTTTTTTCGTATGGTTTGGATGGATTTGGTGTAGAGATGATTATGATTAAAAAAATTGATGAGGATTATGAGGATGGTGTGGGGTTTGAAGGTTTTATAATGATGAAGATGATGGAGTTATGAAGATGGTGATTTTGTTTGAAGATGGTATGGGGTTTGAAGGTTTTATGATGATGAAGAGGATGGTGATTTTTTTTTATGATGGTGTGAGGTTTGAAGATTTTATGATGATGAAGATTAGGAAAATGATGATTTTGTTTGAAGATGGTGTGGTGTTGAAGGGATTTATGAGGAAGAAGATATTTTTTGGAGGGAAATAATGGGGTGTGTAGGTAGGGGTGTGGGATATAAAGTAGATGAAATTGAGGGACTAATGTGTAATTAAAAAAAATTGGTGTGGAAATAGTTTAAAAGTGTGGTATGAAGGTAGATAATGTGGTGTAAATAAAGAATTAAAAATGTTTGAAAATCAATGTGGTACAAATGTAGGTTTTTACTTTTAGGTGTGGTGTAAAGTATAAAGTAGTACAGCGGTAGGTTTGTTGTGGTGCAAATAAAGACCCCCTAAATTGATGTAATTTTACCGCTAAAAAAAATATAAACACCATTTGGGTTTTAGACGAAAAAATGTATCATGTAATAATATTTATTGTGTCAAAGTGATAATAACAGTTCCATTACCCCAAACTCAAATAAACACAAGAATGATGCTCTTTTAATGGGAAAAGCATTGATGTTTATTTGGCTACACAGATATTCATGTTCATGGAATGCACACAGTGGCGGACGCAGGATCTCGGGTAAAGAGAGACAGTAAAAAATTTAAAGAGACAAATAAAAAATTTAAGGGGGACAAACAAGATACATACTACATATATTAGTAGGATTTTTTCGGATTAAGGAGGCGATTGCCCTCCCCCCCTAGCTGAATGCACCGGAGGAATTCATCCGCCACTGAATGCACACAAAAGGATCAAGAATATGTCCAAGACCCGGAGGAATTCATCCCGTCAATATTTGAAGAAAATGGACCTCAACCTTATACATATTTCCATTTGGAGGGGGGGGGTCTCACATTCGTCCGGGAAAGAAGTTTGCAAGAGCCACGATGTCCTCACAACTTACAAGTGGAAGCCTTGTATTCCTGAAGAGGGATGACTTATCGATTAGTACCTAGTCCCAACGACGGTTTCCTGTTCGACTCTTTGCACGCTCAATTTAATTATTTTTTTTTCTTGAATTGAAATATAATTAATAATACCGCTTTGACCTTCCGGTCTCGTTGTGCAACAGTAATAAAATAAATTATGGGCCAATTATTTAAAAGGACTGATTTTCAACTTATTAGGGGTAATAGGACACTCCGAAATCTTATTTAGTTATAAGGACATTCTAATTTTAAGAAGGGAACTTATTTAGTTATAAGGACATTCTAATTTCAAGTGGATAGCGAGGAAGAAGGAAAAAAAAAAACTGCTGAGTCCACGTGGTTAAGGTTTTATTTTTTTTTTTTTATTTTTTTTATTTTTTATTTCACCATATTTCTAAAGTCATATATTTTGATCTAAAACTCGGATCATTATAATTTTTTCACTAAAATTCATATTTTTTCGTCTTCTTTATTCTAAAATCAAATTTGATATTTTTCCGAATAAATTTCATAAAATCAAATTTTTTCTTCATAAAAATCGACGTGACGTATTGATCACCGTCATGCATTGACCACCTACCCGGATGCATTGGCCACCGGGATCCATTAACCACCCCGATGTATTCACCGCCGCGATTCATTGGCTACCATAATGTATTGACCGCCACGATCCATTGACAACCTTGATCAGTGACATCTCATTATAGCGATTTATGCAATGACGTCTCATTGTAGCGATTTATGCAGTGACTTCCTATTGTAGAGATCTATGCAGTGATGTCAATGCACTGACGTGTTATTGTAACGATTTATGCAGTGACGTGTTATTGTAGCAATTTATGCATACCTTTGGTTGTAAAAATATGCCTTTAAACCAAAAAAAACAAAAGAAATACAGTTATTTTACAAAGTATCGAAAATTTAAACCAACACTAATCAAATAAACCAACATCAATCAAATATTTAAAGATTACAAAGAAATAAAGTCACTTTACAAAGTTATCAAATGTGTGTATCAAGTTGTATATGCAGTGACATCAATATCATTGCATCAGTTATCTAATTCTAAATACAGTCATCAATGTCACTGCTTCAGACATCAATGTCACTGCATAAGTCATCAATGTCACTGCATCAGACATCAATGTCACTGCATAAGTCGTCAATGTCAACGCATCAAACATCAATGTCACTACATAAGTCGTCAATGTCACTGCATCAGACATCAATGTCACTGCATAAAACCTAACAACTGCATCAGTCAGCTCTGCTCTTGTTTTGCATTTCTCCAAATGTGGAGCTTTTAATATGGATAGAAATACAAGTTTGGTGAAACTACAAAGACTCTTCACTATGACTCTTGTAATGGCCACACGTTGTTTGTGCCCTCCTGATAATTGGATTCATTGTGGAATCCCTCAATTCTTTAACACGATCTTGAATCCTTTGACAATCTTGTTTAGCTTAATGTCCCTGCATCATTCATCAATGTCACTGCATCGGACATCAATGTCCCTACATCAGTCATCAATGTCTCGCGTGATCGACATCAATGTTTCCGCATCAAACATCAATGTCACTACGTAAGTCATCAATGTCACCGCGATAAGTCATCAATGTCCTGCATGATCGACATCAATGTCATCGCGATAAGTCATCAATGTCCCCGCGATCGACATCAATGTCACTTTGCATATAGAGAAAAGAGTTTCAAAGACTCGGTATGTTTTAACGAACATTATGCCTTTGCAGGTATGTTACAAAAATAAAGTCTGAAGCATGCCTTTGTGCAGTGGACACAAGGTGAAAAGTCTGAAGCATGCCTTTGTGCAGTGGACACAAGGTGCGTCGCATTGAAGCCAAGTGAGATCACTACCGGTATCAGGATCAAGAAAATAAGGCCTCGGCGGCTGCCCTATGTACACTTGGGTGAAGTAATACCTATGGACAGGTTTCAAGATTTCCATAATAAGACAGCAATTCACCTCCAAATTCACATAGGTTGCTAGGTTTTTTTTTTTTTTTTTTTTTTTTTTTTTGAATTTGTTTTTGTACTAAATTGCAACAAAATCAACAATACAAGTGATAGAAACACATATTACTAAAAAAAATGGTGGAAAAATCTCATTAAACCCAGTTTATTGATTCAAAGATACATACCCATCAGGATAAACATTTCCATAAAGTGGGAGTTGGATTGAAGAACGAACTGAATTGCCCTTTGAAGAAACAACGACACCGTACACCCTTTTCCACAGTTTTATATGCTGATGATCACTTGGAGCCCCTCCTGCTAAAGAAATTACTAAAAACACAATCATAATTGCAGCAAATTATGATTAAAAAAAAACAAACCGCGCTTCCTTTAGAATTTAAATTAAAAAAAAAAAAAAAAGAAAAAACAAACAGCGCATCCTCTCTTTTTTTTTTCTTTTTTTTTTCACTTGAAATTAGAATGTCCTTATTTAGTGTTCTTTCTTAAAATTAGAATGTCCTTATAACTAAATAAGATTTCGGAGTGTCATAAATGATCATTAATTCTCTAACGACGGCCTTATAACTAATTTGCACATAAATTAATTTATACCGCTAAATATGTTGTAAACTCTATGTCAAATAAACCTGTGACATATTATTATGGTTCATGTGGTGAGCTTATCCATCCAATTATTGGAGAAGAGGGTGTAAGAAATTGTTTCATTGACTTTATTTTTTTTTTAGGGGTGGAAATATTATTAGTGTTATTTGTTTATAAGGACGTGTTTTGAGATTTAATTAGGCACTTAGGACATACTTAAAAGATCATTAGTTATAAGGACAAAATAACATTTGTTGGACAAAATTAACCCCAATCCTTTTTTATTTCTCATTTTTCAGTTCCTCGATCAACTATTCAATCTCTTCAGATTCTGGGAATTTGACTCCAATTCCAAATCCGACTTCTTTCATCAAAACTCGAATTCAATTCGATGCGGTGAGTCGGAAACATGAAGTTAGTCTTCGTCTGGAGCTAATCGATTTGCTTCTGAATCTGGAAATCGTGTCAACTTATAGTGTGGGTTTGGATAAGACCGATTTGTTGAAATGCAAAGAAAGAGGAATTAAAGTCACGAACACACTGATGTGTTGACGGATGATGTTCTTGATATTGCTATTGGTTTGATGATTCTTTGTTTTGAGGAAGATTGTCAGAATGTTGATCGGTTTTGAGAAATGGGATGTGGAAAAATGGCGACTTTGAGTTAAGAACCAAGGTTCAGTAGTGTTTTTCTATGGTGAATTCTTTATCAAATCGTAACAGCTTTTAATCTAAGTGAAATTCGAGTAAATGTCGCAGTTTTAGTTAGCTAGTTCATCTTTTCTTGATTCTCCTTTCGATTTCTTGCGGTTTAGTGGCAAATCGGTGGGCATAATCAAGGTTAGGCCGGATCGGTTCAAACAATAGCGAAAAAGCGAAGCATTTGGCTGTGAAATCAGTTACCATTCCTGATCAAATACTTACAAATACTACACAAACGCCATTGATCTAGCTACGAATTCCCAAATCCTTGTTGTATCCTGTTCTTTAATAGAAGAAACTAAACACATTGTGAATAAGAACGTAATCAACGCACTAGGCCCAAAAGGGATTCTTATAAACATCGGTTGAGGTCAACATGTTTGATGAACATGAATTAGTATCGCATTGGTAGAGGCGTTTGGGTGGTCTTGGTTTGGATGTATATGAAAATAAGCCTAATGTGCTCGCGTCTGTGTGTTGTACTGCATTTCTTTGAAACTTGCTTAGATCGACTTGTGACACTTCTTGAGTTATCTCGCCCGCTTATCTTGTTGGTTCTGTGCATCATAAATCTGTTGTCTTGATAATCATCTTGGTGCTACCACTTTTGTCGCCCATTTGAGCTTTGAATTTCGCTTCATTTTCATTTGTATTGTAAAGCAATAAAGCGCTAAGTCTTTGTCTCTGCTTTTGCATCAATTTGGATTGTTTGTAATAGACTTAAACTCTTTGAATCGCCAGATTATCGATCTTGTATTCATACTGTTATAGTCCATTGCAAGTTGTAATTTGTTAAACATCTATTTCTAAAACCGCATAAGTTGGTGTGGTATCTTGTAATTAGAATTTCTTTGGTTTTGGAATTTGATTTCAACTCTTTGTTTGTATAATCTTATTAGTTTAATATATTTTAAACCAAACAAATTGTATTATTTATATTGTGCTAAGCTATTTGTGTTGATCAAATTTAAATACTCTTGCTAGTTGTTTTGATACATTGACATTGATGTCACTGCATTTACGATTAGAGAATTGATGATTTCCGCCATTCTTTTTTATTTTTGTTCAAGCGTATCAAGATGAACATAGATGATTTGTCTATAAAAATTGCAAAAATTCATGCTTGATAACCGTTTCTTTAGCTGTAACTATAAAAATAATTTGACAATATTGTGAATCCTCATGTGAAAAATCTCTTGTTTCTAATAGTAAAGAAAAAGAAATTTGGTCACTTGAATTTTTGTTATTCTTCTTGTTGATTTTAGGTATAATCACTTTATAGAGTATACATTCTTGAAATTCAACGGCATAATGCAATCTGTAGAATTTCTTGTCATACGATGCATAATGGCTTAAAAACCACATTCCTAGTGACCGAACTCTTGGCCGATGTCACTGCATAAATTGTTGATGTCATTGCATAAAATGTTGATGTCACTGCATATTTGATTGTCGATGTCACTGCATAAAAATATGAATTAAGGCGAAAGATTTATGTTGATCGTAGTTTTATATCAAAAGATATAGCCATTTGAAGTCGATTTTATGAAGAAAAGAAATTGATTTTATGAAATTAAGTCGGAAAAATATCAAATGTCATCACAGTGTTGCTTCATCAAATGTCACTGCATATTTGATTGCCGATGTCACTGCATAAATTGTCGATGTCACTGCATAAATTGTCGATGTCACTACATAAATTACCGATGTCACTGCATAAATTGTTGATGTCACTGCATAAAAGATTGATATCACTGCATATATGATTGCCGATGTCACTGCATAAAAATATGAATTAAGGTGAAAGATTTATGTTGATCGTAGTTTTATATCAATAGATATAGCCATTTGAAGTCGATTATATGAAGAAAAGTCGATTTTATGAAATTAAATATCAAATGTCATCACGGTGTTGCTTCATCAAATGTCACTGCATCCCGGTGATCACTGCATCGATCCCGATTGTCTCTACATCGCGGTGTCTCTACATCGGGGGTGGCCACTACTATATCGCGGTGTCATTTCATCGCGATGTCTCTGCATATATGATTGCCGATGTCACTACAAAAATTGTTGATGTCATTCATATATGATTGCTGATGTCACTGCATAAAATGTTGATGTCACTGCATCTGATTGCCGATGTCACTGCATCACGGTGATCAATGTATCGGATATTCACACCATCGCGGTGGCAAAAAAAAAAAAAAAAAAAAAAAAACTCAACGCCTGCATTTGGAAAGAAAAAAAACAAAAAACAAAACACAACAACAACAATAATCAAACACAACAGCAACAAGTTTCTATATTAAATAGAAAAAGTAATAAATAAACATTCAGCATTGTATATGCCGTCCGTTCCGTCCTTCCCTTTTTTTTTTTTTTATCATTAAGGGTATTTGGGTCTATCTACCTATTTTTTGTCCTTATAACTAAGTGTTTATTTTGGGTGTCCTTTTTGCCTAATTAAGTCCAATATGCGTCCTTTTGAATAATTGTCCCATATTATTATCATTATAATTATTAGGCATCTTATATATACTTAGTGTATTGTCCGACGCAAGGGAGACCACAACCCCTCTCCCAAAGTGCAGATCCGGCAACGCCAATGTTTATAAAAGTTATACATTTTTATCTTGCGCCTATTAAAAAATTTACTAAAAAAATAGTCAACTGTTCCTCGATCGAAAAAAAGTGATCCCAATGAGATTTTCTAATAGTTGAATAATTAACTCTCTATAAAACGATATTACACTGGTATATTGTTGGATATATGCATTTGGTTGCACCTAAATATGGAGATGTTGATGTTGTTACTAGCAACAACCTTCTTTGCTATCATAACGCTTCTATTTTTCTGGGCTTTTACCATTAATAATCCCAGAAACAATATTTTACCACCTGGATCGTATGGGTGGCCGATACTGGGTGAAACAATCCCATATCTAGCAGCCTCATCCAAAGGAAATATTCGTGAATTCGTCAAGAAAAGACAAGGCGATAGCCGATCAGGAATAATCAAAAGCTCATTGTTTGGTGCAAAATGTATAATCCTATCTGGTCCTGCTGCTATCAAGTTTATATGCACAAATGAGAAGACATTTGTCACTGGTTGGAGACCTCGCTCTATGCAAAAGCTATTCCCGTCTGCTTTATTCAATCCAATTGAAGATGATCCCAAGAAGCAAAGGGGCTATATCGGATTGCTCTTCAAATCAGAATCAATAACAAAGCTTATGAATTCGGTTGAATCTGTAACAAAATCCCACTTAAAAAACCACTGGCAGATTGGAAAAGAAGTCAAAGTGTATGATAATGTGAAGCTGTTTGCATTCACTGTGGCCTGCAACATGTTCTTAAGCATCGATGATTCTGATCAGATTTCTAAACTGTTGATTCCTTTCATGGATTTAACAGCAGGGGCGTTTTCCTTGGTCATATATTTTCCGGGTACCAGATACTATCGAGCCAAAAATGCATCAAAAGTACTACAGAAAGAGATCGGATTCATTATTAAGCAAAGAAAAGAGATGTTGGCAGAAAATGCGGCAGAAGCACCGAAAGATTTGCTAACACAAATGCTGATTACACCTAATTGTGTTGATGGAACTATATTGTCAGAGATGCAGATGATAGATTATATTTTGGGTTTTCTATTTGCCGGCCATGAAACTAATGCTTCAACACTTACTTTCACTATGAAACGCCTGGTAGAGTACCCTCATCTGGCCATTCAAGTATTGAAAGGTATTTTCTAGCTCTCTCTCTCTTCTTTTGTTTTTTTTTAATAAATAAATCTTATATTACTCATCACATGTATATATCCCGACTCGCGGCGGATTCAGAAAATAAAGGATACATGATTGTCAATCTAATAAAGATTTTTTTGAGATTGGATTTTATATATTGATCGTTGAAGCAAATTATCTTTGATTGATAGAGCAAGAGGAGATCATTGAGATGATGAAGCCCAGAGATGAGTTGAACTGGGAAGATGTGCAGAAGATGAAAAAGACATGGAACTTCGTCTCAGAATCAATGAGAATATTACCAAGTATTCCTGCATTTTTAAGACAAGCTACTACTGATTTCACCTTTGATGGATTCCTTATACCAAAAGGATGGAAGGTATGCCACGCGCGACCCTTTTAAAATTTGTTATAAGATAGTAAAAATGACCGATTATAGATTCACTATTTGGTGCACAGATATTCATGTTCATGGAATGCACACAAAAGGATCAAGAATATTTCCAAGACCCAGAGAAATTTGATCCTTCAAGATTCGAAGAAAACGGACCACAACCCTATACTTATTTCCCATTTGGAGGGGGGTCTCGCATTTGTCCGGGAAAAGAGTTTGCAAGAGCCACGATGCTTATTTTTCTTCACCATGTCCTCACAACTTACAAGTGGAAGCCTTGTATTCCTGAAGAGGGGATGTCTTATCGATTAGTACCCAGTCCCAACGATGGTTTTCCTGTTCGACTCTTTGCGCGCTCAACTTAATTAATTGATCTCTTTTGTTCATCTTGAATTGAACGAAATTAATATTACCCGTTTTGACCTTAGGGTCTCGTCGTGTAGTAAGAATTTTTTTTTTATGTATAATGCTTAATATAGTTGTAAACTCAGATCTATGTCAAGTAAATGCACGAGATATTACAATGATTGATTTGGTAAATCTATCCATCCGATTATTGGAGTAGAGAATTGAATGTAAGAAAGTGTTTCATTGCATCATTTTTTTCTCCATAGTTAGTTTAATTAATTACGTACATCCATATTTGGTTAAGAAAATGTTTAGATAGTATATATTGTGTTTCATGTCGATCAAATAATATGAATGTGATTTATTATGATTATGAAAAGAGAAATAAGAGAGGTTGAACCCCAACCCAAAGCCCTCCCTGGTCCCTCCCGGCCCCATCCTCATTGGGATTAGTAGATAATTAGATTGCCTATCTAGCTAATTAGACTGCATGCCTTTAATCCTTTTTTTTTGTTGAAAGGGTTGCTACATACATGATCCGAACCCCCATACTCCCGCGCGCTCAGCTTGGATGCCGATACAACACCAAACTTATTTAACCATATATAGGGACCCCTCCAAATGAGAAATTAAGCATACGGTTGTGGTCAATATTCTTCAAATCAAGGATCGAATTTCTCTAGGTCTTCTTTAATTTCTGCATCGCACAACCACGCCAATATTAAAAAAAATTAACTAAAAAACAGTCAACTCTTCCCTTTTCAATCGATTCAAAAAATAGATCTCTTAATGAGAGAGATTTTTCTAGGAGTTGAATTACTCTCAATATATAAAACTACATTAAACTGGCAATTGGCCTTATTATTATTATAACTAAAAATGGAGATGATGATGTTCTTACTAGCAATCATCATCTTTGCTATCATCACACTTGTATGTTTCCGGGCTTTTACCATTAATCCCAGAAATGATATTTTACCTCCAGGATCGTATGGGTGGCCAATTGTGGGTGAAACAATCCCATATCTTGCAGCCAAGAGAAATATTCGTGAATTCGTCAAGAAAAGACAAGGCGATAGCCATTCTGGAATAATCAAAAGCTCGTTGTTTGGTGCAAAATGTATAATCCTATCAGGTCCGGCTGCTATCAAGTTTATATGCACAAATGAGAAGACATTTGTCACACTGGTTGGAGACCTCTCTGACGAGGGTCGGATTAGCCCTTGCCACGCGTCATTCAGAGAATATCTGCATAATAAATAAATCCTAATACTTGTAGAACAAGAAATAGGGCGAGACGCTCCCTATATAAACAATCTCTAAGAAACTACGAAGGACTTGATTCCAATTACATACTTGGATACGTAGGCAACTTGGAAGAAATAACTCTCAGGCTCAGTCTAAAACAAATCTAAATCACTATCTCCATTGTTCTTTGTTCTTGATAAACCGTTATAAGAATTTATTTGGCCCGGATTGTTGAATAGACAATATCCAACATCGTCAACCGTGCTAGAAGGAGGGCCCTTTCCAGCAATTTTATCATAAATAAGCAATAGCACCACCAAAGAATACCAGGAAAAAGACCTAGACTCAAGATCTGTTGATTCAGGAAATTGATCCCACTGCAACAGCTGCTGGCCAAATAGGTGGTGAGAAAGATCCAAACGCCACCACAAGCCATCATCAACTTTAGGAGGAAGAGGTGCTTGCTCATCCAACTCAACAAGCCTTGCTGGAGGCTTTAAGGAAACTTGGACATGTCTGCGTTCAAGAGCGTGCTTGGTCTAGCACTTAAGGGACGGAAAGAAGGTGTTCCCGAAGATAACGCCCTTAAGACCAACCCGCAGCACATAAATGACAAAGGGGACACCCTGTCCTCCACCTCTAATGTGTAGAGAAGGCAGGTCAATACTCAAGCCCAGGAGGCTTCCCGAGCAGAGCTCGATGGAATACTAGGTCGGAAGTCAAATGATCTGTCGTTCGAGTCTCCGTTTTCAGAGCAGATAGTAAACTATCCGCGTCCAGAGAAGTTTAAAGTGCCTAAATTAAAACATTATGATGGCACTAAAGACCCTCAAGATCATCTTTTCCAATATTTGACGCATATGAACATAGATTGTGCACCAAAGGAGATGAAGTGCAAAGCTTTTCCAGCTATTCTTACGGGCAGGGCTCGTGAGTGGTTCAGTAAACTGCCCCCACAGTCAATCTCCAATTTTGAAACACTGGCCAGAAAGTTTTTACAAGCTTTTGTCATGGCCAAACCATTCCAAAGAAATGCCACATATCTCCTCACCATCAGGCAGAAAAATAAAGAAACATTGTTGCATTACCTGAAGATATTTAATGAGGAGTCAAGGCAGGTCCGGAACACAGAGGAGCATCTCCTGATCACCTCTTTCGTTGCAGTCCTACGAGAAGGTCGGTTGTATGCTAAAATAAACAAGCAGCTTCCCGATCTATGGTAGAATGCATGGAACAAGCTTATAAGCACTGCCAAGGAAAAGAGGCTAATAGGTTGAAGAGAGAATCGGAAAGTTCCAAAATAGATAAGATGGATGACCGGTCTGACAGGAAGCGCAAGTCAGTCTGGGATTGAGTGGCAGAACCCGTGTCCGACCGACTAGGAAGAAAGGGCGCTCTGTAGAAAAGGGATTGTATCCCTTTAAACAGATCACACGAGCAGGTCCTCGCAATAATGCAAATGAAAGGTATATCCCGAGTTCCACCTCCCCTGATGGGTCCTCGTGAGAAAAGAGATCAAACCAAGTACTGCAAGTACCACCAAGATATCGGGCATGACTCCGAGCACCGTCGAGATCTACAAAAGGACATAGACATAGCTGCTATGGAAGGGAAGTTGGATGAGGTCATTGACCGATCTCAGAACTCGGAGCCCAAGAGGCGAAGAGAGTTTAAAAGAAGAGGTTATAACCAGGATAATGATCGCAGAGATGAGCCAAGACGCAGAAGAGATCCTTCACCCGATCCGGAGGAGCGTATGGATAACCGACCTATCAGCACTATTAACACGATTTCAAGAGGCCCGAGCAAGATAGTGAAACATGTCATTGCATTTTTAAAGGTCATTGCATCTTCACATGTCACTGCATCATCAAATGTAACTTCATCTTCACATGGCACTACATCGGTCGATTTGTTTTGCTCATAAAACTTCTACAAAAATCTGCTCTCTCATTTTTGCACTTGGATTTCAAAGAAATGTCTAGAAAATTTAGATTGCTGAAATTTGTTGAATCAATATTGCCCAATTTGTTGAATATTCAGAGATGTGGGTTGTTGAATATTTTTGAGTTTGATTTGGAAGAAAATTGGTGCAGTGATATGAATTTGATGATAGGTTTGAGTATGATTCGGAATAAAATGATGGTGTCATTGGGTGTCACTTCATAAAATATTGGTGTCATTAAGTATCACTGCATTGCATAAGGTGTCATTTCATAAAATGAGTTATCAAAATAAAGAGGACGAAAAAGTATGAATTAGCGTGGAAAAATTATGTTGATCATAGTTTTATATCAAAAGATATAGCCATTTGAAGTCGATTTTATGAAAAGAAATCGTTTTTCTGAAATTAAGTTGGAAAAATATCAAATGTCATCGTGGTCTATGTAATAATTTTGTGTCCTTAAAACCAAATAAGATTTAAGTGTGTCATATTTACCTAATTAAGTATAATATGTGTCTTTTTGGACAATTGCCCCTTTATTAAAATGTGAAAATGTTTGTTTAATGTCTTATATTGACTTTTACTTATACTAAAAGACGTGGACGATACATACAAGGGCGGATCCACCCTTTAGGTGGGGATGGTCTCAAAACCACCCCAAAATTTGAAAAAAAAAATGAAAATTATTTTTTGTATATTTGAATTAATGTTATTATAGTATACGTACTTATTTCTTCTTAGTTTCATAACAATGCTATGATGGTGTATATTTTCTGGAAAAAGATCTATATATTTTGTCTTATATATCCAATGGCACAAGCATTTTTTCTGGTACCATATACCACTGAAATGCTTATACCATTTTTTTTCCTTTAACTTATGCGATCTAAATCTAATATTTTATTCCTTTTACCTTAGACTTTTTAAATCAATATTTTTTTTCTATCTTATACCATCAAAATCTAATCATGTTCGTAACTTGATATACGATGAATGTAATTCTTTAGCATTGGGATTTTTTTAATTCTTTAGCATTGGGATTTTTTTTCGGGATATGTCTATTAGTGATAACTAAGACCACTCCAAAAAAAATTCCTGGTTCCGCCACTGGATACATAGCCATGTCTTCTTAAAATCTATATGTAGCAAACCCATTATGCATGGAAAAATCCAAATCATAGAAAAGAGTAGAGTTGAAGCAATACTAGGCCCACCGTCGAAGCAGTAGAGTTGGTTTTTCATCTTTGTTTATGCTCGTTCTATCTATCTTATTTATTGCTTCCATGAGTTTTTAGTGATTTTCAGGAGGTTAGTTGACGTGTTCTGTAATATAAAGATAAAAAGCATGTACCGAACGATCAGTTTCCGGTTAAAAGCTTAACTTTCGGGACGGAGCATTATGGTTCAACTATTTTGTAGCTTCTTGTAGTAGTGAAATTTTTTCAGAAGTATTCAGCTAGCTTGTGGATATATTTCATACTAGCTGAAAACCCGTGCATAATGCACGGGAGATATAAAATAAACAAAACTGAGAAATAAACGTTGAACATGTCAACAAATATATATGTGATAACTATATAAACTAAAGAAAAATCCACCTACAATTGTTCTATACGTGTGATCACTACATAAATAAAAGAAAAATCCTCCTCCAATTGTTCACTTAGATACGCATAACCTCTCAAAGTGAATTGGGGATGTGCGCTGTTTATCTAATTTAAGGCACAACTTATCAAAGTTGCCTCAATTCTTGTATCAATTAAAGAACTTTGGAAGATAGAAACATAACATTATCTAAGGAAAGTGGTCTAAAAAACTGACTTATCCAAAATGAAAATGAAACATGTAGAATTAACTAATGTTGGAATTGGGATTAATAGAGTGAACTTCCTCACTGATCAGTTGGTTGAACGTCCACCAGTAAAGGACTGCATCAAGACAGCCAGCAATCCCAGCATTTCATTTGAATTGTTTGGATCAAGACTTTTGCATCAAGTAGTAACTTTAATTATTCTCCACCCAAATGCCATCGATCGTATTTTATTCTAACCAATGTATAGCATGAACTTAATTAATCAATTAAAGGCGAGCTAACATGGTTGATAAGTGTAGCCAAAGCTTCATGCAAGAGACCTCCATTGCTGTTAACATTCATTCCCAGTCTTGATCTTTACCCAAGAAACATCTGAATTTAACGTAACGCAAAATAATCACAATAGCTTTGAAAACCACATTTGTGTCGCTCTTTTTCTAATTATTTGGATCATCTCACAAAAGCTTCTTTAAACCCTTTCTTACCTTTCAAATTTACCATAATAGTTAGCACATCATCTCAAGTCTTTTTCCGCCACAAAGAAAACAGAGTTGATGAAAACACCACTCACCAAAAATAATTGATGTGGGTACTCCTACTATGCTCAGTCTCGTACAAAATATGGGTTAGCTTCTTGGAGACAAAAGATTGATTTGTTAATTTTAATGCAACGAAACCAATCACATCAACATGTCGCGTTTAAATTCAATGATGAGTTGAAAAAAAGGCATAGATGTATGAAAGTCAAATGCTCGAAGAGAAAAGCCAAATAACAGTTCATTAGCAACTTAGTGCCTAACCGGTCTTTTTTTTATAAAAAAAACTGTAGTAAATCATAAAAGAAAACCAATATACGAAAAATTGAAAAATTGTAGAAAGAATACTTACCAAATGATCTTATAAGATCTTTTTTTGCAAGCTCTTTCTATAGGATTCCTGTCTAATCTTCATTCCATAAAGAAAGAAATCGATGATGATTCATCTTCAAAAAATAAACACAACTCATGCTAAAGGTGACGAAACCAACAATAAGAACACTTATATAGAAATTGTGAACATGCCTACATTCATTCAAATTGTGAACATAGAAATTTTTGTAAGCAAGCAACACAGAAGCAAAGCACAACATGTTTCCATTATGATCATAACAATGCAGCAAGTGCGCACATTCCACAGAATAAAATGCACCAAATATTGAAAAGGGAAAGGTTGTCTAAACCTCTTTAGAAAAAAAATATCTTACCTATAAAATTAACATCCATTGACAACTCGTCACATATAATGGTCAGGAATATTTGACATGTGAATTTCGTCAAATTTTAACAATTATACAACAATATCTAGAATAAGCAAGTAATAAATTCATTACTTCGAAATTTGCCAACAAACATGATAAAGAGATCTTAGATGATAACAAATTACCAACAAAAGCTTTCACAAAAAAGTTAGAAATTGTATGAATTCTGGTAATAGTAATAATACAATATTAGATGCCAACAAAGACGGCTTCAAAACAGAAATAACCATATAAGAAGAAAAAGAACATTTGGATTTTGATCAACTACTCAATAATTCATAACGCAATGTGCTAAAAAAAATGAAGATACCTGTTTTCTTTATCAGGACCTTGACCTCAACCTCGTCACAGTAATTGATATCAAATTTCCACTCTGAACTCTCCATCTAATAACCAACAACACAAATAAGCCAAAACACCAACTTTGAGTCAAATCTGACATAGACGACAAAAGAACAAACCGAAATTTTATTGGTCAATAAGAGAGAGTTTGTTCTCTTTCTAGATGTATTCCAGAGTAACAAAGTTTGTCCGATACAGACGTCTGCAAGTTGTGAAAAAAAAACAAAACAAAACAAAACAAAAACCTGCAGATATTGAAAACAATCAACCTGATCAGTATTCTTCTTCAGCCTCTTTTTCAGCAGCAAGTACCTCGAATCGAGACAATACTAACATTGTGGATGGATCAATTCTTATAACAAAAATTAATCAATCTACCAAGAACTCACCAAGCATTAACTTATTCTTCTCACTGGTACAAACCAAATCGAGATAATACTACTTATTCTTCTCATTGTTACAAACCAAATCGAGACAATACTAACATTCAATGGTGGATTAATCAATTCTCAGGAGAAAAAAAGTTAATCAATCTACCGAGAACTCACTGAGACTTATTCTTTTCACTGTTAAAAACCAAATTGAAGCAATATTAACATTCAATAAAGAATTAGTCAATTCTCAAAAAAAATCAAAAAAAAAATTCAATCAATGTAGCAGGAACTCACCGATAAGGCCGGTGAATCAACGGGAAGGCAAACTGAGATATTCGGTGTGGATTTTCGGGAGTTTTGCAGAATGCGATGTTTTGGTCCCATCGACGCGTCTCTTTTCTGCAGAAATTAAGGAGTTGATATCGTAATATTGAAAAGAGTTTGATCAACCCTTAAAGCAAGAAAAAAAAAACAAAAAAAACACAGTCGTACCAAATTTACATATGCCTTAAGCCCATGCATGAAGAACACTTCCAAAGCATCAAGAACACATCAAATGGAAGAAAGATGAGTCCATGGTATTGCTTTCGGGTCTCCTACAAACACCAACATTATAGAAAAAATCACATATATACATAAAGCTAGAGAGATTTGAAATAAAATTACCAAACCATGTTGAACTCTTTACCGGCAATTGTTGATAAACACAATTTAAATTCATATGCAAAGGACAATGCAGAAGTAAAAAAGATAAAATGATCAGATTAGGATAAATGCTGAAACAGTTCAAATGAAAAGCGTCATCCAATGCATAAAGTTAATCAAATCATGGATTATCACAAAGTAGCAACAGCTCTTACCAAGGGCACGAATCATGAGAGATTAGATCAAAAGCATAAAAGTAGAATGTAACGATAAGTGTAAAATTGAATAGATTATACTTACGTTTGTAAGGTTGATCCTCCTTGTACTCTTTCTCTCAATGAAATTATCGAGCATCGCTTCTCAATCCCAAAAGTTCTTCAATATTTGTATCACACTGTCTGGATGGGTAATTACATGGAGAATAACACGTTGACCTGTCAATGCAAATATTTTACGGTATTCAGAGGAGGTCAGGTGCCATAAAATAAACTATAAAGCTTTGAAGTTGTACTACCTTTTAAAGGTTGCCTGAAGTTTGTATTTGATCACATTATTCTTCCACCCAAGCAGGCGTCATATTGTTTTCGTGCACTGAATCCCGTAACAGTAGGAATTGTATATTTGGGAAAGATACATATGATTTAGAAATAGTACCATAACTTTTCATGTAGTAAACCTGAAAGAATAGGGAATACATAACAATCAAGATTTTCACTAAAGTAGAAATAAGAACAACAAACATTCATGTTGGCAAGAATATTAAATTTGTACATCAAGTGCCTTACCTTGACAGAAATATGATGCTAAAAGAATATCCATGGCGGACATAAATTAAATAAGCGTGCATATCCAACCGCAGAAGTTATTCCTACGTTGAAGTAAATGTGAAGAGTTAAAGAATAGCGTCTAATACAAATACTCAAAACATAACAAAATTTTAAACAAAAAGAAAGTGAAAAAGAATTTAGAAGGAAGAAACACAACATCTTATATAATCTTTATGGCTGACAATGTCAAATTGCTTCAAATGATTTGGGACATCAATTGAAAACTAACAAAACTTTCAAAAGTTCTAAAAAGGAGAAGGCTCAGAAAATTTGACATAGGCATTAGTAAATCCATGTGAACAGAAAAGAAGGGGAGAAAAAATGACAACAACTACAAAATCGGCACAAAGCAAAACTAAATAAAAAGGATAAAGCCAAAGAAAAATGATATATGTTTACTATCGTTTCCTCTACCATGTTCCAACCGTGTCCCTGCGAAAGAAAAATGAATAAGCCAATGAACACATCTTACGTTCTTCCTCTTCTCGCTTCTCCTAGCTGTTCTTCTCTTCTTACCCCATTTCTCTCTTTTGTTCTGTTGATCGTGCATTTTCGCTTCAGTACCATACACTTGCTCATATTTTTGCTCAGTACCTTACACCAGTTTCAGAAGCACTCAGAGCAGTTATTTGTGAATCGATAAATATTAACTGGCCGGCGATTGTGTTTAGAAAGAGTCATTTATGCATAATGAGAACAATGCAAACCATCGGATATTTCAGTTTTTATAGCATCCCCAACAACCACCATCAATTGAAGACACATACAGAGTTCTGTTGAAAATCTGTATATATATTAAAAAAGAGAATTTAAAATCAACGATACCTAACGCCGGAGTGAAAAGAGGAAGAGCAATATGCAAATCTGCAATCATGATATAAGGGAAACAAACAAAATATGCTAGGGAAATATAAAAATAAAACAATAAAAATAAACTCAAATCGAGTTTCGAACTAAATTCAAAAAAGATAAACATCCGAGAGATAACATCTTATATAATCTTTATGGCTGCAAAATGGAAACAACTCGGTTAATCAAAAGAGAGAAAAAAAATTGTTTCAGAAATTAAACAATCAAACAACACAACAAAAAAGAAAACGCACACAAAAAAAACGATAAATTCAATTAGCAAGAAATAATCAAGAGGTTTGATCGGCGAGTGGCATTCAACCAAGTGCCGTAAGCAAGGGTTTTCTGCTTTGAAACCTGGAGTTCTTCTTCAAGACCTGTGCAAAACTTAACTGTGTGATCGATTAAGCCACAATTAAAGCAACAATTTGGCAGACCTTCATACCAAAAATTTCTCATCGTCAATATCGATTTGGAGAAGGAGGCATAAAGGGGCATTTGTCGGAACCCTATCCCTCGATCATACGGAAAAAACGATCAGGGGAGGAGGAGAAGCCATCGAGAGGAGAGCCACTCATTTAGGGTTAGGGTTTGGAAATGAGAGCCAGGGAGAGGCAGCCGGGGGATAGAAAATCCAACTTTAATGTCGTTGTTGTTGTTATTATTATTATTATTTGTGCGGGTATAAGCCGGGTTGAAAACGGGTTATGTGGGTAAAATACGGGTAATTGGGTTAAATCCCCTCCTCTATATATTATATATAGATATAGATGTTCTATGTATTTTTACTTTCATACTATCAGACATTAATTAGCAATAAAAATAAGAAGAACTAGTTTTTTTTCTTTATGCAACTAACAAAGGAGAAAGAAGTAGAAAAAAAAATGCAATGAAACATTTTCTTACACCTTCTCCTCCAATTACAGGATGTATAGATATACCGCATCAATCATCATAATAATTGCCATGAAGTTTACAACTTTTGAAACGGTGTTATTGGCATTCAATTCAAGAAAAACAAAATAGAGTAATTAAGTTGAGCGTTCAAAGAGTCGAACGGGAAAACCATTATCTGGAATAGGTACAAATTGATATGTTGTCCCCTCCTCGGGAATACATGGCTTCCACTTATAAGTTTTGAGGACGTGGTGTAGAAAAATAAGTATTGTGACTCTTGCAATCTCTTTTCCTGGGCAAGTACGAGATCCCCCTCCAAAAGGGAAATATGTATAGGGATGTGGACCGTTTCCTTTGAATCTTGAAGGATTAAATTTCTCTGGGTCTTGAAAATATTCTGGATCCATTTAAGTGCATTGCATGAACATGAATATCTGTGGACCAAAGGGCTAATATGAAATGCACATATATAATAAATGGTGAAGATGGAACGGTTGGTAATAGTCTCATTGATTCATATATAATTAATACCTTCCATCCTTTGGGTATGAGGAATCCATCAAAGGTGAAATCAGTAGTAGCTTGTCTTAAAAATGCTTGCAAAGTTGGTAATAATCTCATTGATTCACAAACGAAGTTCCATGTCTTTTTCATCTTCTGCACATCTTCCCAATTCAACTTATCTCTTGGCTTCATCATCTCAATGATTTCTTCTTGCTCTATCAATCAATCAAATACGATTGCTTCAACTATATATAAATTCCAACTATTGATCGATAATCATGAAACGTTTTACTAAATAGACACTACAACAAAAAGTAGCACAAGAGACCTGCTTTTTGAGGCATTTTTTCAAGTGAATTCTTTTGAGGCGATTTAGTTATATACATCAATAGAGGAGGCGTTTAAAAGCTCACAAGGAAAAGAAAAATATCTTCCTTTAGAGGCGTTTTTAGCACCCCCAGTCATTTATCCCTTGTAGTGCGATCTAGTGAAGTATGAGTCTTTTTATCAAGACATGCATTAAAGTTTTGAAATGTGGTCACAAAACCATTCATCGGTATATAATTAAAGTTTTGAAATGTGGTGAATGGTTAAAAGTGTAGTGTAACTTGTTGTTGCACATGATCTGTTAGCGTTCCCCTGTGATGAATATTTTTTTTTTTTCAAAAGAGAATTACGTACCTTTCAAAACTTCAATGGCGAAGTTCAGGTGCTCAACAAAACGTTTCATTGTGGAAGCAAGTGTTGCAGCAGTAGTTTCATGGCCGCCAATCAGAAAACCCAAAATATAATCTATTATCTGCATCTCTGACATGAAATTTCCATCAACACTATTAGGTGTAATCAGCATTTGTGTTAGCAAATCTTTTGGTGATTCTGTGACATTTTTTGCCAACATCTGCCTTCTTTCCTTTATAATAAGACTGATCTCTTTGTGGAGTAATATTGATGCGTTTTTGGCTCGATAATATATCGTACCGGGGAAGTATATGACCAAGGAAACTATTCCTTGTGTTAAATCCATAAAAGGTGGCAACAGTTTAGAAATTCGATCAGAATCATCGATGCTTAAAAACATGTTGCAGGCAACGGTGAATGCAAACATCTTCACACTATCATACACTTTGACTTCTTTCCCGATGTGCCAGTGGTTTTTCAGGTGGGATTCGGTAACAGAATCAACCAAATTCACAAGCTTTGTTACTGATTCTGATTTGAAGAGCAATCCGATATAACTCCGTTGCTTCTTGGGATCAACTTCAATCGGATTAACTAATGTTGATGGGAAGAGCTTTTGAAAAGAGAGAGGTCTCCAACCAGTGACCAATCTCTTCTCGTTTGTGCATATGAACTTGATAGCAGCAGGACCTGATAGGATTATGCATTTTGAACCAAACAATGAGCTTTTGATTATTCCAGAATGGCGGCTATTGCCTTGTCTTTTCTTGACGAATTCTCGAATATTTCTTTTGGATGCGGCCGCGAGAAGTGGGATCGTTTCACCCACTATCGGCCACCCATAGGATCCTGGTGGTAATAATCTTTTTCTGGAATTATTAATGGTAAAAGCCCTGCGGAAGCATAGGTGCATTATTATGACAGCCAAGAAGATGATTGCTATGAAGAACTCCATGTGATATGTGGTAATTAAAAAGTTAAAAACGTGCATTTCAGTGTCTTTCTCCCCGTCACTATATATATATTTTGCTGACCAAAGCAGATCTTTTGGTGCATTTGAAAATACCAAAAAAGGGCTTATATTTTGGGAATTTATGGCACTCAGCCAGCTTTTTTAATACATACGTGTGAAAACACCTAAAACGTCTTATCTTTTAGAATGGTAGTGTAACAGACCCAATTTAATTATTGGGGGGGGGGGGGGGAAATGGTAAAATGATAATAAACCGTACGATAATTCGTGATTAATACATACAGAAGTCTCACGCAACAATTAATGATAACAATAAAAAACGGAAGATATACTACATATATATGTTCTAAAATTTAAATCTGTTTAAACATTTTCATACGGATTAAGAAAGTGGTTAAGTGTAAAGTGGATATTTAGCTAAGCATTACACAATACGTGGATGTGTTACACTACCATTACACACTTATTGTTTAGGTAACATTCGCTTTCTCCTCTTCACGTTGTTTGGTCCACCACGTACTGATATCTCACTGGATTTCTTTTAAAACACTCCGTAACAAAACTTCCTGTTTTAAGGTTAAATTGGGGTTGACGTACAAATTTTTTTTTTTTTTAATTCAACTCGTTTTTTAACCACAGATTTATATTTGTAGTGTATTCTCTCATTATTTGGTTAGAAAAGTTCACAAATAGTCTTTTACCAAATAGACAAGAAAGGTCTCAGGGTGTTTATATGACATGTGAAACCTATTTTTTTTCAAAGCATTAATTCGTCATTTCCTGTTCTACAAACCAAATAATAACAACAACAAAAAATAAATAAATAAATTAACATATTCACAAACAGATACAATCTTAATAACATATCTTTTTTATATTTCATCTGAAATACGACATTTTCTTAATAAAACGGTTTTTATATTTTATTATTATATTGTTATGCAGAATGAAAGTATATGTTTTAACTAGGGAGAGCTGTTCTTCAACAAAAAAAAACAACAACAACAACAACAACAACAACAAAAAAACAAAACAAAAAAAACTTGGGAGAGCTACATATATCCTAGATTAATTTAGTTTTCAGTTTTCACTGTCTAAAAATAAGACAGAAAAGATTCATGTCACCAAACATTATGCTAAACTATTCATGATTTCTCATTAACAAGTAAAAATGCGACGAGCTTTTCAGAAATTCAGTTGAGGAGTATAGACTCATATAATTATAGTAGGTTTGATGTCATGTCACATATTGTCTTTTAATTTGGGATTCTAGCTTTTCAGAAATTCAGTTGAGGAGTATAGACTCATATAAAAATAATTATAGTAGGTTCACAGCATATGATGTGCCTACAACGAACACCAGATGTGAGTGACGCTTTTTCACCCGAAAAATATTCATTAATGTTGTCTAAATAAGAAGCCCAAATAGAATCCCCTTAATTTATTCCAAGTTAATAAAACTCCTTAATAAGGATAAAGGCCGGCCCTGTGTCCGGGCAAGAAGGGCGACTGTCTAGGGCTAATTATATAAGAGAGCCTACAATTACGGAAAATTTATCAGGAATTTCCTCTTATCAGGAGAGCTACGCAAGAAAGATCTGGACCACACAATTTCCACACACGGGCAATTTGTGTATTCCACCTCGAAGCTGTGTGGCCCATATCTCGCCACGCGTAAGTAGCTTCCTACCACTGAAAATCCTACAAATAAACGACCCTACAATTACATGCTTTTCAATAGTTTAAAGTGGATATAAAATGGCCCAAAATAATAAATTTTAACAATAATTTATGTTACTTTAGTGGGAAAAAAATGCGGTGGTTATTCGATTCTAATATGCGAGTTTGAGTTTTGCCCATGATAGTTTACATTTATTTTATTTTTCTATTGTAACGATGTATTAATTTATCATTAAACCATTTTATAAAGTAATGTTCCAGATGGAAATAAAAAACAAAAACAAAAACAAAAACCAAAAAACCCTTCTATTAGAGACATCCTCTTTCCCATTTTTCTTCTTCTTCTCTCTCTATTTTTTGTTTTTTGATTTTTTTTTCTTCTGCTTATCTGATTCACTTAAAAAAATATCCACAATTTAACCCACTATCTCTCCTCCCTCCTTTGTCTATTTTTGCCACCCGCTGCACGCATGGCTCAGGGACTCCGTTCGGATACTTTCTTTACAACAAACTTTTTTTAATAGAATATCGTGTAGAACCATAAGCAAGACAAAGCAGTAACAAAAAACAACAAACATTATGTCAGTTTAAAAAAAGGACCATTATTTTAAAGGGGGAATGAGGGATAAAACACTAACATTTCATCAATTAAGGAAAAATACAATTTTTTGAAACTTTTGCATAAATGACAAAACTATTTTTTTTTAATATTCAGGCTCATTTTTTTCCAAAAAAAAATGCCCAACACACTTTCTTTCTCATCCATATTTTTTAAACACTCATGTCTCTCAATCTAAAACTCTAAATTTGAAAATTATTTCACCAAATTTTTTATTTTTTCATGCTCTTTATTTTGAGACCATATTATTTTGTCCAACTCGAGATCAAGCTCTTCATCATCATCGCCCTCATCTTTCGTCCCATCGGATATAAAATCAGTTGGAGGGTGGCCGGCGCAATTTGCTCTGGGGTTGGGGGCTGGGGCTGCTTGTGAATTGAGGGGGAAAGAATGCAACTTGGAAGAAATGGAAATGATTTTTTATTTAAATTAAATTAGGGCTTCTAAATAATATTTGGCAAATATAAAGACCAGCAGCCTTTACCATGATTCTTCACCATGCTTCAACAATTCTTTTATTTCAGGCCAATTAGAATTACATGTCATTGTTAAAAATATATCAGGTTTTCCAAACTTACGGACTAAAGTCATTGCATCTAAATATTTTTTTCGCATATGCCTAGGTCCTCCAGTGAAGGCAGCTGGCAAAATTGTACGTTGACCTACTTTAGCATCATTTTCACCACATGCCACAGCATCAACAATGCCTTGCAGATACTCTTGTCTAATGTTTTTTTGTTGAACCCTAAAATAATCTAGATGTTGTGTTTCTAACTTGACAAACATATCTACGGCATATTGCTGGAACAATCTCCCAAACTGAAGCAAATAAGACTCATCATTGTTCCTGATTTGAAATTTGTAGTAGTAGTATTCCCGGATTGATACATTATTACAATCATCAATTTTGGCATTTATATTTTCATATTCTGTGTCTAATAATTGTTGAACCGTTTTAGCCAGGCTTGGATTAACAGCTTTATTATATTCATCCATTTTTTTTGTTTACGGGATTTTTGTTTTACACCAACTTTGCTTATGCCTTGGTGCCAGCCAAGTTGACCATACGGAAACATAATCGGATATTGAAGAGGGTCATAGCACCCATAGTAATAATTTATATTATGTGAATGTCCACCATGAGCGTAAACTCTTATACTTCTTTGTTGACTCTCTTGCCCATCAACTAATATCCCAGCTATTTGAAGTACTGTTGGAATGTTATAAACTTTTTGATCAACTTTTGGATTACAATAAAGCATAATTTGTAGCTCATCTAGATTTGTAACATTTCTTAGATCTCTGAAAAACCTAGCATATGGGTTTTCTACAAGAACTGTTAATATCTTATCCAACGTCATCTCAAAAAGCCTAGGACATTTTTCTAGACGTACTGTATTTTCATATTCAGTATCAAGAAAGTAGAGTTGTAGGTTTGCACAACTATCAGGAGCTCCTATCAAATCATTCATGAAATGGTATACTTGTCCATGTACCCTGAACGTGTAAACTCCCTTATTTCTTCTTGCCAAATCTTTGTCATAAGTTGCTCCAAAAGATGTAAATGCTAAATGATTATTATATGTTCTAAGAGAGTTTCTAAAATTTTCAACTTCATGTGTTTGGCTAGTTATTAAGTCCACAATTACTTTAGGCAATTTAGTAGAAGCAAGTACGATATCTCCAGAAGAACAACAAAAAATATCAGTTTCATGTGCAATTTTTTTTGCAGAACAGTGCCCACAATCAGCAACTTTTTCAAGCACATCAGTTCTTTCTGATATTTCATCTAAATTTTTGTTGTTGTTTAGGTTGGATATTATTTGCAGCTCGAAAGTTCCTTTCAGCACGTTTAGTTCGCCAACGTTTAATTTTTTCTGCTCTATTATTTTTCATGGCACTGGAAATACTTGTTGCGGTACTTGATTCTGGAATCAGTCCATCATTATAACTTAGATCTGCAGCTAATGTGATTGATTCATTAGGATAATGATCATTAAATGTTCCCCTATTAGCAAGATTTATTTTGTCATTAGATGGAACCTGTGTAGAAGTCTTTCCTTTCATTGAAGAAGTATTTTTGGGTTGTTTGTGTAGGTGAACATTTCTGGTGTACGTTATAAGTTTTCTCTTCTTTTTCATACGCCATCTAGCAATTGCTAATTGTCGGTAAGTTTTGATGTTTTGTTTTATTTCCATTTTAAGAGACAAAGATTTTGACAACACCTAACTTATCAACTACATATTTAAAGGATTACAAAGGTAAACAGCTCAGCAGAGTAAACAACAACAGCACAACGGAATCGAGGCCAACAAAAGTACGTATGCGGGTGTAACTAAGCAGTAAAACGATCATAGGAATACCTGTGAGGAAGAATCCATTGCAAGCAGGCTAACAAAAGGGAAGCAGACAGGCAGCTATGTTGAAAGCAGGACAGCCAGCAAGTATTTCTGCAAGGTAGAGAAGGCATCAGACAAATCAGTACAAGAACCATATCATGTTGGAAGTATATTTTCAATACTCGGAAGAACACATTGACCACTGAACAACATTGTCTGACTATAAGACAAATCATTAATTAACCAAGTAAAAAAAATGTACTCATGTTAACAGAATAGCACATAAAGCAAACAATAAAAGTAATTTTAGAGATTGTTTGCTACCTACATGCAATCTCCTGTGCATGTTCATTGCAGCTGTTAAGAGCAGCCACTCACTAAACTAAGTGTACACGATACTTCCTATGCACATAAAAAAAAGCATCTATTCTATGGCTGTAAAGATATGTGTATTTATTTTAGGCTTCAACCGTGGTGGGGAATTCATCCTCAAAACAGCAGATCCTGAAGAACCTACTTTCAATTCCCACCACTACCATTCACAACCTCTCAGTGAGAAACCAAATGCAAGCAACTGTAATGGACATACAGCTGACAAAGGCCTTAAAGAGTAAAAATCATTAAAGACTGAACCTTAAAGGAAAAGAAGTATGAATGCCTGTAAAATGACATTCAGGAAACCTTTTTTTTATCAACATAATAATAGAAGAAAGTCAAACAACAGGGCTTTGTTTGTGTAAATAATAAAAGACATAGGTCGAAAAGGGCATCAAAGCACACAGCAATACTTGGAATCTCTGAAGAAATCTTCAGAAACACTATGGCTAACACATGAAACATATGTTTAACCCTACACAGGTCTAACTAAAACGCAGAAACTACAAACAACCATGTCCACCTTCCTTTATATACATAGACATCAAGTATATCTGACAATGAGGAAGGTCGAATAAATACAATTAATACAAATAAGCACATAAAGGCCTTTATCAGCCCTCAACTACCACATGCAGGTGAAGAAAGACAAAAACCAGCCATATACTCAGGACTACAACAAGAAGCTGGAGAAATAAATGAGATGCAGATTTATTTTGGGTAATCTGGTGGAAAGAGACAAGAACACCTAGAGTAAAGATCTGAAAGGAATAAGATTTTGTGTGTATAAGAAATTGGAAAAACAAATAAAAAAATAAAATATAAATATAAAATAATTCGGACAGCTGGCAGCACAGGAGCTTCCCCAATATTTGCAAAGGGACTGCGTGGCTTATTGCTGTGATTATATGCCAAACCTTTTAATAAGTAGGTGGATATGTGTGAATATACAAGACAAGATTTGTTACCACAATAGAATCCTAAAATTATCCCCCGTTTAATTAGTAATTGCACACCGTTACAGTGAGAGAAATTATGGTGCTGCTGGTATTTGTCAGTTATACTAAGTGGATGGATGCGATTAATCCTTACACACACACACTCTCACATAGTAGTGGTGTGTAGGGGCGATTTGGATGCATCACACTCGTCCATTTGGTACAACCCACAAATAACTGTTGTATCATAACTCTTCTCATAGTACAGTTAGTTATGTGTTTTTACTTTCATAGTTTCATGCTACCAGACATTAATTAGCAATAAAAATAAAATTAAAATTAAAAAAAGTTGATGTAATGAGAAAAAAACAATGCAATGAAACACTTTCTTACACCTTTCCTCCAATTACAGGATGCACAGATTTACCACATCAATCATTATAATAATTGCCATGGAGTTTACAACTTTTGAAACAGTGTTATTGCCATTCAATACAACACAAACAAAAAGGAGTAATTAAGTTGAGCGTCCAAAGAGTCGAACGGGAAAACCATTGTCCGGAATAGGTACAAATTGATATGCCGTCCCCTCCTCAGGAATACAAGCCTTCCACTTATAAGTTTTGAGGACGTGGTGTAGAAAAATAAGTATTGTGATTCTTGCAAACTCTTTTCCTAGGCAAATACGAGATCCCCCTCCAAAAGGGAAATAGGTATAGGGGCGTGGTCCATTTTCTTCGAATCTTGAAGGATTAAATTTCTCTGGGTCTTGAAAATATTCTGGATCCATTTGCGTGCATTCCATGAACATGAATATCTGTGGGCCAAAGGACTAATTAGATATGAAATGCACACATATAATAAATGGTGAAGATGGAACTTAAACTACGGATCAATCTTTTGGGTCTGAGGCATCGTACGTCTTTGACCTCATTGGAGTTTGTTATAACGACATAGTTACTCTTAAAAATTCACCGAAAGTCTTGACATGTATACCTTCCATCCTTTTGGTACGAGGAATCCATCAAAGGTGAAATCAGTAGTAGCTTGTCTTAAAAATGCTTGCACGCTTGGTAACAGTCTCATTGATTCAGAAACAAATAGTTCCATGTCTTTTTCATCTTCTGCACATCTTCCCAATTCAACTTATCTCTTGGCTTCATCATCTCAATGATTTCCTCTTGCTCTATCAATCAATGATAAAATCCAATTATTGATCGATAATCATGTAACGTTTTATTAAATAGACACTACAACAAAAAGTTTCAAAAGAGACATGCTTTTTGAGGCATTTTTGTAAGTGAATTCTTTTGGGGCGTTTTAGTTATAACGACTTCAATAGAGAGGCGTTTTAAAACGCCACAACAAATATAGCCTCAATATCTTCCTTTAGAAGCGTTTTTTAACGCCCCTAAATCCTTTTTTAATTCCTTGTACGTAGTGAGTGACCATGACTCCTTTTATTGAGTCATTCAAGTATTGAAATGTGGACGTCACAAAATCATTCATCGGTATATTAAAGTCGATCTTGTAAATAAAATTTATGTTGAAGCCCTTGATATTGGCAGCATGTCTGAATGATACATGTGACTAGTAGACAAGTTTCATACCCTCTAAAATATAAAAAAGGTGTGTTGTGTGGCACAACCGTTAGCATTTCCCGTATAAGAAGCTTTTTCTCAAAATTGAATTACGTACCTTTCAAAACTTCAATGGCGAAATTAGGGTACTCAACGAAACGTTTCATTGTGGAAGCAAGTACTGTTGCAGCAGTAGTTTCATGGCCGCCAATAAGAAATCCCAAAATATAATCTATTATCTGCGTGTCTGACATGAAATTTCCATCAACACTATTAGGTGTAATCAGCATTTGTGTTAGCAAATCTTTTGGTGCCTCTGTCACATTTTTTGCCAACATTTCCCTTCTTTCCTTTATGATATGTCTAATCTCATTGTGGAGTAATATTGATGCTTTTTTGGCTCGGTAATAAATCGTACCCGGAAAGTATATAGCCAAGGAAACAACCCGGCTGTTAAATCAATGAAAGGTGGCAATAGTTTAGAAATTAGATGAGAATCTTCAATGCTCAAAAACACCTTGCAAGCCAAAGTGAAAGCAAACAGCTTCACACTGTCATATACACTTTAACTTCTTTCCCGATCTCCCAGTGGTTTTTCAAGTGGGATTTGGTTACGGATTCAACCGAATTCACAAGCTTTGTTACCGATTCTGATTTGAAGAGCAATCCCATATAGGCCTTTTGCTTCTTGGGATCATCTTCAATTGGATTAACTAATGTTGATGGGAATAGCTTTTGAAAAGAGAGAGGTCTCCAACCAGTGACTAATTTCCTCTCATTTGTGCATATAAACTTGATAGCAGCAGGACCAGATAGGATTATACATTTTGCACCAAACAACGAGCTTTTGATTATCCTAGAATGGCTACTGACTTGTCTTTTCTTGACGAATTCACGAATATTTCCTTGGGATGAGGCCTCGATAAACGGGATTGTTTCACCCACAACCGGCCACCCATACGATCCTGGGGGTAATCTTTTTCTGGGATTATTAATGGTAAAACCCGGAAGCATAGGTGCGTTATGATTGCTGCCAAGAAGATGATTGCTAGTGATAACATGAAGCACTCCATGTGATGTTGTTTAAAGAGTAAAAAAAAGTGCATTTGAGAGTCTTTCTCCCCCGTCACTATATATATGGAAAAAATTTAGACCAAAGCAATAGCATAGGTAATAGGTATACATAAAATGAAGCTAAAAATCATCTGACCAGACATTTGAAACTGGAAAAATTGCAATATTGGTCTCATAGGTGGTATCAATTTTTTGGTCTCGTGCGATTATACTTTATAAATTGCACCTTACAATTTTTTTTTAAAAAAATTCTCAATTTTAGGACGAATTGCATTGACGACTGAAATATCGGCAATCAGTTTGAGGATTTCCGGCAAATTTGACATGCCAGATGTTGGACCCCATCTTCCTGCTTGCGTGGATTATATGAGCGAGCATCAAAGTGTCACGAGGACACTCACGCCATCTTACCCTACCTTTACATAGGTCACCTCACACTATCCTGTTACAATGTGATTACGGTGTGATGGAAAGAATGAAAAATAATGGGATGGAAAGAATGAAAAATAGTAAAAGTTGCACGATAAATAGTTACGACAAAATGCACAACGCGCTTTTGCATTATTGATTATTATGTGTGTCCTAGTGATTCCTATGAGTGTCATAATGATCAATGGTGTAAAAGTGTAGTGAATGTCTTTTCACATAACAAACTATCTTACGCGTTTCTTTTTTTCCAAATTTATCCTTCAAATTTTCGTATGTATTTATTCTGACCTAAATTTAGACAGAATGTTAAATTTTTTATGCCGGAATTCAGGTCAGAATGTATTAAATAAACTTTCTGACCAATACTAAGACTAGAAAACACTTGAGTTCTGACTGGAATTAATTCAGAATTGATTATTCGGAGCACAACGAAGGCCAAGAAATAAGACAGGAAATGATCAACTAATTATTTATTAGCCCAAGGATTAGACTATTTTGTCATTTAGAAAATCAAAACAATTAAATTACAATGCACAAAAACTGCCCCCCTACTACTACCAATGGCCTTAAAAACAATAAACAAGGAGAACTTGACGGACGTCCCAGCAATGAAAAGCTCAAGCAGATTTCAGCAGCACTCGATTTCGATATTCAGCTAATGCCCAAATGGGGAAGATGCACCGATATGCAGCATACGTGATCATGCAGTTCTTGTTGAACACCCCCATTATTTCCTTCATTTTTTCCAAACATCCATCCATCCATCCAATGAAACAAGAAGACAACTTCATCAGTCAGAGTGTAATGATATTCGAATGAAATAGTTACTGGAAGCTGGAAGAAGAATGATTACCTGCTGTGGAAAATCTCCGTTTTCACATTGAGAGTTGATCAGAAATTTTGCAGCACGGTGCAAAGGCATAGGATCTCTATCAGCCTGCCAAAATGAAAATATGGGAAATAAGCAAGAGAAAACATACATTTAAAATCTCTGGTGGTAACAAGGAGCTGTAGCATGTTCCTTTATATGTTTTCAAGGGCGTAATGTTTCCTGCTAGTGCTTACTGTAGCAGTGGCAGGAAATGTACATATGTGGCGCCGCATGCCCTATACTTATAACTAAGAATAACAATACCAATAACAACAAATATAATAATAAGCGCATTCTGTACCTGCCCAGCATCAATAAGCGTTAGCATAGCCCAACTAGTATTGACAATATGTGACCTGTCAAGGCTTGAATACACCTACAAAGGAGAGACGTAGCCAATGCAAAGTTTAGACAGAGATGTGAAGAATCATAGCGCACTTCCATCTCATTTTACGTTTATCAAAATCTAATGGCCCATGATATGCGTATATACAATGAAAGCCTTTATGAAGCTAGTTGTAGCCTTGTAGGTATCGCTTTGAACTCCCTATTAAAGTATGCCATTTTACATCCTCTTCTCAAGATCTTCATATTACCTTTGGAGTACTAATCCCCCCAAACCATCCAGTTTATCCCAGATATTACCTGTTCAAGAGTATGTACCGTCTCTAGTCAATTGAAATTCATAGACAAAAGAGAGTAAAAATAATTGAAGCTAAATATCAGATTAATATGTAGTTAAAAATTATCCGGATAAAAGTCTGAAAAGCACGGATTATTAAAAAATAAAAATAACAAAAAATAAAATAATAAAAATAGTGCATGTAACCTTGTTTTGACATGAAAGATAACTCTCTCCCCATCCGCCACAAGCAAGTTGTTTAGACAATAGAAATTCACAAGCCTTTCGGATGCTAGAGGAACTTTCAAAACTCCTTCCTGCAGACACCAAGCCTTTTACGCCAAACCACAAGCCATAGGTGAAGCAAACTCCCCATGAACCGTACCTGGAAGAAAAAAACAAAAAGATATCAGGCCCTCTTGGATCACCACAATCGATGCAAAGGTGTATGCTTCATACTAAACTTCGGGTCGTTCTCCAATGTGTACATGTAAAAGAGATGAACTTGGTAAACAACTAACCAAGAGCCATCTGGTTGTTGAATCTTTTCAATGAAAGAAGCAGCTTTTTCTATACATAATTGCACTTCTTCTCTTCGATGTCCAGGGTAAAGTTTCTTAAATGATGTCAAAGCTTGAATTGCAGCAGAGGTACATTCAACATAGCTGCATACCATTGATAAAAATAGTCAAGACCAGGTGGGAAAAAAAAAATCATAAAAGAAACAAATTTTATAGCTAAACTCCAACTAAGGTGCCATCGTTTTGTGCCACTTCATCAATTATTTCTTTAAGGCAAGAAATTGAAGCTATGACAATTTGGTAATACAAGGATCTATTGATGTTTCTAAAGAATGTCAGAGTTTCATATCATCTATCCAAAACAGCTCCCACATCATTTTTTTCTGACTGGAAATATTTCTTTGATTTTAAATATCATGCACAACAATCTGATGGATAATTTAATGTGCCTCTGTATCATCAATTAATCCTGTGCATACATAAGCCAGCCAATTTTCATTTCCTTTAAACAACCATCCATTTTGCACTCTGCGGTAACACTCATTAGTAGTAAAGGTGGCAATTTCTTTAAAACCAAATAAGCAAGTAGAATAAGCTTCTTACGGATAGTCGATGACAATGTCGCCAAAAGTTTCTGCAGGGTTGATTATCTGCCAAAGGAAGATGATCATAAAGAATAAATGTACGTAAAATAGATGAAAGAAAAGGAGATCATGAACAAATCATTTTTTATGCGAAAAATGTTGAATTTATTTACATGTAATGAACAAGCGAAAAATAGCACTAATGCACAAAGTACTATGACCGCAGATTGGGTTGCTATAGTTGTTACCATAGAAAAAACTTATAAAATCCTGCTAAAAAATTAATCATGTCGCTGTCCGCTAAGAAGAGTTTATCACCGTTCCTTTCTTTTTTGAGAACTGAAGTTAGGATTAAAAAATAAAACATAAAAAATAAAAAATAGTACTCAAACTTTTAAAATCATGCTCGAAAAGTAATCATGTCCACCACCTCAAATTTGAAAGGTACTCAAACAACGATACAACAAAATAGATACTCCCTCCATCCCATAATATATAGGGCCTTCTAGCTTTTTTTGGGATGTCCCAAAGTATAAATCCTCCTAACAAAACAATATACAATATAAAATGCTTTGTTTCTACTTTTACATTAAATAATGCAATAATTTGTCTTAAAATGATAAAAAGTGATTCATTTATGATGTTTTTTAAACTGTGGGCAAAAGCTAAAAAGCCTTATATTATGGGACAAAGGGAGTACATTTTTTTCTAATTACAGCTCTTAAAGACCTTCGGGATAAAGGTGTACAACACCGTCAAGTCTATAAAGGCAGCATCTTCTTGTAAACTAAATCGATAATGCTTGTGATCTTACATGTGAGAAATAATATGAATGGAATTACCTCCAGCCAGCTATATGATCTTGTGAGCTCATAAGTTGCAAACCCACCACCATCATTCTGAAAAAATAATAACAAGGTAAATGTTTCTCTGTATGCTACAAGGGGGAAACAAATGCCCCCACGAAACCTGAATTTTATAGATTTATATCAAAATAGAGAGGAAAACAAAATTATAACTATTTCTTTCAGATTGACGAAAAAAGTTCTAATCTTGATAATCTACACTCAAGTAAGCATCGTAATGAAACTTAATCATGGTAATGAAATTTAAACATTAGCAAATCACTTGCAGCAGACCTTGTTTTACTTATCCTTATATGATTTCATTCAAAAACTCTGGCATTGGTAATTAACAGCGAGACAGTGTAAGAAACTTATTGAGTTCTTAATTGACCATTGACACAGGCCTCAAAAAGATTGTATCCCCACTCTCCAGAGACACCATCTTTTAACACTTGCTATGCATTGACAATTCAACCAAGTTTCTCATGCACACTTGTAAGCAGATTTTCGGTGAAATTGTTGAAAACCCAATATTCAGTCCAAATCCACAAGGAAGCTTAGATGCGTGATGCGATAAAATAAAAAATAAAAAAATTTATTCTCAAATGACATTATGGACTTTTTCATATGCTTAACGCAAACAATAGAAAGCATTAGAAGCACAACAAGAAGAGGAATTGTGCATTCAAAATACGAATAACAACTACTACCAAAAGCTAGCTGGAATATGGAAAAATTTCTCCAATGTATGGACAGTGTGCTAGTCATGTGCGAAAAACATGCTATTATGACAGTTTAAACTTGAAAAGTCAAAGGAACACAACATGTCAAATGGATCATAACCTTGAACAGACATGGCAACAAAATACAATTCGACCACACAACAAGATGGAGACTTTGACTACCTGTAAAGATATAATAACATTTACGGCATCGTATAACCTCTTCGCTTCCATTGGTTCACCGACAAGATCTGATGGTAAATTTGACAGCAAGAGAACCGCCTGAAGGTAGAACCAAAAGGTCCAAGAAAGCTTCAAATTACTTGGTTCAAAAAACAAGAAATTATATAACAAAAAGTAGTCTGAACTCTCAAGTGTTGATCAATGAAGTAATCATCACCTTTAACCCCTCTGCTGTGCAATCTGAAATAGGCCAACCATGATCTCCAGTTGAAAAAGGCCAAGCCCCTTTTGAAATATGACGATACCAGATATTAAGATCACCTGGGCAATCATCCGACACCTTCATGCAAACAAACAAACAAACCCAAGAATTTTCATTTGATGAAAAAAGTCAGAAACAATAATCAACCTAAAAAAATCACACTTGGTTAAACAAGAACATTACCTGTGACTTTTTAATGTAACTATGAGCTTTCTTTAACATAGGACCATATTCGTCATTAAGATTTGCAGTGATGATTGCTTGAACTGCGAAGGCCGTGTCCCATAATTGACTTCCATTATACCCCTGCAACAAAATGCCGGATCACCAAGAGATATTCTGATGTAGAAGATCTACAATAACGGATAAAACGAGCTAATCCAAGCTCAAAGATAATTCATTCTCAAAAGAGAAAATAGATTCAAGATTACATTCTAATTTGACAACTTAGGGACTTAGGCTATTTATAAGCTAAAAAGCCCAATTAGCTAAAACCCTACACTTAAAAGCCCAAAATATTAGCTACTTAATTAAAACATAATAAAACGACTCTTAATTATCTCAAATGTGCTACATCATCTCCATCCCCCTACTCAAAAAGCTCGTCCACGAGCAAACTCGTAGGGATCCACACAAGCACCATCAAGATCCAACAGCGGGTCAAGTCCATTCACCACATTGTGAAAGAATTTCAATAACTCTCTAGATAGTCCATTTGTGCACAATGTATTCACACATGAACCAATTATAACAAAACAAATCTCCACCATGATGAGCTTCTTTTCCTTATTAGCGTTGTTCCTATCATTCCAACCCTCCATTGGAATAACTCATCCACGAGTTATGTTGGAGCCGAGGGGCAACATCCAGTTGGACGTAAAGTGAAGAAGATAATTGATCTTGTTTCGATTATGGCCAACCCATGTACAAAGATGAGCCATAGATTTGTCCAAGCATATTATTGGATCAACGTTTGTCTCAGTTTCCATCTTGGAAAGAGCTTGGTGGACCATGATCATTGTGTTAGCTTCTTGGCCCCAACCAGTAATCCAGTCCTGAGCCCTTCTCTCCCATGCAACCCAGTCTTCATGATAAAATGGTGTACAACCTTTGTCCAATGTTCTAAAACTCACTAGGCGAAGTCGGTACGCTACTGGGGCGCCTAGGCGGTTTTAGGGTTTTAAGGGGGGTTTTAGGGTTTTAAGGGGGGTTTTAAGGTTTTAAGGGGGTTTTAGCCCTCAAAAAAAAAAAAAAAAAAAAAGGGGATTTAGGGTTTTATGCCTCTTTCTTGTCTAAACACTTGGGAAAACTTGGATGTTCGCCCAGATGGAACCCTAATTGCCTAGAAGGGCCTAGGAGCGCCCAGAAGGGCCTAGGAGCGCTTAGAAGAGCCCAGGAGCGCCCAGAAAATCGCCCAGCACCCCTGTCGCCCAGATGAGATTGCCCAGAGCCAAGTCGAGACGCCCGGGGTGCGCCTAGGCGACCGATTTTGGCGCTTTTTAGAACACTGCCTTTGTCTAGGCCCTTGTGCAGAACTTTCTTGATAACCTCCTGAATGAAACACCTCTCATATAATAATTTTGAATATTTTCACCTTGTGTTGCCAGGAACATCAAGGGTGGCATCAAGGGGGGCATCATCAAGTCCCAAAGAAACAAGTACTCCCATTGATCACCAACAATAAGCTTCCTTCCTCTCTCCCAAATTATGGATTCAACTATATCATACCTCGCCATACATTTCATCACTTCTTCATGTAGGGAGGAGTTCATTCTAGGGGCTAGGCAGCGGGCTATAATGGTGGTCAACAGAAAATGACGAGAAATTAAAACCATGACAACAATGACAATTTTCTTCCGATTGCCTTCGTTTGATCATGTCTCGTCAGGTGAAAAACATGCGGCTAATCCATCCCTCTTAAAATTATCATCGAATTCCCATGCCTCTATAGAAATTTCTTGATCCACGGCAAATGTGATGCCATCTCTAGTAATCAATGCACAAACTAGGCTATTTCGTTCACTACTAGTATGATCATTTTGAGTTTGGAAATTCCATGCCTTTACTACATTTTGCAAACCAACAAAGAGCCATGGACCATTATTGAGCACACAATGAATTCCACCATCCACTTTTACTTTACCCACACAGTGATCCATGTGGTAGCCTTGAGCCCTGTACCATTTTGTCAATTCTTCATGAATACGATTTGAGTACAAGGGGTGGTGTAACACCTTCAGCCACTTGTTGCGAAAAATATCCATCAAGTGGAGCATGTGATGAGCAGATATAGTAATTGTCTCTGTAGCCAACCAACCTTCTTCCTTGCTAAATTACAACCTGTTAAACACAGGTCCCCAAAACATCCGACTGTAACCTCTCCGATAGATAGCCAAAATGTAAAGACATGCTCTTCCTCATGGAACACATTGACTAAATGTTCTTCAAAACTGGACTTGGGTCTCCACTCCGAATTGAGGTTACAACCAGATTTTGTAGCCAACAAGAAGAAAGCTCTATTATCCACCAAACTATACCTCCATTGTAGATTACGGCTTTTCAGGTTCTGTGACTCAATCTTAGGACCCAATTGTGAGAAATCGATGTAAATATTCAGGAACTCTAACTGCATTTGCATAGCATCCTGATTCGATCGATTCCACCATTTGCCACCCGGATCAAAGTTCATGAATAGATTCTCATCATTCATCAATTTAAATTCATATAGGAACCGTCTTCAAGATTGTTCTTCCTTCGCATTGCCGACTTTGATAGCACGACCTGATCTGATTCGTTTCCTATTCTAACAACTTGCGAGATGAACTTCTTCACCAAGCCATTAACCAACAGTTTGGGAATCATTGACTCCAAACCTTCTAGTTTACAGCCCAATTCCAGCCTTTCTTTAATAGAAACTGATTCACTGCTACCTTCAGAACCAATATTTTCAGTCTTCGTTGCTTTTGTAGCTTCATGTTCCGCCCTAACTTCATGGTCATTAGTTATATTTTCTTTAGACTGTTTAGAAGGAGCTCCATCTTCGTTAACTGTTTCCAATAGCAGCATATGTGGTATGTCAACACTTTTTCTCTATATTCATCCACAACTCCAAGAGCTTGAATTTCCATATCTACCTTGCCTTCAACATCACTAAGATCAGCTTCACTCTGAACATTTTTACTGCTGGCACATTGTAAGGGAACTTTTGTCAAACAGTTGGCGTGCTTCACGTCTTCTTCCTGCTCTTGCTTGTTCAATTGATTGTGGAATTTCATCGAACAGATACCGGGCATGAAATTCTCAGCTGTCATTTCCTTCACCCGAACCTCAGTTGGTTGGATATTGTTGTCAACCTGATACGGGCATTTCGTCGAACAGTTGACGTGCTTCACATTTCCTACATTTCCTTCGTTTACTGGCCTGGTTAATTGGTTGTGGAGATATGAAAACCGAGAGGTGTGCAAGAATCTCTTGATCAAAAGCTTACTCATTCTTGGCCATGAAGTAATTAAATTCTTACCTTCTAACAATCTATGGTTTTGTAGCTCTTTCCACCATAATTGTGCTTCACCCTTCAACTTAGAAGCAACCAATTTACATTTGACAGCCTCGGGTAGATTCACTGTCTCAAAATAGTCCTCAAAAGTGTCGATCCAATCCAAGAAATCCAGCCTATGTGAAGAACCGTTGAAAGTCGGTAGCTCCGCTTCGACTTTGAACGCCTGAGAACTAGCAACTGTGTACCTCCTCTGTGTGCGTTCTTCGGGTAAGCACTGTGTGTTCTTATGCATCTGCTTACTTGAACCCCAATCGTCTAAATTGCTAAAATCCTTGTTGAAGTCACCTGGCACGGCACGAGGAAAAACTCGACAACGATGAACAACCGACTTGGATTCATGAAGGTTGTTATGCTGCTCAATTGCACCTTGATTCAATTTGGAAGTAAAAGAACCAAGCTTTTGATTAAGCCTATGCAGAATATCCGATCGGATGTTCGAATCCCGAACACCGTCGCGGATCCAGCCATCTTCCCAGCTCATTTTAGTCATCTACGAGCAAAGGGAAAAACCTACGCTCTGATACCAAATGATGTAGAAGATCTACAATAACGGATAAAACGAGCTAATCCAAGCTCAAAGATAATTCATTCTCAAAAGAGAAAATAGATTCAAGATTACATTCTAATTTGACAACTTAGGGACTTAGGCTATTTATAAGCTAAAAAGCCCAATTAGCTAAAACCCTACACTTAAAAGCCCAAAAGATTAGCTACTTAATTAAAACAAAATAAAACGACTCTTAATTATCTCAGATGTGCTACATCATATTCTAATAAAGACCCCTAGAAAAGGGGCAATTTTTCAACAAAAGAAGAAAGAAGTCGCTACAAAAACCGAACAATGACAACAATGTGAACGAAAAGAAACCCAGTTTGTCTCAAGGTAATGAAAACAAAAACAACAAACCAAACCCAGACGAAATAACCCTGAAATCGAAGAAAATATTCATACCTGCATCTTCATACCATCTTCCGCAAGCCACAGATAATCATGGACTCTTGGGAGATGCAACTTGAAAGCTTCAGAATTTGGATTTTCCACCCAACAGCAAAGCATGTTTAAGACCTACAGGTAAGAATATAAATACACAAATCAAAGGATGAAAGGAGAGGAGGTCTTCCTCTTTGCTTCTCAATCGTGTGTTACATGCAAAATGGACAACAAAGATGAACAACCGACAACTGTAAGGAACCTGTATTAAATTTCGTTAGTTTGAGGAATATACAAATCTCTAACTTCTTCAAAACTAGCAGCAAGAGGATGAACTAAAAATGCGATAAGACTAAGCCATCCAACAACACCAGTCAACACAGGAGAAGATGTGAGAAGATTATAAACCCAGAAACTGAAAGTATATTTCATCACATAAGTATTATGGGCTAAACTCTGTACTGTATACCTTGTTTACAGGACCAATGCATATATAGCGTGTATTTTCATCTTCATAGTGTATGTGGTCCATCACTGCATGAAGAGCCTTTTCTCTTATTCTTTTGCCAGGCCAGTGCATCATAATGGGTTCCATAAGCTTATGAAGAGATGTCCAAAGCAAATCTTGTATGAGAGGATGGGGGTAGTACAGATCTTCCTGCAAGCCGCAATGATAAAGGAAAGATCAAAACTAACATAATCAAATTTCTTATATATTTTTTAGGGGAAAATATTTACTAGGGATATATAAAAGTGAACGCATGGATTCCTGAACACAAATTAACTGTAGGAAGAAAGAAATTACAAATACATCAGACAGAAAAAACCATATCCCTTTCTACACCAACTACAATTGTAATGTTGCAACAAATTGCATAGAATTTGGCTTGATTAAACATTCAAGGATTTGAAAAGTATGTGGTAACACACTGATGGGCGTTCCTCCATTTCCACCTCCCTTTTCTCCCCCATGCAATCATTAAGGGACCGATATGATGGCCCCTGCCATACTTCAACAAAGCAGATGGAGCTAGAGGAGCTACTGTTCAGAGTAACAACTTTTCTATGCTTGAAAACACAATTCTGTATACAGGCAAAAGTACCTATTCGGCCAAGAAAACTTCTCGGAGGGATCAAAATGGTGGGAATTTTATGATTGCAGACACCTGGAAGAGAGGAAAACAAATTGTATTTGGGACATGCGAAAAAGGTAGTTTGAGTTTTAAGATAATGCATGATATTGGGTTGGTACCAAAGGAATCAACAGAAATCGGTACTCGCCAGTGTAGGAAAACGTCATATACGCATTCCACCAAAGCTAAGTAAACTAAGTCCTGAATTTATAATCAGTTAATCACACTTGTAACAGTGACAGTTCCCAGAGAAATATCCAAATGATATGATGCTAGTTTGTGATTCAAGCACAAGAGAGTGTAAAGGAATGATAAATCATGCCTCAAATAATAGCATCAGAACTGAAGCTTATGGAAAATAGCTGTTGTTTTATTCAACGCGCTCCTTAACATAGATTCTAAGGAGAAAGAGAGGTCTAGCCCCAATTCACTGAGCTTTATCCAAATTAGTTATCACATTTCATTTAAGCCGGTTTAGTCCCTATTTCTAACCCAGTCCCATAATCGTCCTATAACAAAAATTCCCAAATGTAAAGTATATCTATTGCATTGCTCCTTATAAAATTTTCAGGCTTTGCTATCAATGGAGAATTTACATGTTATGGTTAGAAATAGGGACTGAAATGGTCAGGTTGACAAATATTGGGAAAATCTCACAGACAAAGTCAAACATTACGGAATAATTTTGGATAGTTGAAAGAAGCCCAAAGATTTGTACTAAATCCGTAACTTTCCTAGATTTTCACAGAATGTGGTATGTGCAACGGTTGTAAAAATTTACTGCGCTCCTCAGACATAGATTTTACTTTGAAGTCTTATTCATTAACTGAATGACCTCTGAGAACACCAAAACTAAGTTTATTAGCAGGGTTACTACGTTACCAAAGATCAGAATGGGGGGCACGGCTAGCGAACTGGCAATTCAGCGAAAATAGTTGCTACTGTTCCATGGAACCACACTTTCCTATAAAGTATAAACACAATCATGCTGCGCAACGTAACACAATTTAACATCAGTGTCATGCAAGCACAGAAGGAACTAAAATCACAGCCAGAAAAAATGTTGAACAAATCCCTAAAGATAGTATGCAGTCATTAAAAAATTTCATCTTCCTATGAAGAGTCCTCCCAAGCTTTGAAAGAACTTCATGGATGGAATTTCACTAGATGTAGAAGTAGAAAATTCCAATGGCTGAATATCAGTGAATGACATGAGTACTCTACAATTTTATCACCTAAAATAACAGTACGTGAGAGAAAGGAAAGAAAAAAGAAGCTGAAACAACTAATAAAAGCTGTAGGAAGCGATAAGAAGTTAATGTGTGGAATGATACCGGCGAAAGTTTATGACGGGTTGTTAAAGTATGCAAAAAATACCTAAAGAATGCTATGAGGCAACACCAAGAAAGAAAAAGAGGGAAATAGTTTGCTCTTCCAGACCTTTGCACATTGATTCCGAGCCTGACTCCAATCTACTTCATGGTAAGGTACTGTGAAAATTTCCTTTCTCAGAGCCAAAACAGTTGGTGTAATTGTACCAACGAACCTCTTTCCATACAAATAGCACATAGGAAGGTAAACCATGCGGCAGTGGCACCACATCCTTCCTGCAATATTTTGCATTGTACCGCATAAGTAACTTGTTTTACCAGAAACTTGTTTATAGATAAGGGAAAGATGCAAACAATGTCGCCAAAAGTATACAAGCAACTAAACCACAGAGACTGTCCTGTAATGCTAAAATACAATAAGGGGCAGGAGGAAAGGGTTCAGATATTTCAGTGAAAAAAACCCCAATTGCTACAAGTTAGACAAGTCATCAACACAACAGATTCAATTGGAATTACATGCATCGAATGAAATGGTTGGATAGCTTTGGGGATAACAGAAAAAAAAGTCTGGAGTGTAATCCACCCTTGCACAACACATAAAAAGGTCTGAAATGATAGGCCTTATAGACAAGATCTAAAAAGAGAAACTTTAACAAATGATTTCCAAGCTTTGAAGATTATAAAATTATTTAAAAGTGAGAATATGGATGCATTGTCCACTGAATTACTATTACATGATTTACTCGAGATGATATGAATTATTTCTCTTGCTCAAGTACCACAGAAGTTTCTTACCATAGTTGAATACAAATTGATTATATATTCCTAATTAGTGGTGGCCTCCCAATTATCCTACAGGATTCTTGTCACCAGGACACGGGCCATAGCTTTAACCATGTGAAATAAAAGCTTCAGGAATAGAAAGTACAAGCATTTTCTTATTAATAAGACACATAATAAAGCACATCTACACCCTTTTAAAAAATAAGAGGTAGGAACATCTAGAAATTAAAAATAGAAACAATAAATAAATAAGCAAGAACATCTCTCTTTTTAGAGTGAACAATTGAACAAAAGTGTACACTTTGAACTGATTATACTAACATACAAAAAATAATGATGGCTAAAAGCAGAATCAAGTACCACCAAGCTTCAATCTGTCAAAGTGAGCAAATGTTTTTCTCTGTTATCCTCAAAAGGTTTCTTAATGTAATAGCTATGTCTAACCTTCAAGCGCAATAACTAAACAAATAAATAAAGGAGTTACTACCAATGCTAAGTGACACCTGGATGGAGATAAATAAGCATACTCAAGAAGTAAAACTTAACTAAGCTGTTACCTGGATGGAATGGAAGAGTATAAGGCAAAAGCCATATCTCAGGTGGCAACGGATTATTGCCAGACCATTCATATGCCCCTAGCACCTAAACAGACCAAGAGCAAAGGAAAGACGGAAATGTGAGAACTCTGAATAAAATGGTCAACCATGAACCTATAGTTAGAGAGAAAACAGAACTGAAAGCCACATTTTCCCCCAAGATGATATTTTACTAGCACCACCGTGATCCAAAATCCATTTTCGTCCTCTCTCCACAGCACCCTCTCCATCATCCGCTCCTTCATCAAGCAATCTCAAAGTGACGTAATTTAAGACTGAGCCAAACATGGTACTTGGTCCCTCGATGTGCAAACCCCAGCCACCATCCCTGTTCTGCAAACAATATAATAGTGGTTCCTTCATTCAGACGCCAGAGAACATAGAATCTGATAATACTAGTCATAAAGCATAAAACTCAGGGAGATATGCATACAATCAGAACCAAGGCAGAGCAGGCATACATACTAAAGATGTACACACCTGATGATTATAAATATATCGGCACATCTCACGCTTATGTTCTTTGGATAATACTGCATTCAGTGCGCCAGTGACAGAAAGTGTTATAACCTGTGAAGCAAAAGGAACAAGTAACAAAGTCAGAAAATCTTACATTTTTATATGATTTTATTTCAGGGAAGAGAGAGGTGGGGGTGGGGGGTGAGTTTGGACATATAGGAATCAATGCTTTCTATAAAGGAAATCAATATATGGCATTGATAACTCAAACAAGTCACTACTCGCCTCCAACGTATAACAAAGTCAACTTACCAAGCCAGGCATTAAAAACATTGGCCCTCCATAATCACCTGGCCAGTGTCCATCATGAGCCTGAAGAGTTGAATAGAATTTGATGGACCTTCTTAATGTTTTTACTAAATTCTCCTCTGTGAGATCTCCTATCTCTTGCAGTTTCACTTGGGGTAACTGAGAACTGCAAGGATTTTCCTTTGAAAACTATACAAAGAAAGAAGCCAAAATACAAAGGAAAATTAGATGCATTGTCAGAAGGAGAAAGAAAATTTACATTATTCACATTAATTCTGTAGAAATTCACATTGAGTTACTGATAAACCGTCTCTGCTAAGAGATTATTATTGGAGTTGTACATGAAAATCAGCGATCACTTGCACCTTGTCATGAGTTTCAATTTGATGATAAGATGTAAAATGTCCCCATGTGTTTTCAGGAGAAGAAAACTACACAAACCCAATTTTTTTCAGGCCTTTAGACTCTTGAAAGGTCGTTTCCAGTGATTGAGTTAGTTACATTGGGCCTGAGTATAGCACGGCATACCCATCCGCAGCTTTAGGAACACTAAATAAAAAAGGGTGTCTGTAGTGGCACCACACCAAATCTAACGTTTTTGGCACCACACCAAATCTAACATTTTTGGCACCACAACACAACCGACTTTTGCTCAGTCAATACTAGAGCTGAGTATTGACTTTCCGGCAGTCCATTGTCACAATTGACCATGTAAAAGTCGATTCTCAGCTCTAGAATCAACTTTGCGGGCGGCTGATTATTGCCAGTGTAATGCCACAAGAAAAACAGTGTGGCGCTACTAAAGGCGCCCATACAAAATGGATAATTACCAACTGATTAAAAAACTCGGAACCAGTTCTGCAGAAAAAAACGGCACACCTCCCAGACCATCACTAGAAAAAAAAAATAGATAATCATTCATCCTGTTCAACTTATTTCCTTTTATATGCTATTGCCTGATATTTAATGATATTAGATTGTGGCCCCAGATAGAGAAATCTTCAAATGTTAGTTAATGACAAACTGCCAATCTTTGGCAACCAAACCAACCGCAGCAATTCTTCATTGGCCAGCCAACTATGTAGTTTATTATGCTCGTGAATAAAATCAGCTATATGTACAAAAGAATATCCATTATATTGAAGACTGTGAAAACCAGACTGCCCTACTGGCCTACTCTAAAAATTAATAATAATGTAGGCCACCTGGTGCATGGAAGTCTCTCTATTAGGGGTTTTGGGAAGAGCTAAGTTTTTTAGGCTATCATAGGCAGAATTCCCTTACATTTCTATAAGTGTCTTCCCTAGTTATGAAGAGGAGAAGAGTACTCATCGCTCTGTACATAACTCAAGCTGATCAGAAGGATCGTGAAGGGGCTCTTTTGCGTTAGAATAATCATATGTAGTGCTGCTAAAGCCTGTGTCAAATGAAGAGTGGAAAATGTTTTATTTTGGTCTCAAGCTAATGTAGATATAGTTGAAGAAGCTTAACAAAATTTAGCCCAAGTGCCCGACTTTGCATTTCATAATCAAATAGCAAAACTGAGAATTCAGATAAAAGGGTCTATACCACCCAAATCCTAGAAGCCTATTATACAATGTTTTGTAGGCATTGTTTCTGATGCCAGTGTCATCACGTGTGCTGCCCTGCCAGAGTGGAACTTAGTAAAAAATTAAGTAAACGCTCTAAATCAGAAAAATGTAAAAATCATGTAACAGTTCACAACTGTTCCATACCCTTTCCATTGAGTCCCCGGGTCTTATCATATACAAAACAAAACATACTGTGAAAACAGTTGTGGCAAACGTCTACCACTAGAAAGACTTGGAGGTTGAGATTTATGATGACACCAACAATCATGTAATGGATAATGGAATCATCCAAAGTTTCGAAATTTTGAACTTTGTACTTTGACACACGGCTACACAATTCCCCTCCGGAAGCAAAATATTTGCCGAATCGGCTGAAAAAGGAAAAACAATCAATACTATATGAAAAGCCATAGTATTTCAAATTCATTTGGATGTTCCAAAAATGAAAATAAAACTATAAGTTAATCTATAATCAGCTAGAGGTTTTTGCACTTAACGCTAACTTCTTCGTGATTAATTAATTAATTGCTTAAAAAAAAAAAAAAAAAACCTTCAAGATTAACGAAATGCATAAGCTCATGCATATCAAAAAAATAAAAATAAAAAATGGGGAGCAAAAGTCCAGAACACAACAATGGATGCTTGAGAACCTGAATGCGCATGAGCAGATCAGAGCTGTGTTTCTTCTCGAATCGATTGACGCGGAAATCCTCTCGAACCTTGTCGATTTCAGCTCTCTCTTCAGGTGACCCAAGATTCGGGTCATACTCCCACTCTTGCCTGCCTAGATGGCCGTTCAACGTTCTTAGCCATGGACTTCCTGCCTCAGCGATCTTAAGCTTCCACATCCTCCTCCTCCTCCTCCTCCTCCTCCTCGCAAATTCAACTGAGAAGATAATATCATCAAAATTCAGAACTCGAAATGCACATAAAAAATAGCAAAAATCGAAAATGAAATACAAAAGCGTACCTCAATGTGTATACAGCATACGACGACACACAGCTGGTAACGAGTAAAGAAGAAGTATATGTGTTTATCTTCCCGAAATTTCAGGTTTGTTTAGATGTTGAGATTGAATCACAGTGGGGATACGGAGGAAGATGAAAAGAGAGAGAGTGTCAAAAGAGAGTGAGGGCGGTGCTGAACTGGCAGGAGGGGGAGTTGGTGGGGCTCTTTTGTTTTGTAGTAAGTACGTGGAGGTGTTTTCTTTCTCTTCTCTTGTATACATACCATACCATACAAATACAAGCTACAGAGGACAGTTTTGCGTGAGTGTGCAGACGCATCGTGAGATACGTCTTGCCCACACGATTTCATTCTCGCGATTTAATTCTGCGTTTAAGTGTTGATTCGGATCATCACGCGCGTCGTGTGTGTCTCGTAAGATCACACTATACAAAAACTTCACCGTACAAATGGTAAATAAAGAGCAGTGCCAAGTGCAGCTTTATTTCTTCCCTTTTCTAATGTAAGCTCACGTCTCTTCAAAAATAAAAATAAAAATAAAAATAAGAACACTTGTGGTGTTGGATTCATGAACTGATGCTCGTTTGCTTCATTTGATTAGAAAATAGAATTATATGACATTCTATTTTTATTTTATTCTATTGAGTATATAGTAATGAAATTAAATTAAATTTTCTTTCGATTGAAAATGGATGAAATCAAATAAAAAAACGACAAAACATGAGGGTGGTGCTAAAAGTGAAACGGGGTAGGGTGGATAGTGGGGTTGCGTGGCGTGAGGTAGAGTGGGTGATGGGGTTAGGTTGGTGAGTTAAAGCATGTGGCGTGAGATAGGGTAGAGTAAGGTATGATGGGGTATGTAGTAGAGTACGGTATCATAGGATGGTGGGGTAAGATATGCAGGTGGGGTAGCATAGGTTAGGTGGGGTCGAGTTATGTACGTAAGTGGGAGGTGAGAAAATGTGAGGTAGGGTATGGTATGTGGTGGGATAAGGTTGTGTATAGTAGGGTGGATGGGGTATGGTAGAGTATGATGGTAAGGTAATACGAGGTGAAGTAGAGTCGTGTGGTGGCATGGGTTTATAAGATGAGTGGGGTGGGGTAGGTTATGGTGGTATAGTAAGGTGCGGTACGATGGGTGGAGAGGCAAGGTACGATGGGCTGATAAGTAGGAAAAGGATGGGCTAGCCGAGTAGGGTAGAGTATGGTGAGGTATTTTACGAAGGTGAGGTAAGGTGGGATGGGATAATGTTGGTGGTTAGGTAGGGCGGGTAGTTAGGTAAGGTAGAGCGAGGGGAAGTTGGGTAGGTTGGAGTGGTGGATGAGGTAGGCTGAGGTAGGGTGTGATAAAGTGAGGTATGCTAATGTAGGATAGAGTATGGTTGGTGAGTTAAAGTTCGATATGGTATAGTATATACGGTAGGGTAGAGTGTGGTGGTAAGTATGATGGTGGGTTGAGTGGGGTATAATGGGTTAGGTAGGCGAGTTATGAGGTGAAATATGATATAAGGATAGTGCGGGGTAGGGTAATGTGATGGGTTGTAGTTGGGTAGGGTGAAATATGACGAGGTAAGGTGGGTGGTGGGTAGGGCTACCTCACCTTATCCAAGCTAACACTACCCTACCACCAACCTTGCATCATCTTACCATATGATATCATACCCTACCTTCCAACCTTACCCTTCACCACTCATTATCACTCGATGTGTCATCTATTATGAAACTTGTTTCATATTATTCGTTTACGTCTTCATTTCATTCCATTTCTTTGATTTGTTTCCCTTACATTCTGTTTATGCGAAACACATGTGCCAGTATTGCAAAGAGGGAACTCGAATAATATGATTAAAAATCTGGGATCTACGATTTCTTAACATTTGGTTAAAGTATACGATTTTTTTTTATTTTAAAATTGATACGTGTATCATCACAATCAATTATGATAATTGTGTGAATTGATACATACATGAAATTGATGTACTGATTCGTTTGAAAAGTAAACCGAAAAACAGCGATTGATCCCTCAACATGTATCTAACTCGTAATCAGCGATATACGTAAGTCTTACGTAACACTGATATCATTACACAAGAAACGAAATGAACAGTAAATGATGCCTACAGTCTTCATGGCCACCATTGTAGCGGCAAAGCCTACCAAAACAACAATGCAGAAAAAAAGAATATCTTCTGCTATTGCTAAGGTCTCCAACCGAAATAAAATCCACATTATAAAATAGAATCCTCCAAAAACATTGCAAACAAGTTTGTCATGTAAACGCTGAAACGCAACTACTATCAAGCTAAATATAAAGTACTGGCATGTCGGCGACATGACCCCAAAACTGAAATGAAAAGAATGTATTGTGGACTGATAGGAAACATAGTACCTATTTACATACTCCTCAAGATCTACTTGCTTATCCTCCAAAACGATAGTAAAAATAAAAGGGCTATGAAAAAAAAATACGATCAAATGAAACTATGAAAATATTCAATAATATAATATCACAAGAGTTCTATTTTGATGCAATATTAATGAAAATAGCTGTACAGTATTGTACGTTTACTATTGTAAACGTAAGTATTGTACGTAATAGAGAAACAATGAAGGAAAAACACATGAAATACAAAAATTAAATGCATGGATGATTTGACTGCATAATCTAACGTGTCTGCATGCAGTGGCGGATCTACCCTTTATATAGGGGGGTCAAGCACCCCCCTTAGATCCGGAAAATACATTATTATGTATGTTGTGTATTTTTTTGCTTCCTTAAAAATTTACGTTTCTTGTACAGACGCCGCCTCATCCAGGGATCCGTGTGTCGCTGCCTCTGCATGACATGACATGACATGAGTACTTGTAGTTTTAGGGTATTACGCTTTCTCCTTGACCCGTGAAGGTAGAGTAAATGAGCTGAATTGAACAGACATAATAGGCTAATCGGTGCCCAATACTCTAGACTCATAGGCAGACACTCTTAGTGACCGGCCTGACACCGACATGCTATCCTGACGGGACCCACCCACAAGAGATGACACTATTACAGGATATCAAGGATTTTCGAAAACTCTTTACATCATGATAATAAGTCAGTATCTGACCAAGAATCAATGGCGACAATACAAACAATCATACATATGAATGTTCTATCATGATTCAAAATGAATATCATACTATACTTAATACAATGATTACTAGTTATATTATACATGGTTTTGTAATTGTTGTATTAACACCGCGCATAATGTGCAAGGACTCTCTGGTGCCAGCGCCCCCGTGTCGGCGGTTGGACTGCTGCCACTGCCGCAGTAGCTTTGACACCAGGAACCTTGTGATTTCGTCTATCATGGTGACGAAGCAAACACAACTTCTCAATATACAATGAACTAAACTGCAAAAAAAGAAAGAAAAAAAAAAAGGTAATGCTGAAAAACAATTAAAACCCCCATTGCTTTTTGATTATATTTTCTTTACCTTTTAATTTGAATTTCCTATGCTATATGATCGTTGTAAACGGCTTAAATTCACAAATTGCCTATCACAAGGATGAATTTGAGTTAACCAAATTGCAAGTATTGCTTTAAGAAAATTAAAAAACAAGTCAACAGAAGGTTTGGGTTGGAGTTCAGAAAACTCAGTGAATATTGACAAAAAACTACTATCAAATTGATTCTCTCATCGTGAAGATTCTAAAACCATTGATTTTATAAGATTTTGTTCACATTTCAATGAAGAGACGCAATGAAAGACCAAATTCTTAAGTTATAAATTTTATCCTACAACGTACTGACACGTAGTATGATATTTACTATCAGTGTCGCACATAATATGAAAGAAGATAAAAAATGTGTCACTATTGTGTCTCTTATTTGGCTTATTACAACCGCCGTACAATAATACTTGTCTTCCCAAGGAGGTAGCGACGTGGATAATATAAAGTATTTTCCAATAACATCTTCTTCTTTTTTTTAAACTATATATCAAAGAAAGTCTTCTTATCCTTACATTCAATCATAGATTGTTTTATTAGAAGATTTGAATCGATGTGGTCTGACCTCAGTTTGGGATATTGTAAAGTATCTTTATAATAACTAGTAAAATACATGTGCGTTGTACGTGTTTAAATTAAACAAATATTTTTATATTTACGAAAATTTGAAATGTAGTATAATATTACATCTATTGTTAAGTATACCAGTAAAATGTACGTGCATCCGCACGTGTTTTTAGTCAAATGAAACATTTAAAATTTTATAAATAACAATACATAATTTATTAAGTATTTATTTCTCATAAAATATAAATATTCTAGTATCAATAAATATACAAAATGATCTTATGTAATTTTTGTTAGTATTTTGAATTTATAAATGCATGTGCTCGATACATTTATCACACTTTTAAATATAATTATTATCATTCCGAATTTACAAATCTGTATATTTAATATAAATTGAGAATATGTTTTTCATAATTATCTAGTAAACCTGTGGACATTTAAAAAAAAAAAATCAACTTTTGCGAAATTCTTACTCTAAACAACCCATCTTGATAAATGCATGCAATAAGCATAGCAGGTGGGTTTCATGTACGTATAATTTTATATGTTTATTATATCTTAGCTATTAATATACTTTAGTAATTGTAAAGTAATATTTGTTAAACAAAGTAACATTTTAGATAATGATCAGTATATTTTAAACATTTGATGTGTGTATCTAAGATTCAATTTAATTAGTATGTTAGGAAGAATGATGAAACCATAAATATAATTTTATTGTAGGTTGTAAATGGTTAGAGATATATTTTAGTCATTATAACTATATCATTCAATTATTTTCTAAGCTATACTTTCATTGTTCTTATTTAACTGGGGAAGTTGTCAAAAACCATGCATATCAATCCAACATATCTCCTGCATAATAAATGCGTTCATATTTAACAGATGGATTATACAGCCTGTAACTACTCTTCGTCCTCAATTTTATTTGTCATAATATCTTTGGATTAGACATGATCGACTCATAAATGCTCTTATTTCTTCTCTTTCTCAAGCAAAGACTTCTCATGAGACATGAACTACTTTATATGATACATATGCAAAGCCGTCCCATGGCCGAATAAAATAAGTTAAACAGTATCTCAAATCTATGCAAAAATGTTCTCAAACAATTTCTAATTATCTTAATGTTGTAAAAAACTAAAGCCGATGAATTAGTCGACAGATCCGGATGATCTTGTGAATCTTATTTCAAACTATTTGGGAGATGACTCTAAAGAGTTGGCTAGGGATGTTCAATCACGTGACACCCTTATTGATTTTGAAGAGCTCCATGAAAAGCTAATTAATTATTAGACTCTTTCGTCTAAGATGCAACCTGTTGCCTTTTCTGGCCTTGCTACAACTCATTCGGCTGTATGACATCCCTCTCCCAACGCTAGTTCGTTTCCACGTCTTACTATTCTTAATTATTAAGAACATGCACAAAATACTTTCTCTGATGCAGTTTGCTCGAGTTTCGCCCTAAAAAACTTACTTGGGTATTTCCAGTGTGCTAAGTGCAAAGGACATTCAGAGGAATGGTGTAGTTCTTACCATGTTCAACCTCTTAAAAAAGTATCATTTTGTCCCGCCCTTCAACATTGCGTCCTTTTAACACATTTGGATGCTTCGTCGTCTTCTTCATGGCTTATTGATAGTGGTGCAACGGATCATGTTACCACTCATCTCAGTGATTTAGCATTACACATGCCTTATTCTGGCTCTGAAGACATAGTGGTTGGTGATGAAAATAATATTTCCATCACACACATAGGTTATATTTTTCTCTCTATGCCTTTAACTTATTTACATTGAAGTTGCTCGTGAGAGGGGCAACCACTATATTAATATTATATTATGGTGAAGTTGTTGACTTCCTTATGCATCCAGACAAAGGTCTGATGTTTGACGGTGTCTGAAGTCGTCTGGGTTACAATTGAGTTGATATTCACGTAAATGAACCTCCAGGTGATGATCTGAACAACTTTTCAAGTGGATTTGAGAGCGGGACTACAAAATACACAAAAACGTGAGGGGTCCTGAAACTTGCCTCCGGGGGGAGACTCTGATGCTCAAGTCAATATTTGAATGGAAGAATTTCTATCGAGATAGTACGCGGGGATGTATAGCAAGCATGTAATGTGAATACCTTGTAATTGAGGATGATGATCTTTTATATAACTCTCCCTCACGGGGAGTGAATTATGATGCATTGAAGTCGCGGTCAAGGGAGTGTACCATGTATTCATGTAATGAAGCTTGTTATGGAGCAGTTATGGCTCGGGCTATAACGGAACGTAAATTTCAAAGCCATCATTACAGCAGTTACTATCGTGGAGTAATGTCTGCGTGAAGTCTGGAACGCTTATTGAAGAGAATATAACCATTTCATGAATTGTATTGTATTGAGTATAAATGACTGAGGTGACCTGCACGACGCCGGTAATAAAAAAATAGTAGACATCTTGCATCTGGCCGGCTATAAGGGACAGAAGAGGAAATGCGTCATGTCAGACAAAGGATGGAATGAATCATGTCGATTAATGATATAAGGGTGGCCTACGTTGTACTAAAGATAGATGTCTACGTGTACGGTGACTGATCTCACCCATGTCGATGTTCGTTGAGTTCCCATCATGTCTCGTAATTTATTATCTATTTCTTAGCTTTGTCGTGTCCATAATGTTTCTTTTGAATTCTTACTCTCTAAATTTATTTGAAGGATTTTGAGACCAGTACTCTTGTGACGAGCCATGACCAGTTAAAAACGGATTGTAGGATAGACAAACTCCCCCTTTCTAGCTTTTTGCAGTGAATAAAACATCATTGAGTGCTTGGCATCATCGTCTTTGTCACCCAACTACTCCCATTCTTCAAGCTATTCTTTGCCAAAATGATCTAAAAGTTGTCACCACAATTGCATCTTCCTATTGTTTTTCTTGTTTAGAGAATAAAAGTCATAAACTTTCTTTTGCTATAGTTCTATTTTATGTTTTTCCCAACACCTAGAGATTATTTTTACTCACATTTGGACATCTCCAATTGTGTCGTGTAATGGTTTGAAATATTACATAATTTTGTTGATAATTTTTCGAAGGATACATGGTTCTATCTATTTATTCGTAAATATGATGTGATTGGTGTTTTTATACCTTTTAAGGCTCTTGTTCAAAAATTCTGATACTACTATTAAATTTATACCAATTTTGGGGGCTAATACATAGCCTTAAAAAGTTATATAGCACAAGAATGTATAACTCATCAAAACACACTCGTGAGCACAATATTTTTTTTCTTTTTCTTTCTGAGAAACGCATCTTCATCTTATCTTCATTTGCACACATTTTATCACTGTCATTTACAAATATTTGACCATGTGTTATATTTGATGAGAAATTTTATTAGGGATAGACATTTTTAAGGGAAATATATAGAGAAGAAACACAATCGCACTTATATTATTTTTCTATTTCTATAAGCTGATAATGACTAATACATTATCCATCTAGATCAACAAACTAATTGTTTAAGTTATTTGATACCTATCAATGTGATGATACAAATTATGTCGCCAATACTTGGTATCAGAAGCAGCCTGAGGAAGTTCTGCGACTACACCCTAGGCGGCGTCGAATGATCTTAAAGTCAAGGCCGCCGCCAACGACCCTTCCTGGGGCTTCGTCTGGGCTAGGGGGACGGTGGACGACCATGGGCTCAAGGCTCTCTAAGGGCCGCACAAGACTGGAGAAGAAAATAGGGGGCGAAGGCCAGACACCAAGGCTGACGACCTTGGCGACCACAAAGGGTCGCCACCTGGATATTATAACCACTTGCTGTTAGATATTTAGTATTTGCTTAGCTATTAAGACTAGTGACTAAGCTGCTTCGCACCGCCAGTCTTTTACTTCACCCCTAAGTCTAATCTTCCTATAAAAGGAAGTCTTGTGTAACCTAATCAGACATATTCTAATACAAAAACACAGGCCAAAGCTCTGTAAAAGTAAACTCCTCTCACCGTCTTCCTCTCGCCGCTGCCTACCTCCGGCTAATATACTAACAAACTACTCACAAACAAGCCAGATATCCACAGCATTAACACCGCAACGCCATCGTGACGATTTCTGCATCGTCACAATGATTATTATATTATATGAAACGAATTAGTTGGGACAAAAACTTTTTAGGGGAAGCACACTCGCATAGGTTTACACTCAAAGCTCTGTATGATTTACACACTCAACATCGTATCACCACACGTTTTTAGAATAGTAGAGAGCAAAATTAATTAATAACACCAGTGCAGAAAATTATCCGTTAATAAATTAAAAATTGCTTATTCTTAAAACATTATTGCACTGACGTTGGTGTTTAACAAAGAACACCAGTGGAAAGTCGTGGACTGATGCCAATGTTTTCTTATATATATTTTCATTTTTCTAATATTTTAATTAATTAACGATGATTAATCAATCAAAGATTTTGATGATTTTGATTATTTATGTTTTTATATTTTTAATTTTGTTTTTCTATATTTATTTAATTAATAATCAATCAAGGATTTTAATGATTTTTGTTTTTATATTTATTTAAAACTAATCAATTAAGAATATTTTTTGATTTTGTATATAAATTTTGATGGGTTCTCGGTTTTATGGTTATATTTTACTTATTTATGGTTATATTTTTTTGAAATAATATATGGTTATATTTTAATTGATTAATCATCAAGAATGGTATTAATAACTAAACATTGATTTAATTAAAATAAACGTTTTCTCAAACAAAAAAAAAAAGCGAAATTAAAAATATATATAAAAATCATCAAAATATTTGATTAATTATTGAATAATTAATAAATTAATCATTATCAATTAATAAGAAAAATATTAATCATCGTCTCACCACACGTTTTTAGAATAGTAGAGATGTGTTTTAAATTGATTTTCAACCAAGGATATTGACTGATTTTTTCTTTTAATATTTTATTTTGTTTTTGTATTTGATTCCCAATCAAGGATATTGATTGATATTTTTTTAATATATTTATTTCATTTTTTATTTGCATATTAATCAAGCATCTTGATTGATTTTTTATTTTTCTTTTTTGCATTTTTATATTTTTAATTGATTGTTTTTCGGTTATTTGGTTTTATTTTAATTATGATTATGCTTATTTAATTTGATTGATTTTTTTTCTATTTGATTTTCAATCAAAGATCTTGATTGATTTTTTTAATTTTTTTAATTTTAATTAATTATTTTTTCGGTTTTATGGTTTTATTTTAATAATGATGATTAATTAATTTAAATTAGGGAGAAACATTTTTTGGGGGAAACACACTCACACTTTTAGAATAGTAGAGATAGAGATATTTGATATATAAAGTAATTGTATATTGAATATGAAAATTTAAATAAAATGAACTCATGCTTGATGTAACTATTTTATATCTCTTTCTCATGCACATTGAATAAATATTTACATGTTCCGTTTATCTTTCCTTTTATTACGATTAGAATTATTGGTTACGAAATCGTATATTGACTTAAACAAATAAGGGGTTTGCCTCAAATCTTTGGTATATGTTTTTTTTTTGTGTGAGTGGATATTTTATAAGTTTCTCCGAACCTAAATAATATCATCAAAATCATAGGCATTCAAACAATCATGTATGCAATTTTAAATAGATATATTTCCTTAGTCTTATTTTATTTTAGCTACAAATAATATTTGTAATGAAATTTATTGTCAAACATGTTTCTTGACCATGTAGATGGAGGATTATGATTGATGTTACATGAGTAATACAAAGTTCTATTTCTTGTATAATTATCAATCATTTAAAAAGGAGCATGTGATAGTACTATCTTAAGCTAATGAGAAACATGTTACGGTAGAAACCAACTAACAATATCAGTCATATGTTACAACAGAACAGTTATATTTTTATCATTATCGGTTATATTAGATAACTATGACATCGTTCACTTTTTAGTTAAATAATATTCAAATATACGTGGTTAAAAACTTAGTTATGATCTTAATATCTAATTTCATTATTAACATAATAAAAGAGCACACAAAGATGCACCAAATTATACTTCAACTTAATTGTATGAAATAAATAAATATTCTATTATGATACAACAATTTTTTTGAAATAGATACAATAAATATTTATGCTAGCTATATCAGTATACAAGAATTTTATTTGTTCATGCATAATTATAAACTAATGTTATATGATGATAATAATCTTTGTATTTTAAGTTATATAAGGATGAATAATACAATATATAATCATTTTTGTTTGTATTTATTCTATGGAAATTATTTAGTAGTGGGAGCAAAGTCCCACGTCGTCAATTTAGCTTTAAGAGCCGACAATAGCTTAGTATATAATAGGGTTAAGTCTATTAAGATAAACTCACAACTGCTTTAGACATTTTGACTTTTTGTTTTTAGGCTTCATGACGGTTGTATCTTTTGTATTTATTCCTTATAGAAATATTATATATTTCGCCTGTGGATGTAGGTCATATTGCCCAACCACGTAAATATGATATTTTTCATTTTCCTTCCGTCAATTATTTTGTGTTGCCGTCGTTAAGGGTTATTGTTTGGATTTGTTTTTCTTAACAAACCAGTATCAGAGCCGAGGTTTTCCGGGCTTTTGAAAATTAGTCATTATGACGTTAACTAAGTATTATATTGAGAAATTCGAAAGAAACGTAACTACGAGATGTGGCTGTTGAAGATGGATGCCATACTGATTCAGGATGGCTTGGATGTTGCGCTACTTGAGAATGAGGAGAAGCCAGAGAATATGTGAGATGAGCAGTTTGTTGGTCGCGAATATGATGAGAGTCATATAGGACTGGACCGATTTAATCTGAGTTTCTCATATAATTCAGTGATTGAGAAATCTGATTAAATTACAAGATGATCATATATATATGGATTAACCTTAATCCTGAAGTGATTACAGACTCCTACTTATTTCAGGATAGGGTTTGATGTGTTCGTTAAGGATCGCTAAGAGGCGCAGTCCGAATCACTTTCACATTGGCACTATTCTGGGATGAGTGAGAAGTGTGTGTCTCGCAGATATGAAATCCATTCATTCCCGGAAGAAATAGAAAGACAATACCCTTATTTGTTAATCCTAGAAACTGATCGATCCGTGGAGTTCGTATTGATTATGAACTAATTGATCACTAGTGGGTTAATGGTAAATAAGGATGAGATGTATTGAAAAAGGTTTACGGAAATAATCCCGCTTCATTATGGATAGTCTATGGAGGGTTAGTTTATATGTAATGATTATATCAATGGACACTTATCGACTCGACTCGACGTTTTGAGAATAAGTTATATCTATAATCGATAGAGTTCAGTTTCGGATTTATGGTGGCGTAATTCCGGAATTAATAAATTAAGTAGAAATATTTTGTTCGATGAATATTTTATTTAATTTATTGTAGCTACTGGTTATAGGTCAATGGTCCACGGGTTGGCTCCTAACACGCGAGTGTTTTCTCGTTTTATGGAACCTCGAGAATAAATTAAATAGTTGGTCTATTTAATGAATATGCAATATTATTTATTTGGTAAATAATATGTAAAATAAAAAAGACATTTTCTATTAAGATAATGACTTATAGGTGGCGCCCCATGTGGATAAATTTAGGAAGAGAAATTTTCATAGATTATGTCACATGTGTAATTAATTAATTATCTATTTATTGGATAATTAATGGAAAAATAAGAGATTGATTTTTTGGGAATTATCTCTTATCTTTTGGCAAAAATATATTTTCCTTATGGGAATAGGTAATTGTGGTGTGAAAAAGGATAACTCTCTTGACTAGTTATTTTCTTGTATAAAGAGAGTTCCTCCTAGCACAATAATCATCACAAAATTGCGCCACATTCACAAATAAAGAAGAGAAAAATAGTTTCTTGTAGTCATTAAGAGAAGAAAAACCTAGGGTTTTCTGGTGCATATTCGAGGAGGTTCTGAGGCGAGGATCGACGTCCACCAGTCGTCGCTAGGAGATACATTCCGGAAGACTGCGGCTTCTCTATCTGTCGATTTATTATTCCTCTTAAACAAGGTAAATATTCAACCTTCTCGTAATTGTATTAATTATTTATGTATATCGTATCGTAGTAAAATCGCATGCAAATTTATTCGTAGCTTCCGCTGTGCAAGATCGAGTGTCTCGATCGGTGCTGTGAATCAGATCTAACGATTCAATTATGGATCAGATCCGGATTTTTGTATATCCAGCAGTTATCTTATTTTGAACTGATCATAAGGGACAGTGGACAACCTGTGTTTGATGTATTTAGAGCGAGCCACGCTTCATAAAGTCTACTTTGTTGAGACCAATGTCTATTCAAGACCCAATATCAAGTTGAGACCATTAGACCCGTGTTACTTAGAAGGTTCAAACTGAATTTTTGAGTGTCACATAAATGAAGTCGAGTCATACTAATGTCAGTGAGGGAGAAGTAATGAATATGAAAACAAAATTGAATAATTGAGCAACTAAATTTATTAAACTATAAATATGGGAAACACTTCATAAAATCAATATACTATTAGTATAATATTTTTTGTTTTTTGGTTGGGTGTAATGTAATATTTTATTTTGTTGGTTGTACGTATAATATTATTTTAATATTGTTTTGTCGGCGGAAATGTAGTATTTTATTTTGTTGACCGTATGCAGAGGCAGAGCTATGTGTATCACAATGGGGTCCGCGAAAAACCCGTTAAAAAAATAAAAACTCTACATTTTACTTATAGAAAAATATTTTGGACCCCGTGAAAAATTTATTTTACTTAGAAAAAACATTACGGACCCCTTAAATCACATTTCTGGATCCGCCACTGACAGTATGTATTATTGTAGTATTTTATTATTATTATTATTATTATTATTATTATTATTATTATTATTATTATTATTATTATTATTATTATTTTGTTGGCTATAATGTTTTAGTTTGTTTTTTCCAAAACAAAGTTTTGTTTTGCAGGAAAGTTTTATTTTGTTGGCTTGTTGTACTAATTATAAATCTTGTTGCAAAAAACATTTAAAGGATAATGATATAAATAAAATTATAAAAAAAAAGGTTAAAGGTCGTAAATGACATGTTTTAATCTAAAATGATTAAGAATGACAAACATGTAGTAACACGTATAGTGACTCTCCTTCTCAACCATTTAAGTTAAAAACCTGTCCTTATGGACTCTGACAAAAAAAAAAACCAAGCGTATGTATATGGATGATAATGGGAAAAAAGTATATGGATGATAAATTCGTAAAATAAAAAATAATAATAATAAAAAAAGTATGCATGCTATAGGGACGTAGGTATGATATATATATAATATGGATAAACACAGAGGTTTGACAAATTAAAAAACATACTTAACTAAAAATACAATTTAAAAAAAGGGAGAAAAAATTATTGGGGAAACACCGAGGGATTATTTTGTTGGCTATAATGTTTTAGTTTGTTTTTTTCCAAAACAAAGTTTTGTTTTGCAGGAAAGTTTTATTTTGTTGGCTTGTTGTAATAATTATAAATCTTGTTGCATAAAACATTTAAAGGAAAATGATATAAATAAAAAAAAAAAAAAAAAACCCAAGCGTATGAATATGGATGATAATGGGAAAAAAAAAAATATATGGATGATAACTTCGTAAAATAAAAAATAAAAGAAAAAGAAAAAGATATGCATGCTATAGGGACGTAGGTATGAAACACAAGAGGTTTGACAAATTAAAAAACATACGTAACTAAAAATACAATTAAAAAAAGGGAGAAAAAATTATGAAGGAAACATTTTTTTAGAGGAAACACCGAAGGTAGAAAACAATTTTTAGAAGAAACACTTCATCACACTATTATTATGAGTATAGATAATATGATTTATAAATTCTATAGGAATGCATAGTAGTAGTATAAGTCAATTTAGTTTAGGCATATAAAATAGACACAATCGATTAAATAATACATGGGGAAATGTTTGAGTGTATCCTTACACAATGGTGTCAGCACCCATTAATTTAGTACTTCATTATTCTCTGCGAAATGAAAGTCTTGATTACGAAATTTCAGAGAATATTTACTTTACTGCAGAAGAATACACACACACACACAGGGAAGTTTACTAGGATGAGAGGCTTATAGATGAGGAGTGGCCATGCATGCGCGTCGAATTCTGTGAACTATGTGATGCAGAATCGTCTATACGGGCCACTCTCTACTACAGTAAGTTACTCTCCATGGGGGAGTCTTCATGGTAGAATTTCCCCGCACACAGGAGATAATATATCATGTCACACACACACAAAAAAAAAAAAATCTAAAATTCTTATTCCTATGCAATTGGTCCAAATTAATTAAAAACCTTCCTTTTAAGAAGGGACATTGGGGGGGCTTGGGGATTAGGGGAGATATCAATACAAAAATGACATTTCATGTGAAGAATAATGAATTATTAATAAATTAAAAAAAGGTTCGACTCTCGACCTAAAGACTCTCCCACTGTCCTGTTTCTAGCTAGACTTTTATTGAGGATGTAAATAGATGGTTATGTTTCACTGGTCCAGTTTGCAAAGATTGCTTATAAATGTTTTTTTCGGGAAAGAAATCGATACATGATATCAAACTCACACACCACAACTCAAAAGCAATATTGTCACTACAACATCCATCCCCTTTTATTACTGAGCTATGCCCTTGGGGGGCAGGGACTAATGAATGATAAATACATTATCATGATGCTCAATCAGCTTTGATACAACATCACACTTAGGTTGTTCAAACGCGCACACACGTTTACGTCATTGGTAAAAATGAATCTCATCTCAATCAATAAATAATTCATCATAATCAATAGTGAAAAAATACGTGAAATTCTTGGATGAATCGAATAAAGCATTTGAAACTATTTGACTTTCATCCATTGGCTTGTGTGTTTTCGTTCTCAATTCCTCAGATATGGATACAGAATTCTAGAGCCTCTAGGAAAGATGGAATTGTCAACTTATCTGCAGCAACAGATGGTTACAATACAGTTTTATGCAATTTATTCAAGTTACATATAGTTTTAACTCAAGTTCTGCATGAATTTTGCATCAATCTCATGCACGCCTTTTTCAATTAAAAGCAAGAAACTTCCATTAATAATATATCAACCCATGTTAACATAATGTCCATTTCATCAATAGATACAAATGAACAAACAAATAAGAGACAGAGAGATGTAGGGTAACAGAAATCATACAGTTTCTTGGATGAATGCCAAACTGAGAAAGGTCAATCTGGCTAGTTCGAAGCATCTGAACAAAGAGAGAGGGGGAAACAGAGGACCGGTAAAGTAACCAGAAATTGAAACATCAACGTGATAAAGAAGCATAAACACAAGTAAGAAGATGTATACAATCAAGTCGCTTATATAGCTAAATGAATCCAATTGTTGGCGGAATGGAGGGCTTTGCAGCAACTCGGGTAAATACGTTGAGTTACGTACCTCGGGTAAATATGACACGCTCCAAGATTTGAGGACTATCACAACAATTCACAGAGAAACATGAGTGTTCATGTCATAGACCTCCATGCAGTACGTAGAAGCATAAAAAAACAAGATTTACAAGCTCAAACAAGTTAGCATATTAGTTAATGCACATGTTTGAATTCTTAGATGAACAACAATCGCTTAATAGATGCATCGAATAGACAACAGTTGTACTGTTGGTCCCTGTCAAGTACCAAGTTACCACTAGGTTGAACAGATAAAATTTTCAATATTTTGTGCAAAAAAAGAGTCAAACCCGCATCAGGATCTCCGCTGTCATCTGATCAAACAAATAACCAGTTTTGTCAGTTGATTCTGATTCAAAGGAAAAAGAATCCAGCCAAAACGGCGAACAAAGAAATATATACCTGTAGAGCCTATGTTACTCAATATCAACTTCACTGGCCTGGATGAGGTCATATCACTAATTGCTTCAGCCCCAATGCTTGGCCCGACCCAATTTCCAGCCCTGCATTTACAAACAGATACATGTAAAGTGAAAATAACATAAAGATGGGATATCCATAGAATCTTGCAACTTGGTTATCGTGGGTAATATCCATAGTTTTTTTTTCCCCCCCTGAAAGAGAGGGCAAGTCTGTAGAACTTTTAAGTTTAAGAATTCAGCATAGGCATATTCCTATCAGGTTAGAAGAGCAAAAAATCAATATTATACATCAAGTACTAGCTGGCTTGTATGGGACTAACTGCCAATACATTATGCGGAAAGAAGCAAGTTTGGGCTCCTACATTGTATTATTACATATGACATGGATCCATCCATACGTATGATAGTGGCAGCAACTAATGTTTGAGCCGCCTAAGAACATGGGAATCCAATGCATGTTATGACATCCAACTCAGGGCTTAAGACGTATACATCTGGTAATAGCACGCATATTCCATCTAGGAGAAGACAGGGATTCACCAGACCCCTTATTTCCTAAATTACCCAACATTCCTGATTATTTTACGCCAGACCCTCCCTTTCCTACCCAGCTCAACATCCTATCTAGACTCACCTTCCTTACCATATAACAACTGAATGACATTTCTCCAAAGCAAACAATTCTTCGTGCCAGATCTTTACCACCTTTGGTCCAATGGAGCTTTTTTTTTTTTTTTTTTTTTTTTTTTTTGTGTGTTTTAAGGGATTGGACAAAGAGATCCAAGCAAATTTGTCTCATCTTTCACCTCTCCCCAGAAAGAAAGAAAGAAAAAAGAGCTCTCAATTATAAGGTGTGAGGCACGGCGATAGGAGTATGAAACAGAGAGAAATAGTACAAAGAAATGCTTTTAAGCACAACTTTGATTGAAGTCTACCATCCACAAAAAAGTGTATTGATTTTCCACCCAGCCACAGCTTTGGTCTGAATCTATCAATCCTAAGTTGCCATGAGGTCATGCGTTTCAAATTCTTGCTACAAGTAAATGAAGATCAACACCAATGCATCCCAACGAGCGGACCCCTCTGTTCAAAACATCCCTCTGAATGTTTAGGTCGTAAATTTTACTCTTACATCATATTTATTTTCAGCCCTTAATACATCCAACTTCCAAACCAAAAATTATTCATTGAATCAGAACAATGCACGTCTGAACAGACACTTAATTATGACATGAACAGATGATAATAAATACACATGAGATTTTTTTTAGCAAAGATGAAATTGTAAGATGTTTATGTGAACATACATGCAATGATCAACATCAACACTAATATAAAAATATCAGTTCTATTAGAAACACCAACATCGACCTTTTCTTCCATGTAGCAAAATCAGTATCCTTCTCTTTTTTTCTATTGAATCGTCAAACAAAATATCATGCATTTACAACAGTGGTCTTTAATGAAGAAAACAGCATTATTCAATAAGGTGCGTACCATGAAGAGGAAAAAAAAAAATCCTACTTGTGACATAGTATTAGATATATAGTGCTGAGCAATGGTTCTCAATGGTAGAGCAAGAGGAGATAAAAGAAACGAAGAAGCCCAGAAATTATTTGAAACGGGAAGATGTGCAGAAGATGAAAAGGACTTGGAACTTTGTTTCCGAAACAATTACAACCTATTCAATCTGCCCTTAGAGAAGCCAGAACTGACTTCTCGTTTGATGGTTTTTTCATGCCAAAAGGATGGAAGGTATGTATATATGTCTGTCATGAAAATACACCTTTTTTTTTTTTTAATTTTAAAAAGATGTTTTACCCTGTTCAATATGTCCAACATGCATGATGCTCACTTCATCTAAAATGGTTTATACTAAGACAGATAATTGTACATATATGATTCATCTGCCACCAACCAAAATTATATTGGCTTTTAGCCGGTAGAAGTTAACTTATTTTCTTTACAAGGTCGTAAGTTTAATAATCAAGGTAACATAATTGAAAGTACAAATTATCATGTCCATGGAATGTACACAAAAGGATCCAAATTACTTTAAGAAATTTGATCCATCAAGATTTGAAAGAAAAGGGACCTTCGGTACCCACAGGAGGGAATGACCTATAAATTTGTGCATGTGCCAATTCTTGGTTTTCCTCTTTGCATGCTTAAAATTTCCACATAGCTTTTCTTCTTCTTTTCGTTTACAATAATTGGACAAGTCATTTCCAACACTCTTATTTCACATAGTTTTGTAGGATGGTTTGTTTTCAGAAGAATAAAGTCAATTTTTCAACAAAAACAAAAGTAATCTACACTCCCCTTGGCTGTATCTTCCATTTAATTCAAATCACATTCAAAAACAAATAGTTGATTATTCTAATCCAGATGTCCCTGCCTTAGCACATGACAGAGAATCTTTCTATCAGTATAATACGTTTTCTACAATAGAATGTTGTCAAATCTCATTTGAGTAAGGTTTGAGTTATGAGTGAAAAGGAAAATGAAAAGCTAAATGCAGAACAGAGACAAAGGAAAAGTAGACTTAATTAATCGCACACAACAAAATTGAACCAAAAGAAATACGAAACGAAATGATCAACTAATTATTAGACCAATGATTAGACTAATTTGTCATTTAAAGAGTCTAACCAGTTAAGTACACTGCTAAAAAAACATGAGAGAACTTGACGGACATCCAGTCTAAGAGCTCAAGCAGATTTTAGCACCTGATTTCGATATTCAGCTAATGCCCAAATGGGGAAGATGCACCTATATGCAGCATAGGTGATCATTAAATTCTTGTTGGACACCCCCATTATTTCCTTCATTTTTTTCAAACACCCATCCAACACATGAAACAAAAAGACAACTTCATCAGTCAGCTTTAAAGATGCCGAGAGTCTGAACACGTGTCATACTATTTGGTAGCACTAACAATTAGAAAGAAAAAAAAAAACTGAGTGTCATCCCTAACAAGGCAAAAGGAATCAATATTAGGCTACTGTTCCAAATCATTCAAGAAAACCTTTTTGGATTTATCAAATAACCTACATGTGGTCTTTAATTATCATTTACCTCCACGTTATCTATGAAATCCATATTATAACACTGAGAATTCATCTTGTAACAAATGATGCCTTCATGTAGGGCATCAGTAATTTAGAAAGCAAAAAAAGATAATTTATCAACATAAAAAAATTAAAGAACTAAAGACGCCTTGTAAAGAGATTTGAAAAGAATTATTAGAAGCTAGCAGAATCACCTGCTGTGGAAAATCTCCATTTTCACATTGAGAATTGATCAGAAATTTTGCAGCACGGTGCAAAGGCATAGGATCTCTGCCCGCCTGCCAAAATAAAAACACTTGAAATAAGAGAAAAACTACATTTAAACTCTCTGGTAGCAAGGTGCATTAGCATGTTCCTTTATACGTTAAAAGGGGCATATTGTTTCCTGCTAGTGCAACTGTAGCAGTGGCAAGAAATATGCATATGTGGCGCTGCATCCTCAATAATTATATACTAATAATAATAGTAGTAAATCATAATAAATAAATAAAAATAATAATAATAATACGTGCATTCTGTACCTGCCCAGCATCAATAAGCGCTAGCATAGCCCAACTAGTATTGACGACATGTGACCTCTCAAGACTTGAATACACCTACAAAGGAAAGAATTCGTTGCAAAGCTTATACAGAGTTTTGAAGAATCATAGCACAATTCCCCTTCATTTTACGTTTTCATGATCTTCATATAACCTTTGAAGTAGCTAGTTAAAGAGACCGGGGGTGGGGTGACAATCTTTGGTAATAAGGTTCCTTGTACCTAAGAGAGGGACAATAATGAAATGGGGAAAAATCACATCACCCAATCAAGTTTTTCCAAAGAACTTTAACACATTCTATCCCCCACCCCCACCACAATCCAGTTTATCCAAAGAACTTTAACACATTTTCCCAGTTCACCATTTGCATTGTCTCTAGTATTATCTCTAGTCAAATTAAATTCATAAAGGCAAAAAAAGAGTAATAATAATTGAACCAGAATATCAGTTAGATTTGAAGTAGTTAAAAAAAAATCAGATAAATGTCTGAAAAGCACAGATTATCAACGTAGGGAATGTAACCTTGTTTTGACATGAAAGATAGCTTTCTCCCCATCCACCACAAGCAAGCTGTTTAGACAATAGATAGTCACAAGCGTTTCGGATGCAAGAGGAACACTCAAAACTCCTCCCTGCAGACACCAAGCCTTTTACGCCAAACCACAAGCCATAGGTGAAACAAACTCCCCATGAACCATACCTGGGAGATAAACCAAAAAAATACCGCTGGTCTTAGATTACACCACCACGATTGATGCAAGGGTATATGTTGCGTACTACACTTCAAGTGGTTCTCCAATGTGGACAAGTAAAAGAGATGAACATGGTAAAAAAACTAACCAAGAGCCATCTGGATGCTGATTCTTTTCAATGAAAGAAGCAGCTTTTTCTACACAACATTGCACTTCTTCTTTTCGATGTCCAGGGTAAAGTTTCTTAAATGATGTCAACGCTTGAATTGCAGCAGAGGTACATTCAACATAGCTACATACAATTGATGAAAATAGTCAAGACCAGGTATAAAAATCATAACGAGACAAATTTAACTGTGTAACTCCAACTGATGTGCCATCAGGCCCATCACTTTGCCCCACTTCATCAGTTAAATCTCTAAGGCATGAAGTTGAAGCTACGACTATTAGGCTATATAAGGATCTATCAGTGTTTTAAAAGAATGTTATAGTTTCATGTCAATCTATCCAAAACAGTTCCCAATTTGTCTTATTTCCAACTAGAATTATTGTTTTGCGTCTAAATGCCATACACAATCTAATGGATAAGTTAATGTCCCTCTGTAATAACTTTTCCTTTAAAATAACCATCTATTTTGCACTCTGCAGTAACAATCATTAGTAGCAAAGATAGCAATTACTTGAAAAGCAAGAAAATGAGTAATAAGCTTCTTACGGATAGTCAATGACAATGTCGCCAAAAGTTTCTGAAGGGTTGATCATCTGCCAAAGGAAGATGATCATAAAGAATAGATGTACGTAAAATAGCTGAAAGAAAAGGAGATCATGAACAAATCATTTTTTTTATGCAAAAAGAGTTGAAATTTATTTACATGTTGTGGAAAACAAGCAAAAAATAGCTAGCTAATATATAAAAGCACAGAGTATAATGACCGCAGAGTGGGATGCTATAGTTGTTAATTTAGCCCTACCATAGAAAAGACTTTTAAATTCCTGCTCAAAAATTAATCATGTCAGCCGAGAAGATTTGATCATTGTGCCGTTCTTTTTTGAGAACCGCAGTTAGGAGGAAAAAAGGAAAAAGAAAAAGGTACTCAAACTTTTGAAGTCCTGCTCAAAAAGTAATCATGTCCGCCACCTCAAATTCGAAAAGGTACTCCAACAGTGATACAAAATAGATACATTTTTTGTAATTACTGCTCTTACATTGACCTTCTGGATAAAGGAGTACAACACCATCAAGTGTATAAAGGCATCATTTTCTTGTAAACGAAAATGATCATGCTCGTGAACTTACAAGTGACAGATAAAATCAAAGGAAATTACCTCCGCTGTTCAACTAAAAAAAAAAAAAAAGGGAAATTACCTCCAGCCAGCTATATGATCTTGTGAGCTCATAAGTTGCAAACCCACCACCATCATTCTGAAAAAGTAATAACAAGATAAATGCTTCTCTGTATGCCACAAGGGGAGAAAACAATGCCCCTAAGAAACATGAAATGTATAGACGTACATCAAAACAGAGAGGAAAATGGAACTTGAACTATTTTCCTATAACTGAAAGAAAACACAACAATCTATATACTCTATTGGTAAGGTAAGCATTGACATGCCAAATGTCCCGATTCAAGAAGTTCCAAACATAACCATGGTAAAGAAATTTAAAATTAAGCAAAACACTTGCAGCAGCCCTTGTTTTACTTCTTATCCTTATATGATTTCATTCTAAAACTCTGGCATTGGTAATTAACAGCAGAGAGAGTGTATGAGACTTGTTGAGGTCTTAATTGATCATTGACACAGGCTTCAAAAAGATTGAATCCCCACTCTCCAGAGACAGCATCTTCTTCACTTGTTAAGCACCGACAGTTCAACCAAGTTTTTCCATCACATTTGTATGCACATATTAGGTGAAATTGTTGAAAACCCAATCTTCAGTCCAAGTCCACAAGGAGGTTTAAACGCTCAATGAAATCAAAAAAATTAATTCTCAAAAAGACACTATGGACTTTTCCACATGCTCAACGCAAACAAAGGAGAGAGCATCAGAAGCATAACAAAGAAGAGAATCAAGCATTAAAAATACGATTAACAACTACTATCAGAAGCAAGCTGGAATATGGAAAAATATCACCATGTATGAACAGCATGCTAATCATGTGCAGAACACATTCTCTTTCGGCAATTTAAACTTGAAAAGGAGAAGGAACACAACAAGTCAAATAGATCACAACCTTGAACAAACTACGGTGTGACCACACACGAAGAAGGAGACTTTGACTACCTGTAAGGATATAATAACATTTACAGCATCGTATAACCTCTTTGCTTCAATGGGTTCACCGATAAGCTCTGATGGTAAATTTGACAGCAAGAGAACCGCCTGATAAGAGGAACCAAAAAGTCTAAGAAAGAAAGCTTCAAATTACTTGGTTCATATAACACGAGATAATATGACAAAAAGTAGTGCCAGGTGTTAACTGATGAAGAAATCATCACCTTTAACCTCTCGGCTGTGCAATCTGAAATAGGCCAACCATGATCTGCAGTTGAAAAAGGCCAAGCCCCTTTTGAAATATGACGATACCAGACATTAGGATCACCTGGGCAATCATCCAACACCTTCATGCAAACAAACAAAATGTTGCCCAAGTAGATGCACAATTATTAAAACCCAAGAGTGTTCATTAGAAGAAAAAAGTCAGAAACAAAGAATCAACTTAAAAGACTTGCACAATTGGTTAAAAAAGAACATTACCTGTGACATTTTAATGTAATCATGTGCTTTCTTTAACATAGGACCATATTCCTCACTAAGATTTGCAGTGATGATTGCTTGAACTGCGAAGACCGTGTCCCATAATTGACTTCCATTACTCCCCTGAAACAAAGTTCCAGATCACATGTAGATACTCTAATAAAGACCAACCAAAAAAGGCCGATTTTTCAACAAAAGAAACAAAAATTCACTAAAAGAACCAAAGAATGACAACAATGTGAACGATAAGAAACCCAGTTTTTTCCAGGTAATGAAAACATAAAAACAACTAACCAAATCCAGACTAAATAACCCTTAAAAGTTAAAACAAAGCATAATGTCATACCTGCGTCTTCATACCATCTTCCGCAAGCCACAGATAATCATGGACTCTTGGGAGATGCAGCTTGAAAGCTTCAGAATTTGGATTTTCCACCCAACAGCAAAGCATGTTGAAGACCTACAGGTAAAGAGTATAGATACACAAATCAAAGGGATAAAGAGGGAGATCTTCTCTATGCGTCTCAATTGTGTGTTACATGCAAAATGGACAGCAAAGATGAACAACCGACAACTGTGAGGAACAGCCTGAAATATATTTTGATAGTCTGAAAAGTATACAGATCTCTAACTTCTTCAAAACTAGCAACAGGACAGGAAGATGAACTAAAAATGCGATAAAACTAAGTCATCCAACATAAACAGTCAGCACAGGAGAAGATGTAAGAAGATTATTAACCCAGAAATAAAGCACATTTCTTCAAAAAAATATTACAGGCAAAACTGCAGAGTGGATACCTTGGTTACAAGATTAACGCATAAATAGCGTGTATTTTCCTCTTCATAGTGTATGTGGTCCATCACAGCATGAAGAGCCTTTTCTCTTATTCTTTTGCCAGGCCAGTGCATCATGACGGGTTCCGTAAGCTTATGAAGAGATGTCCAAAGCAAATCTTGTATGAAAGGATGGGGGTAGTACAGATCTTCCTATAAGCCGCAATGATAAAAGAAAGATCAAAACTAACAAAATCAAAACCTGCTTTTTAAAGGAAAATATTTACTACGAATATAGAAAAGTGAACACATGGATTCCCGAACACAAATTAACTGCAGGATAACAAATACTACCTCCGTCCCTAAATAACATTCGTTTTAAGCAAAATGATTTGTCCCTTTATATTAGTCACTTTAGAATACCAAGAGAGCATTTATTACTTTTCTCTGTCCGACTACCTCTAATTTATTACTCATTCAACAACTTTTCAAACTTTGCAATTATTGCATTAATGCTATTCAACGGGTATATTGGACTTTATTGTCTAAAATTAATCGCATACATCCACTCTCTTAATATGTGTGAAAACCTCCAAATTTGACGTGCTCCTTCGAATAGATTATCAGGAGAAAGACAGGTCTAGCTCCAATTTTATGGAGCTTTATCCAAACTAATCCCCACATTTCATTTTGACTGGTTTAGCCCCTATTTCTACCCCAAGCCCATAATCAAAACTTCAAAATCTAAACTATATCTATTCGCATTGCCCATTTTGAATTTTTCAGGTTTTGTTATCAGTGGAGAATTTACATGCTATGGTTAGAAACAGGGACTAAAATGGTCAAGTTGACAAATATTGAGGACAATCGCAGACAAAGTGAAACATTAAGGAATAACTTCAGATACTTGGAAGATGTACAAAGATTTGTATTAAATCCATCACTTTCCAAGATTATCACAGAATGTGGTATGTGCAACAGTAGTAGAAATACACTGTGCACCTGAGATGTAGATTTTACTTTGAAGTCTTATTTATCCAAAACTAGTTTTTTTCTTTTTAATCAGGGTTCCTATGTTACCAAAGATCCGAATGGAGACACAGCTAGCAAATTGGCAAGTCAGCGAAAATAGTTGTTGCCAACTCAACCATGTAAACAAACTTGCTCCATGGAACCACACACCCCTATAAACACAATTATGCTGCCCAACATAACACAATTTTACATCAGTTTCATGCAAGCACAATAAGATCTAAGATAACGGACAGAAAAAATGTTGAAGAAATTCCTAAAGATAGTATGCAGACATTACAATAATATTGTCTTCCTATAGTACTTTGGTATAAAGAGTCCCCGATTTTTAAAGACTTCTTGGATAAACTTTCAGTGGATGCAAAGGTGGAATATGTCAATGGCTGCATATCAGTGAACGACATGTGAACTCTTCCATTTTTATTACCCAAAAGAAACAGTACATGAGGGGGAGGGGGAAGCTGTAACAACTAATAAAAGCAGAAAGAAGTGATAAGAAGTCGATGTGCGATATGACACAAGCAAAAGTTGATAACAACGACATGACACCAAGAAGGAAAAAGAGAGAATTAGTTGCTCTTCCAAACCTTTGCACATTGATTGCGAGCTTGATTCCAATCTACTTCATGGTATGGCACTGTGAAAATTTCCTTCCTCAGAGACAAAACAGTTGGTGTAATTTCACCAACGAACCTCTTTCCATACAAATAGCACCATACAAATAGCACATTGGAAGGTAAACCATGCGGCTGTGGCACCACATCCTTCCTGCAATATTTTGCATTGTACCACATACGTAACTTGCCTTGCCAGAATTCAGAAACTTGTTTCACATTGGCAAGGGAAAGATGCCAACGATTACACCAAAAGTGTACAAGCAGCTCAACCACAGAGACTGTCTTGTAATGCTAAAATACAATAAGGGGCAGGAGGAAAGGGTTCAGATATTTCAGTGAAAAAGCCTCCAACTGCTACAAGTTAGACATGTCATCAACACAACAGATTCAATTGGGATTTTATACGCATCGAATGAAAAGGTTTGATAGCTTTGGGGAAAACCGAAAAGAAGTTCAAAAGTGTAATCCAACATTTGCATTACACATAAAATTTCTGAAATGATAGGCCTTATAGACAAGGACCTAAAACTTTGGCTATAACAAATGAAGTCCATGCTTCAAAGATCTTAAAAAATATTTAAAAGCGAGAATATGAATGCATTATCCACTGAATTACTATTACATGATTTACTTGAGATGATTCACTCTTGCTCAAGTGCCACAGGTTTCTTGCCATACTTAAATACAAATTGATTATATATTCCTAATATGTGATGGCCTCTCAATCATCCTACAAGATTATTGTCGCTTGGACATGGATGGGTCATAGCTTTAACCATGTGAAATAAGCATATTCTCATTAATAATACACATTAAGCACATCTACACCCTTAAAAAAAATAAGAAGAAGAAGCGGAACATCTAGAAAAAGAAACGGAAAAAGAAAAAAAAGAAAAGAATAAAAAAAACAATAACAGCTCTTTTTTCAGTGTGAACAATCGAACCAAATTGTGCATTTTAAACTGATTATACTAACATACAAAATATCAAAATTGTTAAAAGTAGCCTCAAGTACCAAAAAACTTCAATCCGTCAAAGTGAAAATATTTTATTCTGTTATCCTTAAGAAGTTTCGTAATATAACAGCAAAGTCCAACTTTCAAGAGCAGAAAAAAAAGTAAATTAAAAGTTAGCACAATACATTAACTAAAAGTTACTGCCTATCCTAAGTAACACCAGGACGGAGATAAACATGCATACTCAAAAAAGTAAAACATAAATAAACTGTTACCTGGATGGAATGGAAGAGCATAAGGCAAAAGCCATATCTCAGGTGGCAACGGATTATTGCCAGACCATTCATACACCCCAAGCACCTAAATAGATCAACAGTAAAGGAAAGAAGGAAAACATGAGAACTCCAAGTAAAATGGTCAAGCCTGAATCTAACGTTAGAGAGAAAACAGAACTGAAAGCCACAATTTCCCCCAAGATGATATATTACAAGCACCACCGTGATCCAAAATCCATTTTCGTCCTCTCTCCACAGCACCCTCTCCATCATTCACTTCTTCGTCAAGCAATCTCAAAGTGACGTAATTTAAGACTGAGCCAAACATGGTACTTGGTCCCTCAATGTGCAAACCCCAGCCGCCATCCCTATTCTGCATCAACAATATAATGATGGTTTGTTTGTTTAGACACCAGAGAATATACAGGCTGATAATACTGGTCGTAAATCATAAAACTGAGGGAGATAATGCATACAATCTAAACCCAAGGCAAAGCAGCAATACATACTAAAGATGTCCAAAAAAAACAACCTGGTGATTATAAATATATCGGCACATCTCATGCTTATGTTCTTTGGATAATACTGCATTTAGTGCTCCAGTGACAGTAAGAGTTATAACCTGTGCAACAAAAGGAACAACAAAGTCAGAAATATAACATTTTTATACAATGTTTTTTCACTTTTCAGGGAAGAGAGGGGAGGGAGGGATGACATACAAGTGTGGACATATATGCTATATGCTTATATATAACCATTAGCTCCAAAAGTTGCAAAGAATCAATGTTTTTTATAAAGGAAAACTCTATACGGCATTGATAACCCAAACAAGTCACTAATTGCCTCAAATATATAACAAAGTCAACTTACCAAGCCAGGCATTAGAAACATTGGCCCTCCATAATCACCTGGCCAGTGTCCATCATGAGCCTGAAGAGTTGAATAGAAATTGATGGCCCTTCTTAATGTTTTTACTAGATTCTCCTCTGTGAGATCTCCTATCTCTTTCAGTTTCACTTGGGGTAACTGAGAAGTGCAAGGATTTTCCTTGGAAAACTATACAAAGAAAGAAGCCAACATACAAAGGAAATTCAGATGCATTGTCAGAAGGAAAATTAAGATATACATTAGCATAGATAGTGTATAATTGTTCTCGTTAATTTCTGTAGAAATTCACTCTAGAATAACAGATAAAGCGTCGCTGCTAAGAGAATTTGTTGATGTAAATCAGTGATCCCTTGCACCCTGTCATAGTTTCCAGAGATTGAATTAGTTATACTGAGCCTGAGTATAGCATAGCATACCCATCTGTAGCTTTGGAAACACCGAATGAAAAAATGGATATTTACCAACAGATTAGAAAACTCGGAACCAATTTTGTAGAAAAAGCGGCAGACTTCCCAGACCCCATTGCTTGAAAAAAATCAACTATGTTTCCTTTTTCCTTAAATATATATGATGCCCGGGAAATCTTCAAATGTTAGTTACTGACAAAGCCTATAATACAATGGGATGTACTTAGAACAACTCCAACTGTTTATTCTATTCGAGTAGTGCACATGCCGTTTCCCTATTCATAAAGCAGAAAAAACATAGCCCCACAGCATGGTTTTGCAGCGGACGAGTGATTTGGCCAGCGAATGATCCATAAATTTTGTTTATTTTATTATAGTTATGATGCTATGTTGCTTGGAATGAGAGGATCCGAACAAGAAAATGATGTTATGTTGCAGGGTTAGTTATGATGTATGGATCAGTGTTAGAATGACCGTCGAATGACTACCATCTATATATCTATATATATTAGAAATGATGATTTAACCCGATTACCCGAAAGATCCGACCAAACCCCAAAAAAAAAAGGGAAGAAAAAAAACCGTACAACAAAAAAAAAAAAAAAAAAAAAAAAAAAAAACCGTACAACAATCTTTCTTTTTTATCTTAACAAAGAATCCTAACAATCTAAACAATAATAATTTACTAAAAATTCACTCTACCCCAAAAAAGGAAAAATGGGAAAACGTAATAAAAAAAATTACCTGCAACAATCTGAAAAATAGAAGCGTACAACAATCTTTATTTTTTATCTGAACAAAATATCTTAACAATCTAAACAATAAAATTTTATAAAAAAATCACTCTAACACAAAAGAAAAAAAAAAAAGAACGTACAACAATGTTAAAAAAACGTACTACACTTTTATTTTTTTAATCTCAACAAACAATCCTAACAATCTTTCTTTTTTTAATCAAACAATTAACAAATTTTAATATGAAGAAACTTATAAATGTTAAATTAATTAAATACATGATAAACCACCAATCTAAAAAATCTCATTGCACTTCCAAAAAAAAAAAAATCATTGCCTCACTATAAATACATACATGAAACGCAGATTACATATTAACCAGAAATTTAATCCAAGCCAGGTATAAACTATTATTATTCTCTGCATGTATTTTATTATTCATGTTATACTCAATTAATTGAGATGATACTTTAGTACTTTTACAATAAATCAATCACATGCAAATACGTATTCTCGGTATCTGATTCAAACACAACACAACATTTGAAAGAAAAATGTACACAACCAAGAATTTGCTCTATTATCTATTCAATCATCCATGTTATTAGATTTTTTATGTCACTAATTATTCAGACCTTACGATTGCTCTTATTTTTCAGGTATACACATCAAACACTACACAACACTCTCGGGGAAAAGGTAGGATACAAAGAATTCGTTTTATTAATTGTAGACAAACCCATTGGTGCAAAGTTGATGGAAGTGTTTCATTTTTTTTTTATAATTTTATTTGGGGTAAGAATGAAATTCAGGTATTTTAATTCTTCATAAAAATACATGATCAGTTAGTTTCTAATATTGCATACGTTACGTTGATGATCTTCTTATGTATTCTTGAAATTAACGTCACGTTAGTTTTTTTTTTTTTTTTTTTTTTTTTTTTTACTGACAGTTAATAGATCAAATTTTAGGATAATCTTCCTACGTGATTTTAAAATTGTTTTACAAGTTTATCTCTTAATTCAATAAATGTATTTTTTGTTAAAAGTGTTTGGGACTTATTGTTATTTAATCAATTTTTAGATTTCTGTTTTGATTATTTTTCTTTAAAGAAAAATGTTGTCATCAATTTTTTTTAAGTACCATTTTTTAGTTAATTGGCATGAAGGACACTTTAAAAAAGTTTTAGGAAAATGATTAGTACACAGAATTGTGTACCGATCTCATCCCCCGAAATGAAAATGTGTGGTCCAGAATTTTTTTTTTTTTTTTTTTGCTTTAAAAGTTAAAATTTAAAAGTTAAAATGTGTGGTTATAAAGTGTTGTGCGGATGATTTATGTGTATATTTTCTGTGCCTAAATCACTATCCAAAATTTTAAGGATAAAAGGACTACCAAATAAAATAGACCGAATTACCCTTACTATTGTCATTATTGTATTTCAACAAATATCTAAGGGCACTCCTCGAGAAATCCTATACGGTGTCCTATCCCTAAAATGAAGATAAAGTTTTGCCTCAAATAGCTCTTACAGCAGAGGCCCTATCCCTATTTATTTTTAGGGATATGAACAGTCCATCCTTACTTGTGAGGATGCACTATTCACTGCCAAATTTCATTCCACCCGAAACTGCATATATGCTGAAAGTGGATTGGGGTGAGGCCTATGCTCATACTTTGAAATGCATTCAAGAAAAAAACCGTATAAAACGTTTTTTTTTTTAATATCATTATTGTTATTGATTTAATGGCATTATAACTCATTACAATGCCTCAATTGTTAATTTCAGGTCGTGCTTTTATTTGAATGGCTTGGCGGATCTTGACAAGATTAAACATTGTTGTTTTTTTATTTATGTTTTTTTGTGGATATTTCAACTGCAAGACAAGATATTTCATTTTTCTTTTTATCGCCGTTTAATGATTACAGTGTGTCACATTTTTCATTATGCTATCTTTTTATTTTATATAATCTAAACGTCCCGTGCATGTGCACGAGTTATTGGCTAGTTTATAAATAAATAAATAAGACAAAACAGTTTTAAGGAGAATATAAGGGCATGGGAAAAAACCGTCAATTTCATCTATTAACTCACCAAATTACCCTTATTATTTATAAATGTGACAAGATAGCAACAAAACAAAAAATATTTATTTCCAACATACAACTACTACCTGCGTGTCCATTTTTTTTTTTTTTTTTTCATACAAATTAAGAAATCAATTAATGTGTTGTATTTTAAATACTAGTAATATATACCGCTAACATTTAATAAATGTTTCTTTTGAAATATGAAATTCACATACAAACATTAAATGTTCAGATAGGGATATATGTGGAAAAATGCATTATACAGTGTATTAATTTTCTAAATTAACATTTTTTACGAGACAAATTTTGTATAAAAAATGGGCAATTTATATGGAACAAGGTAGTAGATATGTAGAATATTAGTAATCTTGGAGGACAGGTAAAGTGCGGGAACAGCACTCAAGGGACAAATGACTCTTGGTTCACCATACATGTGCGCCTTCACCAGCCGGCTCGGCTTGATTGTTGGTTAATATTAATTCTTTGGACCAACTTTCTTTAAGAATCGAGCCAAAATTAATTTTAATTAACGCGTTCTGGAATGATCCGGAAATTATGTGAACAGGAAAAACGTGTTTTAATTAAGGACGGTTAGTTAAACCGACTTAATTAAGTCGGCCTATTTACTTTTCCCTGAAGAAAAATCAATTAGTCGGTCAAGGAGCAATTGAACTCCTCATTAAGAACCCTATGAATGAGAATTGAATGATTGAATTTTCTCTCATATATTCACCACCACAAAGAGTCGTCGAAGATAAGTGGAGTGCTCTGTAGGTTTGTCAGAGCTCGGGTTTATGAAATGGCTCTAAATACGAGACGTGAAGCCGTTGTATCTTAGAATACAATTGCTGCAACCGTTGGCACAAGATTTGGGGAATTTGTCACAATCGCCTTGGTTTGATCTCTATATCGTTATTTTAATTTTTGTTTTAATTTATCCCGTAATGCAACCCGGTAATTATGAAATACGTTCTGGATGGATTGAACCTGAATACGCATGAGCAGATCAGAGCTGTGCTTCTGGTGGAATCGATTGACGCGGAAATCCTCTCGAACCTTGTCGATTTCAGCTATCTCTTCAGGGGTCCCGAGATTCGGGTCATACACCCACTCTTGCCTGCCTACATGACCGTTCACCGTTTTCAGCCACGGACTTCCTCCCTCAGCGATCTTAAGCTTCCACATCCTCCCTACTCGATCGTATGTTCAAACTGAGACAGACAATTAATACACTTTAACATCAAACTTGCCAAAACTGACTGAAATATATATAGCAGAAATCGATCAAAAAAGAAATACAAAACCGTACATCAATGTGTTGCGTTTACCTTCCGGCCGGGCTGGAATGGCACTTGCAGCTATTAACGTCTTGAAAGTGCTGGATGAAAAGAGAGGGAGAGACAAACTGAGTCAAAAGATCGAGCATACACCTTATTAATTAGGCAAAATATGAGTGTTGCATTTTGCATGCACATAATGTAGTTGCTGTATGCAGTCTCTTTTGTAGGTGAAAATGATGCAAATATGAGCAATCAAGATGCAGTAAGCGACACCATTGATATATTAGAATAGAAAGAAAGAATTTTTAGTCGGCTAATGAGACAAAATAGAAAGTGGACTATTAGTTTTTTTTTTTTTTTTTTTTTTTTCTTTCCACTTTGGGACTATTAGTTTAATTAAATAAGTTTTAAAGGTTTTTTTAAGTTTTATAAGGGCTTTTTTAAGATTTTTAGTCGGCTAAAGAAACTTGTTTGCTTAACCATGTTTTACAGATTATATTACAAGTGTTCTTGCAAAATCAATGTGGTTTTTTTTTACAAGTTCTATTGACACCTTTTTTTTTTTTTCGGGCACCATACATGTATTTTTTTTAACTTCCGACACCACATTATGAACGTTACAACCACTGATGTTACTTTGTAAAAGTAACATCGGTGGCACCGATGTTACGCACCAATGATACTTTTGTAGCTATAACGTCAGTACGTTATACTGACGTTAGACGTTATTTTCACAAAAAATAATGGTTGTGCCAAAAGTAATTTAAAGAGAGACGAAATTAGATGTGTTGCTGGAAGTCTAAACGTGGTGTCAATAAAAGTCTCGTATGCGGGAATGGGAACTGGTACAAGAAAATAAAATATTGATTTTTTTCTTCTACCCAATTATTTAACCACTGAAAGTTTTGTATGCGGGGAACGGGTACACTGACTATTCACACTGACCGTCCATACGAGACTTTCAGTGGTTCTTCTTGTGCAGTAACTATAAATATACAACATTTCCGGATACCGGAGGTTTTAAACAAAAAAAACTATAAATATACAACACACAGTGCCACTTTGTAGTGATTTTTCGCCTCGACAATGTAACGACCCGTTCCCGCCCGCCAGGGATAAAATGGGAAAAGACTGCTCGACACGTGTCCAATCCGTAAAAATTATTTACGTCAGCCTTACATCGCAATGATATCACAAGATATAATCGCGGAAGCTTTTAAAGAACAAACCGAAATTGATGAAAAGGTAAGAAAATGAAACAGAACAATCACAGAACAAAAAAAAAGACGGCTTCCATTAGCACCACGTTTTTGCTTCAATCGACACATTTACTTTAGACAATCTTAAAATTACTTTTGGCATCATCATAATATTTTATTTTTATTTTTTACTTCAGACACCACCAAAAAAAGACACAATTTACTTCGTATACCACAATTTTATAAAAATACAATCAAGTCCTTTAATAAACTAATAGAACATTTTAGTCCTTCATTAATAATATAATTTTAACATTAATCAATAATCCATATCTTCCAAAACCTTAATCTTGATCCAAAACACCCTTTAATCTTCATCATCCTTCTTCATCTTCATCTTCATCTTCATCTTCATCTTCATCATCCTTATTCTTCAATAAAAATTTCATTAATAGACGGTACACACAACCTTCTTCTTCATCGCCATATTCTTCTTCATCAATTATTAACCTACATCCATAACAATCCACAAATTTAATCTTCATCAAGAATAAACCCAAATACTACAACTTTATTCATCTTCATCATCAAAATTCATTTCTTCATACAAAAAAAATACAAAAAATAAAAATAAAAATCACACCATTCATCCACAATCCACCCACATTTAAATTTTTTCTACACATCTTCATCTCCTTTATCATCTCAAAATACATTTATTTTATACACACCTTCATCTTCTTCATCATATCAAAATCATCAAAAGCTTCATAAAAAATTAAGATAAAATAAAAAAAATCTTGATTTTTATTTTAAAATTTGAAATATCTGAATGAGTTACCCTATTACAACATAAAGAACATGTAAGATCATGATTTGGAGAGAAAAATCATGTTTCTATGCGTTTTCCGATGAAAGATAGGGGTTTTCCGGCATTTTCGAGCATCCCGTTTCTGATACTAGCAACGTCGGGAACACTGACGTTTTATGAAAAACATAAACGCCGAAACTGTCGACGTTACAAATGTATAAACAACGTCGGAGAAAAGTTTTACGTCCGCCAAACCGACGTTCCAAATGTATAAACAACGTCAGAGTATCTGATGTTACGCAAACGTCAGCCACACTGGCGTTGTCTTGCTGTTACAACGTCAGGCTTATCGGCATTCCAACATTTGCCCCGTTTTTTAGATTGCTTATAACGTCAGTCGTCCTGACGTTGTTAGCACCAAATCAACGTCAGTACATGTGACGTTACCAGTCATCTTCATCGCAAATGCAGGAACGGTTTCTTTCCGACGGAAAAAATTCGTAAACCAACCATTAAAACCCTCGATCTCTACCAAATTACTAGCGAATTGCTTAAGAAACAAGATACATACGTGATTTGGTTCAATGTTATGTTCTTAGTTTGGTTCTTGCAACCAACGCTTCAATCACGGTTTTCCGGCGGAATACTTATCTTCTCCGGCAAAATATCATCCTCTCCGGCGACATAAATTTATTTTTTTTATCCAAATGAAGAAAAAGAAGAGGGAAGTTAGTATTATGTAATTAGTTAAATGAATTAAAGAATGTTAAAACATTAAAAAGTGTTATTTCACAATTTATAAAAGTTGAGGACTAAAGTGTACATTTTTTGAAAGTTATTAAATGGATGTGATGCTTTTAAAGATTTAGTGATGTGGTGAAATAAATGAAAAATAATAAATTAAAGGGTGTGAATAAGCCGGCAATAAAAAAAATGCTATGATGTCCACAGCTGGGGGTGGTACCACACAGACAAAGCGGCAACCGTGTCAGCAGAGAAAACCTCATTGTTTTTTACCCACACACTTCCTAATAACAGAATAACAACTAACAACAATGACAAGTCCTCACAGGTGCACAAGTACTAGAAACAAGAAAAGAAAAGTCCCACAACATATCCATCATTGGATCCTCTCACCGTCCTCACACCATGGAAAATTTCCCCACAAGGCACATTGTTTAACAGGTAATAATATATTTATGTAGCAGGCACATTAAAATAAAACAATAAATATAAAAAAGGAAAAGGAAAAGGAAAATCTTACATCTCTTGCCTACCTTAGACAAATTTGTATCAGAATTGTATATTCTCTTTTTGGAACAACTTCCCCCTATTACGGTGATATATTCTCTTTTTGGAACAAGTGTAAAGGACATATGCTCATTAGGGGTTCTCAACCAGCTCAGATTGCTTGACACAGTCAAGTCTCTCTCTCTCTTTAAAAAAATTAATAAAAATAAGAGAGAGAGAGAGAGAGAGAACAGGTAAATAAGGATATGACCGTTGCTCGGGGTAAAATGGTCAAACAAGGATCACATACAGACGATGAATTTGAAAATTTAATCACAGTAAATCATTCTTCAAAGCTAAATCGCCTTAAATTCAGCAATTCGGCGACGCAACTGTGCCATTAAACAAAACGCATACCATCCTATCAAAACATCACTCGATATTTTTTGAGAATACAATTTTTTCCCCCTCTTTCCTTTTTAGGTATAGAAAAAAAAAAAAAAAAAAAGTCAAGTTCTGTAATAACGAGTACTTAGATGACCTCAAAGCTTTGATGAATGGAATAGAGCTTTTGACACTATTGACCTTCATCCATTGGCTCATGAGTTTTCGTTCTCGATTCCTCAGATTCGGATACAGAATCTTCTAGAGCCTCTAGGAAAGACGGAACTGTCAACTTATCTGCAGCAAGAGAATTGTTACAATACAGTTCCCAACACAGCCTTATGCTATTTACCAAAATTTAATACAGTTTTAACTCGAGAACTGCATGCATTTTACATCAATCATGCCTTCTTCCTATTCTGCACCCCCCTTTTTTAATCATAACCACAAAACTTCCATTTTAAAAATATATATATATCAACAAAGTTAAAATAAAGTACACTTCCCCAATATACATATTACATGAATGAATAACGAAAAATAAAAAATAAAAGAGCTAGGGTAAACAGAAATCATACAGTTTCTTGGATCGATGCCAAACTGAGAAAGGTCAATCTGGCCAGTTCGAAGCATCTGAACATAAAGAGGAAGGAGAAGAGACCGGTGAGCAATCAGAAACTGAAACATTAATCTACACGAAGCAGCACAAAGAAAAATAAGTAAGAAAACATGTAAAGTTAAGTATCTTACATAGGAAAATGAATCCAACTGTTGGCGGAATGGAGGGCTTTGCAGCAACTCGGCTAATTCGTGTGGTGTCCATGAACCCTACAAACCAAATATTCAGATTTAAAATGAGCAAAGATTTTATTTTTTACAAAAGAAGCTTAATGTAGCTACAAAATACGTATGGTTACATACCTCAGGTAAATAAGATGCTAATTGTTGCTCAACAGGAAGATCGTTTATAAGAGGCAATATCAATTCTGGCTTCAAGATATCTACCAGTCCCAAACCTAGAGGATTATTCAGATGAACATATTTAAATAAAATTAATGAAAAATCAAATGGAACAATGCTGAATAATAATATGGTTTATCATGGCTATACCTACCACGCTACATTGACAAGTACCACTTGTTAAAAATACAGGCATCAATATTGGAAATCCAAAGTTTTTAAAAATTCATAAGACCTCATAAGGAGTCATGAAAACACAGGCTAGATCAAGGACTAGACAAAAAGACACAAATCAATAGTTTACATGATGTGAATGTATAGAAAGCTTCTTGCATATATATATATGAGAAGATTTTTTTTCTAATGTTTTTTATTTGCAGGGAAAGTGTTCCGCTACAAGGTTTGAGGACTATCACAACAATTCACAGAGAAACAGAAATAAGTGTGCATTCATGTCACAGACCTCCATGCAGTAGAAGCATCAAAAAACAATTTACGAGCTCAAACAAGTTAGCAGAGTATGTAATATACACAATTACACATGTTTGAACAATAATTGCTTATACGATACAACAAAAATGTAACAATTGTAATGTTGGTCCCTGTCAAGTACCAAGACGTCACAAGGTTGAACAGATATAACTTTCATTATTTTGTGCAAAAAAAGAGTCACACCTGCATCAGGATCTCCACTGTCATCTGTCAAACAAAACCCATTTTGTCAGTTGATTCTGATCCAAAGGAAACAAAATCCAGCCAAAACAGCAAACAAAGAAATATATACCTGTAGAGCCAATGTTACTCAATATCCTTTGCAGATCAGTCAACTTCACTGGCCCGGAAGAGGTCACGTCACTATTTGCTTCAGCAACAATGCTCGGCCCGACCAAATTTCCAGCCCTACATTCACAAATGCCCAGATATTTTAATCCAAACAAATATATGTAAAGTGAATAACATAAAGATGCATAATTTGTGATATATAATTTTCTTTTGCAACTTGGTTCTCGTGTTAATATCCTACACATTGTTTTGAGAGGAAGATTCTATAGAACTTCAAATACTCCCTCCGTTCCAAAATAACTGATGGAGTTCACAAAAATACGCATATTAAGGAGGTGATTAAATTCTTAACTAACAAAATGACTAAAAAAACCTTGACTGTTATTGCAAAAGTTGGCGGTGAAGAATTTGAAGATAGAAATGTTCTCCAATTTTTATTTAACGATGTACAAGGTACATAGTTTATATAGTACAATCTACCTTCAAATATGGATAAAGCTAATCTAACAAACTCCTAACAGATTTGAATTCAAATACATAACCAACTTCCCATAACAACACTTATCTCTAACACGGATAAAACTACTTTGAGGACTACTTTCTAACAAGGGGATACAGGCATATTCTGCCCTACAGCATATGACTAGCAGGGAACAAAAGTTACCTTGAAGAAATATCGTCATCAACCATGTCAACAGAAGTTTCCCGCGGAACAAAAGGTTCCTCAACACCATCTTCTACTCCACACACGAAAAAAGGGAACCAAATTAATGACGCGTGAAAACAAGAGGCCAACAGCAAAAAGGATTCACCGATACGAAGAACACTAACAAGTGATAAACCAGAACCATGCAAGCAAAAGCAATCCAATGATAAAGTCCCGTTTGGATTGATGGAATAAAAATGAGTCTGGTGGAATGAGATGAGATGGAAATGACTCTAATGGAATGAAATACGATGAGACGAGTCTGATGGAATGAGATGGGATGAGTCTGACGGAATGTGATGGAATGAGCGTTATGAAATGAATGATTCTGATGGAAATACATCCATGAATTTAGTGCGCAATTTCACGGAATGTGGCATTTGACGGACGGATCTGGGTGGCGGTGCCGTGGTGGGGAGGTTGTATGGACGCAGGTGAGGTTGTGTGGAGGCAGGTGGTGATTAGTGGCGGTGTGTGGTGGTTGACGATGGTGGTAAGTGATGGCGGTAGTGGTGGCAGGTGAGGAGTAACGGTTGGTGGTAGCGTATAGTTTCCATTGTCATTCTTGCGCATTCAAACCATATTAGGATTGAATGAAAATGACTCTTTTCCATTCCACCAGAATGGAATTTCATTCCATTTCAACCATACCCAAATGATAGAATGGAATGAAACACCAATTCAAACAGACATAAGCTCATAGATTGTTCACCCAAATAGGATTTATATATATATATATATATATATATATATATATATATTCCTTCCGTCCCATAATATTAAGCATTTTGGCTTTTTTACTTTGTCCCATAATATAAGACATTTTAGAGCATTTATTACATTTTCTTCTCTTGCCCTAATTTAATATCAATTCAACAACTTTTCAATACTTTGCAACTATAACATTAATGATAGTCAACGGGTATTTTAGACTTTTGTCATTCAAATATATGACATTCTTCCACTTTCTTAAATTGTGTGAAAAAGCCAAAAGGCCTTATATCATGGGATCGGAGGGAGTGTATGTATATATAAGAGGTGGCTGCAAGGATGCAATAAAGGCAACACCCTGGCATTATGTAGTCCAATTTTATATGGACCTCAGAGCATGAAACGACTGGTAAATAAAGCACAATAAGTACTCAAATACCTAATGGTGGTCGCTTGAGGCACAAGTTGAGTGCACTAGATAATAGCAAGTCGCGGTCAGCATTCGGTTCCTGATTATAAAGAAACATAAGGAAAAAGTTAAAACTCAACAACGCATAAAATTCTTATCAATTGGCAAAATATTCACCTGCATCCAAAAGAAAAACTTCCGGTCATCTGTATGGAATTTCAATATGTAAACCCTTCCAGAGGATTGATTGACCTGAGTATACCGAAGAAGTAAAGCAATGTGATCAACTGCTAAAACCAGGTAAACAAAAACAAAGAGAAAGAAAATAGACAGGGTACATACCTTCTCGAAAACAGCCTCATGTGGAAAAATAATCTGATCCTATGTTCAGCTTCAGTTAAGAAATCAATTGATATGGAACAAAAACATTTGAGCCAGAAATGAAAATATGCCAAGAAGAGCTGAGACATGGCCGCCCGAAATTGAGTGCTTCTTCAAGGAGAATACTCAAGAAAACCGCACTAGCCAAACTAGATCATGCCATTCAGGTACCAAAATGACTTATCAATCAGCTCTTAGGTAAAGGTGTATGTTGTGTTTCCCAATTATTTTTCCTTTTTGCTTCCTAGAGAAAGAAAATTTAAGGATGTAAAGTAGTGAAGGGTCCAAGCCATACGCATTTTCTTTGAGATGTAAACACAAATTCCCACATCATAGCTCCATCTTACTCAAGTTGCGCACATGACAACATGAACAACATGTACTGCTTAAGTTCACAATGGAAAAAATGTAAAAACATGTCATTTACACAACGCAAAAACCAATTCAAACAAGTATTGTTCTTAAGTTTATAGACCAATAAAGATCAAACAGATTTCATTCAAGACTTAGACTAGTTCAGACTTCAAACTATCTCCATCCCATGCAAACCCTACATCATGAGGTATTCAGAGCTCTTCACCCTTATAAGTATCTGAAAGCACAAGGCATGCTAAATAACGAAAAAAGAAAGGCAGCAAAAGACATAATTTCCTTGCAGGAAAGATTCCCAGAGAAAAAGGATACATCTTCAACAACATTCCGGGATCGATCAAGCCACTGAAAGTGGACTAGTCCCTCTTCACCCTATGAAAGGCTTTTATCAGTTCCAAAGAAGTTTCATATGTCAAAAAAAGTATATGAAGTCAAGCCGACAACATGACAAAATTGTAGAGGCTGGTAACAAAGATTCAGAAGTCAAGACACAGTCTTGGGCGTGATAGAACGAGTTTAAGATCATATTTTCATACCCTTCCAACACGGATGAGACCTTTACGTGAGTCAGGGAGAACGCGTGTTCCTTCCAAACGCATTTTTCCAGCTCGAAATTCAATGAAGGGATCCTGTCACAATAAGAGTAGGTAACTGTTTAGTACCAAAGAAACAAATTTATATTTAAGGTCAACTTTACATCCATGTAAAATAACTAAGAAAACAAACATTATATGCACGCAAAGACATAACAAGAAAGAATGAGTCAATAAAAATGGGTTTGAGCAAACTTTGATGCATGGTATGAGAAAATTCACTTGCAGGCTGCAGCGCTTCTCATCCCAGTTTGATGATGATAGGTAGTGTTCAATCCAGATTCATGGATTCTATCCTTTCGATTTCATAACTAATATTAGTTACAACTGATTGTATTAAAGACTCTGTCAACTAAAATATATTCCACACAAGTTGAAATGGCCGATGGTATTTCCTGTCCAAAAACATGTGTAAAACCATCTGACGCTTCTTAGGTTCCAATAGGAAATTCTGAATCCTTCAAATAACAAACTCCGGGGGTAAGAGCCAGACTGACCATCTAGAGTCGCAGGAACTTTATGCTTTACTTTCCAACTTGTCGAGGCTAGTGAAATTATTCATGTTAGCACTCACTTCAATCGAAAAAGTTTACGCTAATTTTCTGGAGCTATCATATAATGTAGCACTAGAAGCTATTCATCTTCCCAATGCTTCTTACTGACGAAGCATTGGTTGAGAATAGTCTTGATATTTATCTTCTCAATGTTCCTCTTCTGCAAATGGCCTTCCATCAGGAAGTTGTTCAAGGATTATTGCCGGACACCTTTCTGTATTACATACTTGGGTCATTGCAGGCAAAATAATAAGCATAATCCATATTTAGCTTCCCATACTCTATAAATTTCTAACACGGCTATATATCAGTACTTCCTTTATCGTCTATTCATTAAAGTTCCTGTGCAATTTATTCACTTAAGTGAATCATCATAGGTTCTGAGAATTGTTTACCACAATGAAATGATTCTCCTAATGGCATAACCCAATGATGGAAAAGTTTAAGAAAGTCGATCACGTCTACACACGCTACAAAAGTAGTACAGCAAAATTCACAGAATTCCATGTTTGTAAAATAAAATAAAAGAGGGGGGGGGGGAGGCTTGCCCCTGCACAAACTAAGTGCTAAAATTCCGGCACAGGTCAGGATAATTCATTACTACAGCCTGAAGTCTCAAAGCATGATGTAGTGCGGGTGTGGATGCAAGTCCCAAGAAGCGATATTTGCTCAGATGAGGCGAGGTGATGCTGAAGAGGTGTGGGACTTAAGAAACGGCTACAGTTTCCTCTCACTAATTCGCTCAAAACAATAAAGCGGAAAAGCTAGGGAGTAGGGCTTCAGAAACCCTTCACGATTGATGGGATTTGAGAACATGTAGGATTTATGTAATTCAAATGTTCCTCTAAAACAAAGGCCTTTGCCTGTTTCAAACCATTGTTTCCCAACAAAATAACCCTTATCAAATTACAATCTTTCTCCATATTTAACCGTACAATTGACGAGAATCCAATCTTCTCCCTTAGAGACTCTATTTCTGTTTCTTTAACAATTATTGTTTACCTTGACCCAAAATATCAATAACTTGATTTGCTATGCTTCACGTTTTAACGGACAAAAAAATATAAATTTCCATTCCCAATGTTTCTGTTTTCAGTGAATCATATTTTTTCACTGAAACATAAGAATATAGAATTTATCACTCTTAAATGTTCATAATTCAGGTACTGTGACCAACACATTTCACTCTATTTTTGCTCGACAACGATCTCTGGAAAAGAATGTCCAGCTTCAATCATCTACTATAAAAAGGCATTACCTCACGGCCCTCACCATATAATCTAAATTCAATGCCATACTTTGTCCACTGTTAACTGATAGAACTTGACAATAGTAGCAAAACATGTGTGTGTGTGTGTGTGTGTGTGGAGGGGGGAGGGGGGGGAGAGATAAAGAGAGAAAAGACAAATAGCCCTTTATTATTTTCATTCCTCCAGTCAACTATTTCCTTGTTGCTAAAACTCTTCAATGCATAATCCTCCAAGGAGAAAACACTGCTAATTTCATGAGTTAGCGGAAACACTTCAAACTGGGTGAAGGATGCATCGTTTTAACAGTCTCGAATCTTCAACTTGGTTTTTAGCTTGCAAGACGTCAAACCAATGGAATTTCATAGGAGTCAAAGCAACTCTAAAAAGCCTCATGTGCAGCTTTAGAACATTAAGATATATATCCAATCTATGTGCAGAATGACAACATATGATGCCCAAGGGGTAACAATCAAGGAATCGTGTCTAAAACTATGCCAGCAATCTCCATTATCCATTATGATTACTGACATAGAAAATAAGCAATACATGAATTCAACATGAAAATGAGGGGCAATCGTAAAATCTGAAACCATCTACACTATAGAAGTCAACAAATACATAATAGCAAGAAAAACCCAAAAAAAAAATTATATTAAATGTAACTTTTAGCCATTAAAATCCCAACCCGGTAGCAATATCAACTACTAAACAAAATTATAACTATTTCTTCTATATGGATAAAAGGCGGTTATAACTTTACTCGTACCGGTATATCAGGATACTCCTCTGTAGCTGAAGAACCCATCGCTCTAATTTCGCTGTACTCTCAGAAAAGAAAGCTGGCAGAAAATTGAAATTAATTAAATAAGATAGAACAGATACAGGCAAACTGTAAAGCTATCCAGAGAGAAAAGATTAATACAATTAATAAATTAATTCTATTTTGCGGCCCTAATTTATCGTTCAATAACATCCAAGAATCACAGAAAGCACGGAGTTAAAAAAAAAAGGACTAGAATCGTTGTCAAATGCAGTAATCAGCGAAGAAAAGCAGTAACAAACCAGCTAAACTCTCCAGAGAAAACTTTAGGTCCCGCTTGGGAAGTGTTCTTAATGTCGCCGTCGTCGTTCGAAGTCACGGGACGTAATGGAGAACTATGGTGGTAGCGGTAAAAAAATAAAGGTAGTACTATATATTTCTCGATTGTGCGGGCTGGGAAGGATCATGTGTTATTTTTTTTTTTTTTTTTTTTTTTGAAAAAGGATCTTTATTTATAGTTAATCGGATAGTAATGATGCTTCAAATTGCAAATTGTTCAGTGGATTCTGAGTTTTGTCTCGATACACTATTTTTACTCCATTGGCAACTTGTAATCTTGTGGTATAGTGATTGATTTTTCAATTTTTTGAATTTCTTTTTAAGTGGAAAAACATGCCAAAATGTAAGATGATGATGGTGTATAATCAAATGGTTATTTCACCTTTCAAATGTGACATACTTGTAAAAGCGAAGGAAGAAAATCGGAACATGAAATCGGATATTTATGAAGCATATAGAGTTATCGATTTCACTCCCTTATTTATAAACAATGTGCATATTGAATGCGAAGAGGTTAAAAGGAGTTTAATAAAGCATTTACAACTAACTAAAAGATATAGACAAGAATTCTTAAATTTTAGTTGCCTTCCTTTTAGTTTTCATTCTGAGATTAAATTGTCACGTGAAACATTGTGCCTTTTATTTGGATAAACATTTTAGGAAAGTTTGTTATGATTTTATTTATGAGCATCTGAATTGTCTTTGTGCATATCATCCCGAATTTTCATTTTTATGTTGTATGTTTGTTTTCCTTGTTTAGTTGATTTGAGTATAGAACAATCATATTTTTCGATTTACATGCTACGTGATGGAGTGACATTGATGGTCGATCATGGGGACATTCTTGACTTTCGATTGACATTGATGTCGATCGAGGACATTGATGATTTATCGCGGTGACATTGAGTTTGACATTGATGTCGAAGCGGTGACATTGATGAATTATCGGTGACATTGATGTCGAAGCAATCGACATCGATGACTTATGCATGACATTGTTATGCGAAGTAGTGACACAATAACACGTCTAGGAGAAACATTGAGATTCATGATTGTGTTTTACTAATTAGTTAATGATGTATTTGGGTGCTTATAATAGATGATATAGTCCACTTTTGCTTTTCGCGGCACAAGTGCGATCTAGGAGGCTTTTTATTACCATGGTGGCTTACAATTAAGTCTTTTGGGTTTCAGTGCTGCTTATAATAGATGTGGAATAAGATATTGGCTGCAACTATGAAAAGAGCTATCAATTGTTAAAAGGCGGGACCATGATAAAAGATATCTCTATATTCTCATCGTTGTGAGTTCTTTGGTGATGGGAGTTTTTAGTGTAAAGTGTGTTTTACTATGTGTGCAAGAGTTACCATCATCAAGAGATTTTTTGATCATCTTGGTGGTGCGGGCTTATGCGATGTTTATTCTTGATTATGCGGTGACATTGATGACTTATCTTTTGACATTGAATCTAGGTGACATTGATGTCGACGCGGTGACATTGATGTCGGATGCGGTGACATTGATGTCTCGATGCAATGACATTGATGACTTTTGAGATCATCACCGATCAAGGTTGTTGAATTGTATTCAATGAATCGCGCGGTCATTGGGGTGGTTAATGGATCGATGGTTTTACATCGGGGTAGATGGTCAATGTATGATAAAGTGAAAAAAAAATTGATTTATGAAAATAATGAATTTTAGTGAAAATTAGATGAAGATTGGCGAATGGGTAAAATAAAGTAGAATAATATGACATTGATATGAAAATGGTAAAATAACTTAGAATAATGAATCAAAATAATGGTTGATAAAGTTGATAAAGTGAAATGATGAGAGATGATTTAATATTTTTATTTGTAGTTGAATATTTTTATATGGTAAAAGAAAAAAAAAAAAAAGAAATGATTGGTGATGTGATGAGAAAAACGCCCTAAAAACTGTCCTTATAAAAAACAAGCGGAGTTGTCTTTCTTGTGCATATTTTTGCTCAAACAAGTGTCAAGCCATCGGGAGTTTCGAGTGAATCGATATGAACTCACCGAGGGTTTCGATTTGCTTGCACATGGAGAATGCGGGTGAACAACATTTTTCCACACATATCTTTGTCCAAGTTTTGAATCGATATGAACTCTTAAAGAATGGATCAACATTTTCCACAATCTCTTTGTTCGATCTACGTAAAGAATGGACGATTAACATCTCCTCACATTCATGTGGGATCGGGGGTGGGGGGCACTTACGGTTAGGGTTTAACCGTTTTTTAAGAATGGATCTCGTTTCTCGATGGCGTTGCAAGTGGCACACGTGTCTGAGTCAATGATGTGACGTTGGCAAAGAGTGGCTGCTGTCGGGAGAGAATCATGGCGGATTTGCCAGAGAAGGAGATTACCTCGAAGGGGACCTTTGATGCTCCAAATTTGTTTCCAATTCACGTCCGCAGGACCTGAGGGGAGTGAAGCACTACGAATTTCAGAGTAAGCTGAGTTGACAGAAAATTTACCCGAGGCAAATGGTTTTCAATTGGGTCGGCCTTCATCATCTAGAGATACTGCATCCCTTAGTTCATTTGCTGCATAGCAAATATGCCGCCAAATAAAAGAACACCCTGGCTTAAGAGGATCAAGAGGTGAGACATACTTTTTCCGTAAAAGCTGAACCCAAAGTTTATCATTGTTTGTCAGAAGCTGCCAAACAAGTTTAGCTAGGAGCGCGATATTCATATCTCGTGCCTTTCTTATCCCATGACCACCAAGGCTTTTCGGCCTGCATATAGTGTCTCGGACCACATGATGGATATCTGCGCTTATCCTCACAGTCCCCCCAGAAAAAAGATCGGGGCAATTTATCAAGCTCATTAGTCATGGAGGCCGGGAGCTTAACTGCTTGCATATGATAATAAGGGGGTCGTAGTGAGAACTGTTTGGGCAAGTATGGCGTGGCCTGCTCTGGATAAAGTGGATGCTTTCCAAGCTTGGAGCTTAGACCGAATTTTGTCAACTACAAAACAAAAGTCTTATTTTTTAACTCTACCATGATGAAGAGGAACCCCCAAGTATTTTTCAAAATTCCATGTTTGTGACATACCAAGAATGTCAGCCATGCAGGTTGCTGTCTAAGGAGAAACATTAGAGGAAACCGCAAATTTCGATTTGGCGATGCTGATTCTCTGTCCTCAGAGCTTGCAAAAGATTGATAAGACCCGTTCGATTTCCTTTGCTTGATCCACCGAAGCTTCAGAAAAAAGAATAAGATCATCAGCGAAAAAAAGATGTGATAGTTTTTTACCCCCTCTCGAGATCGCAATTGGTTTCCATTTACTGGCTGCGATTGATTGCTTGATCAACTGGCTAAGAACCTGCATAACCTTGTTTCAGGCCGCGTCTCGGCTGAAAGCCAGCAAGAGGCCGACCATTCCACATAATTTCCAACGTGGTGCTAGAAAGTGAGTAAAGAATGAGCTCGATTAGTGCGTCGTTGAAACCTACCACGTGAAGGAGCTGCTTACGAAAGTCCCAATTGACCCTGTCATAAGCCTTCTCTAAGTCAACTTTAATAATCATAATACCTTCCGACCAGTCTTCTTGCGCATTGTGTGAAGCACCTCTTGGGTGACAATGATGCTGTCAGAAGTTTGCCGGCCCAGTGTAAAAGCACTTTGACAATTATCAATGAGGTCCCCAATAAAAAGGCGTAAGCGGTTGGCAATGATTTTAGTGATGATCTTCGACGTAACATTTGCAAGGGCAATAGGACGCAATTGAGACACAGATTCGGGCGGTTGAACTTTAGGGATCAACACAATGAAAGTACGGTTAGCTGATGCCGGAAATCTTCGTTCATGAAACACTTTAGTTACCCAAGTAGTGAGAGCAGCACCTACAATGTTCCAATTTCTTTGTAAGAAAACCGGAGGAAAGCCGTCGGGACCCGGTTATTTAAAGGCACCCATTTGAAACAACACTGCACAGACCTCACCTTCAGAAACCGGTCTATTAAGAGTCTCTTGTTTGCATGAGAGACAGTAGGTGAGTAGAGATTATCGGGCAGATGCATCACCGGTTCATCCGTATACAAATCGATATAGAAATTTCGCACCGGTGATTTTTTTTTCTTTCTTTTTTAGTGGATTTAAGATTTATTTTTTTCCACGGTAAAATGCGGAAATCCTCGATATCAATATCAATACGACAAATTTTCACCAAACAAAATTAACATATTATAATGGATCATACAGGTGAGACAACCATAGCATTGACACGTCAGTTTAACCGTTTTAATAAGCTTCATTGGCATCTTCATTTTGATATTTTTATATGATACCCTTTCAATATAATTTTTGAAATTTGAATAAGTATTTGCGATAACTGCGAATGTCACGGCATCTGCAGTCACACCCTAACAACGTTTATAGTAACACCTCATTGTTCTTGTTGTGACACCCTCACAGCGCTTGCGGTAACACCCCTTTCGCAATGACACCCTCATTGTTTTTGGAGTAACACATCATAGTTCTCACAGTGACACCCCTTTCGCAATAACACTCACATAGTTTCATATTGACACTTCGTAGACACAGTAACACTTTATGTATGAAATATAACACTCTCACAGTTTCACAATGACATCACCATACTTCTCACAGTAACACCCTCAGAGCAACCATAGTGGTGGTGAGGATTGAGGCTCTCTATCTTGATTTTTTTTTTTGACTGGCTCCTTTTTATTGGTTTAATTTTATAGATAGATTGTATGAATGAAAACCTTTGACAAGATGTTGTAATGGTGTGCCTACCGACTCCACCCTGCCACCAAGCCGGGCACCAGAAAATTCATGTGAAAAGCGTGTGTGAAATTCATAAACACATCCACAAACCCATATATGATTGTTTTGGCTGCCTACATATTATGGATGAAGAAGTGAAATAGAAAAGATATAATGAATTTTAGTCAACTTATTTAAAAGCATAAGCATATACCCATTTCACAATCCAATAAACCAGAAGAAAGAGGCCACTAAAACCCATTTAAAGATTTTTTACTTGTCAGATCTCCAACTTTACTTGCTTGCTTGAATCAGTTTTTGAAGAAATATATATGAAATTGATTGTATATGAGAGTTTTGAAGATGAAGAAACAGAGAGGGAATAGGGAAAAAAACACTTGTCAACGAGAGAGAAAATGGAATATGCTCCATTGGTTTGTCCCTTTATAGCTAATGCGACAGACATTGTCCAAAAAAAAGGCATGATCAACAAAAAAAACCACAACAATTTCATGATAAAGGAAAGTGTCCAAAACAACTACAGAAAACTGAAAAAGATAATCACCGATGTAACTCGAAATTGGGAGAGCGGTGTGATGTCTAAGAAATCAATATCTAAAGATGAAATTCAAGCGGAAAGGAGATCGAAGAACTCCAAGATTCTATTGAATACGAGGGTTATGTGTTTGATGGTATTAGGAAGATGAATCAGTCATGAAATCAAAACAAAGGGCAAAATAGTCCATGACTATTAATTTTGTCATTATTGTAGATAAAAAAATATGGGTGTTAAAAACAAGGGAGGATCTTCTCAAAAAAAAAAAAAAAAAAAAAAAAAAAAAAAACAAGGGAGGAATGAGAAAAAATAATGAATTGATACACATACTTTTGGCAAATATGTGTTTTATTTTTTTCATTTTTATTATATATATTTTTTTGTTCATGCTTGTGTGTTTTCTTTTAATAGTATATGTCCTCCCAATAAAATTTACTGGCTTATCCTTTTGCTTAAAATCTTTCAAATTTTGTAACATTTTACTAATAATTTAAAAAAAACATAGACAAATATATTTCTAAAATACTGAAAGGTCATTACTTTTTCATAACCATTGGTATGCTTTAAAATAATGACATTTGAAAAATATGTTTGAAAAGCATTTAGTTGCTGATTCATTACAGATTCGCCGCGAAATATCTACGAAAACACTACGAATGCTTTCTCAGACATAATTTTCAATTATTGTCTTTTAAAGCATACCACGTGAATAACAACGTTTTCAAACATATATTTTCAACTTTTCCTGTAAAAAATTGAAAAGAGTGATGATACGTACAATCGTTGTATCACAATAATTGATTTACATCATCATCAATGTAAAACAACGATTGTGCATGCATCAAGATCATCCTATTACAATCTGTTGGGTCCCCCACTACTATTAGTGCATAAATTTTATGAAACCTTTCCATAAATGCACGTATCCCTACTGTCTTCGATGATAAACCATTAAATGCAAAATGAAAATTACAAACACCAACTTAAAAAAGCAATTTAGGCATGCAAATAAGAGGATGAGGAGTGCGGCCCATTCGGTCAACATGATATGTCAGTAATACCTTTAATAATAACGAGACCTCTGGTTAAATAGATTCCTCATAGAGTGTCCTATATATATTAAGGAGGTAGATTGACTAGTCCTGATGGATGGTGCAAATTACGCCACCAGCACAAAAATTGCAAGGACCATCACACACCAAATCACCGTTTTTATTTTCTACGCAATCTTCTTCTTCACAATCATATAGCCCTAGCTTTATCCTTGATGCCAATAAGTTTCTTGGAGTCGACTCAAGGCGAAGTCGTTTATACGTCTTAGCTGGTTCTGCCATACCTGCCAAATTAGAGTACAAATTGTATCCTATCCGTAACGAGGATAAATTTCACGGGATTAAACTATAAAAAGAACACAATTAATTAACGGGACATATTGTTTCAGCATCCACGGGATTAAACGCGTATCCGCCATTACATCTAAAAACATTATATGACGACAGGAGAGCATGAAGCAAAAGAAGTGGAAATTAATAAGAGAAATAAAGAGAGACTAACCAGCAGCAAATAAGATGATGAGCACACATAACACAGCAACATAAATAAGCTTTGCCATCTTTTGATAATCAACTATAAGATCTATATGTATATGTTGTACTATATATGTTCTTAAGACATATATATATATAGTGTTCTCTCTCTCTCTATATATATACATCTATCTCGAACAGGTTTGAGATCGCTCCGTGTTTTTTTCCAAATGGTTTGGTTTGGTTTGGTTCGGTTCGGTTCATTTCAGGAATTAAGATTCTGCCGTCTGGTTAAGTAGCTAATAAACCAACCGGCCTTTGCCGTCATCAAAGTGATTCTTCGATAGTTTCAACTACTTTGCCGGGGTTGAAGAGGAAACTTTCAAACAAACCTTCATACTAAACTTTCATTTGATTCTTAAAAAAATTACTTGATTTTGTACCGACTTCCTTGACTTATAATATTTGATACTACGCAAACCATTCCTGCAACACGCTAATTAAGATAATTATCTGAGACTAGTAATTAAAATATGAGGATCTCTCTCAACAAGGACTCAAACTCGAGACATGTTGCTTACTTTAAGATAGGAAATATAATTGGTATTAATTTAACATAATCGTCATTGATAATCCAGACTGCAGTACATCATACATATATATGGGGCTTAGCCTAATAAACTTATAACAACCAATAGCAAGTGTCAAACATCTACTAAGAGAGATAATATAAGGTGACACCGGTGGGTCGTCAAACCACCACAAATAAATCATCTACTATCTTTATAGCTAGTATAGCGGAAGTATGGGTCGAACCCACAGGGAACGGTGAATTTATTTCTCTTAAAATTTGTAAAATAAAATATATTTAATTTTTTTTACTAAATCCTAAAATAGATGAAAATAAAAACAAAAGAAAGAAAAAAAATTGAGAAAAGCTCCAGCTAATTAATTATTTTCTCCTCAATTCCTACGATTGATCATTGATGTAAAGTTGACTCGTTAAATTACTAATAAAATGGTTATAGTTGCCGACAAACGCCAAGCAACCAATTTTCCTATATTCGATAAGCAGGACAATCACTACTACTTATTCTCTAACTGTGTAGCACACCTCTCAACAATCGCCAGAGGTTTGGTGAGAACAATTGCATTAACGATCAGAAAAACCCAATTCAAGGTATTAACGTACATCAGGTTAACTTTAACCTAGATCACTTATTTTCACAACAGGTAATCCTACGTATTACGAACCGACAGACAATATGTTGTTTACCACTTAAAATCAAATCTTTATGACAATCGCCTAGATTCAATTTTTGGTACTAGACTAGAAAATTCATCTAATTATCGTGCACAAAAACCAAACGAACAATCTAATCATAAACAGAGATACCAGAAAATAAGTAAATACTAATAATTTAATCGAGGACTGCAACCAAATCGATCTCACAATCACATAGGATCAAGGGGTAAAATAATCAAATAACCGGAAAGAAAAAGCTACATATTCATTAAAATATAAGATAACATAAATCAAAGGAGGAAAAAGTTATACCCATGTTCAAAGAAAAAGAAATCGATCTGGCAAGCACGCTGCTTCCGTCCTTCCTCTTCTTTTTTTTCTTTCCTATCAAACCTGATCTAATATCTCTGCTGCTCACGTAAAAGCAAAGAGAATGGAAGTTCTTGGGCCAAGCTGTTGAAGATCATAGCAGCAAAGCTATACACAAATCAGCAAACTGTACACAAATCTCTCTAAGAGACATTAGGTCGAACACTTAAGTTAAAAGTCAGTTAGAAAGTTTGTTATGATAAGTAACCGCTTGTAACTGCCTCCAGCTGACACACAATGCATCTAGGCAGTGTATATAAGTCATTGTATCAGCTCCTGTAAACTCTCTGATTGAATAACATAATACTCAGTTTTCTTCATGGTTCTTCCATGTCACTATTTTGATTGTCACTATTCATATTCATTTCCAGTTTTATGGTGTTGATTTCATCATGGTATCAGAGAATTTCTGATAGCTTCCGCATCGTTTCTTGATGTTTACTTAGTTAAGCATCTAATTCTTATTGTTTTTTTTGAAGAGTTTCGATTCTTCATTCTTTACTCAGTTTTTTTTTTTGATTTTCTGTGTTTTTCTTGAGTTCTTCATGGCTAATTCAGTTCCACCAGATTTGATTCTTCATCCTAGTGAAAGTCCAGCATTTGTTCTGGTACAACCTGTTCTTGATGAGTCCAATTATCACAGTTGGAAAACTGCTATGTTAAAAGCACTTTCTTGAAAAAATAAGCTTGAATTCGTTGATGGTTCTGTTCCTATTCCAGATGCTGGTGATGCTTATTTGCCTCTTTGGAGACAAAATAATAGTATGGTCAAGGCATGGCTTGGAAATGCGGTTTCCAAGAACATTGCACAGAGTGTGATGAATTATCACACTGCAAAAGAGATTTGGGATGATCTTGCTGATAGATATGGTGGAGGAGATGTTGATCGTTTGTCAGATTTAATGGATGATATCCAGGCCATGAAGCAAGGAGATCTTTCTGTTTCAGAATACTTTGCACGATTAAAGATTCTTTGGGATCAGCTGATTTCTTTGACTCCTCCTCATACTTGCAATTGTGGGCAGAAATGGTACCAAGAACATAATGAAAGGCTTCATGTAATCAGGTTTTTAAAAGGTCTTAATGAGAGTTTTTCTACAATGAAATCCCAGGTTCTTTTGATTTCTCCCTTTCCGAATGTTAAAAGTGTTCTCTCAATGGATTTAAAGCAAGAAAGGCAACAAAACTATGGTAATGTTTCTCATGCTGCTAGTTCTGTAAGCAATCTTGGTTCTGTTTCTGGTGCTTTTGACAAAGTAGCTTTGGGCACTCAGAATCAAAGTCAGAACCAGCCTTATAATGGAAATTTTAGGAAGAATTACAATAATGGTAATAAGAAACCACAGTGTACTCATTGTGGAATGCAAGGACACACAATAGATAGATGCTACAAGAAGCATGGTTTCCCTCCAAACTTCAAATGAAAGGGTAGAGGTAGATCTGTGGCAGTGAACAATGTGTGTGTAGATGTTGTTTCTGATCATGGTTCTGTAGATTCTTTGGAAGCACATCAAGCTCCTGTGACTCAAGAGCAGTATCAACATATATTGAACATTTTAAGGGCAGGATCTTCTGCTTTCTCTACATCTCAAGATTCTGGAGATGCTGGTTTCAATTCAGTGAATTCTGCTGTCCTGTCTTCCAATTTTGGTCCTATAGAGTTAGGTTTGTCTAAATCTCTTACTTGTTTTGATTGGATTATAGACAGTGGAGCAACCGACCATATAATATTCAATAAAGCCTTGTTTAGTTCTTGTGAGCATGTAATTGACAAATATGTAAGTTTGCCAAATGGAAACAATATTCAAATTACTCATAAAGGCCAGGTCAAAATCAATTCTGATTTGATTCTGGATGATGTTTTATGTGTTCCTGCTTTCCATTGTAATCTGATGTCCATAAGCAAACTTATTAGGTCAAGAGCTTACAATATTAAATTTTTCTTGGATTCCTGTGTCATTGTCCCGGATTTTATCAATACAAAACAACAAGTAATAAACCGGTTAACCTCAAGTGCAATGATCGTAGTATGGAGGCTAATGCCGGGTCGATCTTCTACGGGAACTAGATCATTGTGAACCCTAGCTTTTGTTTTTAACTAATTATGTCACGAAACTACACTAAACAGCGATTGAAACAAAACTAAACTTAAACAAAACACAAAACTGGACAGAAGAACAAGTCTAAAGCCAGGAAAGATTGGTTGCGAACCGATTTGAACTAAACTAAACTAATATGCAATTAAAAGATAAACTAACTAGGCAATTCAAGTTCGAAGGATTAAAAATCAAATTATAACGAACGAACAAGCAATCGATCCACCTATCCTATCAACATTCAATTCTAATTCGAATTAATTCGTGATCTCTACTCAAGTCGTGATTCACCTAATCGAAGGCATAAACTCCTACTCTCGTAGACAAGTTCGTTCCCTAATCTTTTATCTTTCGATGTTAAAGATTACGTCTTTCTAACCTAGGCGTGAAATCTTTCAATTTCTAATCTAGACAATCAATCTAATAACTCTCGTTTTAGTTCGATCGAAGATCTATTCTTTTATCACGGTGATCTATCGTTAACATGATTTTCATCAAATAAACAATCATCAAAGCAAGCATCTTTCGATTAAACATGCAAAAACATACAAAACATGATAAAAGAAACGAACTTGAAATAGATACTCACAGATTAATCACGAATCAAAATCGAATTGTTGAAGGAAGGCTTCACAACGCTTGTTCAAGAGGTTTAGCCTCTTATCATCCTTGTTGCAACTCGAATTGATGAAATAAAAGACATGAATCTATCTAATCTAATCTAAGAATTAAATTGCATAAAAGTAGATAAAAAGCGTAGAAAAACACAGCCAAAGCTGCCTTAGGTTTTTAGGGTTGAATTGTATGTCTAGGGTTTGAGAAATCGCGCCTATTTATAGATTTTTAGGTCGGTTTAGGCTAAGGCGGTGCTTGGACGCCCGTCCACTATCTTGGGACGCTTGTCAAAGCAGCCTTTCAGGACGGAGGTGAACGCCGATCCGCTCGGCGCCCAAACTCTCTCGTATTAAATTTCCATACGGGCGCCCGTTTAAGGTCTTCAAACGCCCGTCGGGGGTTGCCGCAAGGTGGACGCTCGTTACTTTGATGCGACGCCTTGATCCATCTTCGATCAAAAACGGATTTCTTCAACTCTATCTCTTTTCCTTCTCAATCCAACTCACCATTATCTCCCCTATCTTGATTTAGCTCGAGTTTTATCAACATTTGATCATCAATTTAGCCTCAAACAAGTACCTACATGACATAAAAAACACCGCAAAGCGTAACATAATTCCAACAAACATAAAATCATAATTAAAACATATAAATTCACCAACTTTGCGATTAACTCATTAAAAATATTATTTGCTCAATAATTCATTTAAACACTCAATTCCCATGCAATTAATACGAATATGGGGGAAAACATTATAAAATATAACGTTATAAATCATATAATTTCACCCTTAACAGTCATCCAGGATATGATAAGTCTCAAGAGGATTGGTTCAGCTAGCCTCATTAAAAGCATTTACATTCTGAAGGCTGATAGTTCTTGTTATTCTCTGCATGTTGTCAATCATGTTCATTCTTCTATGAATCATCATTTGTTATGTCATTACAGACTTGGTCATGCTTCTGATCAAAGACTGAAGGTTCTAAAGAAAGATCATAATTTCATTCAGATTCCTGAAGGCCAATTCTGTGAAGTTTGTCCTATGGCAAAGCAGTCTAGACTTAGTTTTCCTTTAAGTCATTCTGTTTCCAGTGCTTGTTTTGATTTGGTTCATATGGACATCTGGGGTCTATATAGAGTAGTTGGAATTCATGGACATAGATTCTTTCTGACTGTTGTTGATGACTTTAGTAGATTTTGTTGGATATTCATGTTGAAGTCTAAGGGTGAGGTTAGAAATCTAATTAAACAATTTTGTATGTTGATTCAAACTCAGTTCAATGCAAGAATAAAGCGCTTGAGATCTGATAATGGTTTAGAATTTGATTTACCTTAATTTTATGCATCTCAAGGCATTTTGCATCAAACATCTGTGGTTAAAACTCCCCAACAAAATGGAGTGGTTGAAAGAAAACATCAACACATCCTAAATGTTGCTAGGAATTTGAGATTTCAATCTAATTTGCCTTTAATATACTGGTCTTACTTTGTTCTTCATGCTGTAAATCTGATAAATATAACTCCTTCTCCATTATTGAACAACAAAACACCTTATGAACTTTTGTATTCTGTCAAGCCTAATTATGATTCTGTCAAGGTGTTTGGTTGCTTAACTTTCACCTATAATTTACATCATGACAACAATAAATTTGCACCAAGAGGAATCAAGTCTGTTTATCTAGGTGGAGTGCCTAATGTGAAAGGTTTCTATCTATTAAACCTTCAAATTAGGCAATTTTTTTATTGCTAGAGATGTAATATTTCATGAGTTTACATTTCCTTACAAAGATGGTGCAGCATCAGGTAATATCCATGACTTACCTTTGCCAATTTCTTTTAATCAAGATGTTTTTTCAACATCTGATCCTGCACTTTTATCTCAAAGTACAAGTTCTTCACATAATCCAAGTCCTGTTGATGTAAACAATCCTCATGATTATGTTGATTCTTCACACACAACACTTGATCATCAGGCACATATACATCATCAAGAACCTGCTGATGACATCATTGACCATGTTGATGATGTTAACTTTCTGGATTATGTGGAAGCACTGCCTGTCAATGAAGATCCCAATGTGAGAAGTGTTAGGAAATCACTTGTTTAACGCAGCGGAATTTAAAATTTGATTTCCTTTTTCTTGATCGTTCTTCATTTAATGCAATAAACACGTTAAGTAGTTCGACGGTTATACCTTGATGATCTATAAGATCGTCGCTTTGTCCGTCAACGGAGAGTAGTTCAGTGCGCAAGCCGTCCACGCGTCCGGCCTCTATCGTTAATCCACACGAACCCCTTGCCGGAATCCTCCTTGGATTGCTATTGGAAAACTCCGGTTGCTAGACCGGCCCTTTCCCTCTCTCACAAACTCACTATGGGTTGCTCTCTATTTTACACAAGAACTATGAGCTCTTGCAATTGTGATGTACAAAAGAGCTTGACACCCACCTCTTATTTATAGCTAGAGGTGGCGCCCCAATAGTGTGTAGGAGAAGAAAACCTTTTCCCAATAAAATAAAGAAAATCTTCTAGATTGATTTATCTCTTTTATTATAATTAATTTTGTCAATATCTTATATTGAATATAATTATCTTATTACCATAAATCTATTTTTCCAAAATCAATTAATATATTATATTAATATTATGGTAATCTTATTAATTAAAGTGCACAATCCAAGTGTATCTTGGACACTTAAAAGTGGCGCCCCATTAGTCAACTAATTGACTTCCGGAATATTCTTTAATTAATATAATTAATATCTTGTATATTATTTATTCATAATAAATAAATACCGGCCACCATATTAATTTACCACTATAACCTTTATAGTCTAGAGATAAACTTTCCTTATTTGGTTATCAACTATAACCGCATTTTAATCCGACTCGATGTTCATATGTGTGTGACCCGATAGGCTTCCGAATATGTTGGCCGTAATACAAAGTGTAATTTTCTAAAATGCCCTTCATACCTAACGATCACGGGATAGCGTCTAGAAACACTCCGTGACCCCCAATCATCGGAAGAGTCAAAAGCAATGAGTACTACCTATCATGTGAAGCAGTTATCGTGTAACTTACAATCCTATCGCTGTAATAATATCCATACGATCGTATCTCGAGTGTCGATACATAAACGATCGTATCTTATAATCTGGATATCACGCTCTCTTGGAATAACACATTTACTCCCACTTTGCAAAGATTCTCGAGAGCTAGACATTCCTTATAAGAAGGCCATTTTGGATATTCGATCCCAATCATAGGATACGCGATTCCCGGACGACCAATCATGTATACTCCGCATACTTCAATATCATACCCAATCACTATCGCATGATCGCCCCGTGGTTAGGAGAAATCTGAATAGTGTCAAACCATGACAATCCACACCGTGATGCCATGAAGACTCCGGTCATAAGGATAATTACACAACCGCCACATAGTGTGACACTTAATGTAAGTGGGTCAGTCTAATGTACGCATTCTCTAATACACGTCCACGTACAGTCCAAGTGTCCCTACACTTCGATAGATGAGATCTATCCCTATCTTCTAAAAGATAGAATACATCCAATACGTGCTAGTCTGATTATATTATCAATGTCCCATTTGATAATATGTAAGACTAGAGACATTTAAGTACCAATCTTGTTAAGGTGATTAGAGATCTCATCAACCATAATCACTATCATGGTTTCTCTATCACAGATTGATACTACGGACTATATATATATACAACAAATAATATGAAGATAAACAATATATAATAACATAAGTGCTTTTATTAATCATAATAGAGTTATTACATGAACTAAATAGACTGTAAATGACCCGACCCGGTCAGATCTGGTCCAACCCGATTGGGTTTAGGACACCTTTCCAACAAGAAGGTCCTCTAGAAACAGAGGCATACCTTATTATCTTACAGATTATGTGTGTCATAACATTTCCACACATACATCACCTCATGCTATGGCAAAAGTAGATACACTAGATCATTTATCTATTCCTTACAAATCTTATATTTTCAGTACTCAAGTTATAGCAGAACCAAAAACATACAATGAAGCAGTCAAACTCACAGAATGGAGAGAAGCAATGGACAATGAGATTAAGGCTCTTCAACAGACTAATACTTGGGAGATAGTTCCACTACCTAAAGGAAAACAACCAATAGGTTGTAAATGGGTGTATAGAGTCAAAAGGAAATCTGATGGTTCCATAGAAAGATACAAGGCAAGACTTGTGGCAAAAGGTTATACACAGCAGTTGGGATTAGATTATTTGGATACTTTTTCTCCTGTGGCAAAACTCACAACTGTAAGGACCTTACTGGCTATTGCAGCAGCAAAAGACTGGAACCTACACCAACTAGATGTTAACAATGCTTTTCTCCATGGTGACTTAGTAGAAGAAGTATATATGCAGGTTCCACAAGGATTCAAGGCAGAACCAGGACATGTTTGCAAATTGGTAAAATCTTTATATGGCTTAAAACAAGCAAGTAGACAATGGAACATCAAATTAACCCAAGCCTTGCTTGAGAGGGGGTATAGACAGTCCAAACAAGATTACAGTCTGTTTATCAAAGGCTCTGATGAATCCTTTGTGACTGTTTTAGTCTATGTAGATGATGTGCTCATTACAAGTCCCGATATGGAAGAGATCAAGAAACTGAAGCAATTTCTGAATGATAAGTTTGGTATAAAAGACCTTGGAGAATTAAAGTACATCCTAGGTTTAGAGGTGGCCAGATCAAAGAAAGGCATAGCACTGTCCCAAAGGAAATACTGCATGGAATTATTAGAAGAGTATGTATACTCAGAATGTAAACCAAGTGAAATACCCATGGATACTTCTATCAGTTTACATAGCAAAGACTTAGAACATTTAAAATCAAACAGTTACTATAGAAGTTTGGTAGGAAAACTACTATACTTGGGCCTAACAAGACCAGATATTACATATACCACACAACAGCTCAGTCAATATCTGGATAAACCAACAGAACTACAACTTCAGGCAGCTCACAAATTACTGAAATAATTAAAGAAATCTCCAGGACAAGGCATCTTTTTTCCATCAGAAAGTAATCTGGAACTGAAGTGCTCTGTGGACTCAGATTGGGCCAGATGTAATGACACTAGAAGGTCTGTAACAGGATTTTCTGTATTCTTTGGTGGAGCACTTATAAGTTGAAAGTCAAAGAAGCAATCTAATGCATCCAGATGTTTCTCAGAGGCAGAATATAGAGCAATGGCTATGGCATCCTGTGTCTACTGGCAGAATTCAACATCAGACAAAACAAGCCTATTCCTCTGTTCTGTGACAGCAAATCTGCCCTATATATAGTTGAAAATCCAGTGTTTCATGAGAGAACTAAACACATTGAGATAGATTGCCATGTTATAAGAGATAGATATCAGCTAGGACTTCTAAAACCTTTACCAATTTCAACAGAATTACAACTTGCAGATTTGTTTACAAAACCCCTGGACAGATCCAGATTCCAGTTCCTACTCAGCTCATATCCTCTCATCAACATCTATAAACCAAAGTGTCCAGTTTGAGAGGGGGTGTTGAAGATCATAGCAGCAAAGCTATACACAAATCAGCAAACTGTACACAAATCTCTCTAAGAGATATTAGGTCGAACACTTAAGTTAAAAGTCAGTTAGAAAGTTTGTTATGATAAGTAACCGCTTGTAACTGCCTCCAGCTGACACACAATGCATCTAGGCAGTGTATATAAGTCATTGTATCAGCTCCTATAAACTCTCTGATTGAATAACAATAATACTCAGCTTTCTTCATGGTTCTTCCATGTCACTATTCATATTCATTTCTAGTTTTATTGTGCTGATTTCATCACAAACCCAATTCTTCTTTCCTAATTTCCTTAAGTGTCTTATTTTATAATAATAACTAGTTGGGTGCGAGGCCCTCGCAAGGCCCTGCATTACATACAAACCTTTTATAATGAGTAGTGTGTTTAAAGAGATGTAGTTAACCTGTAGTTTTTAAGCTTATAACAGAAGCGAACTTAAATCTTGTTGTAAAACTATATGGCTGAAAGATTTGGACTGCGTGTTTTTATGGTCATTTTAGAACACAGCAGTGCAACTTTGAAGAATTAGAAAGCATAAGCAAAACACGCATTAGAGAATAAAGGAATTCATAATACAGTGATTAGTTAACTGCAAGTTTGGGTGACCAATACATGAGATAAGTTGACTTGATAAGGTGATATATTACACACAGAAAATCATGAAGCAAAAGAAGTTATTTTATCTGATAATTACTAAGCCGTAGCTATCAGATTTGCCATCAACACCTTCGGTTGAAGATTGTGATGGATGCAAAAGAACAAAACCAACAAAGCAGGAACATGTCTTGTAGCTAGAATATGTTACAATGGAAAGTTGTTCATGGGTTATTTAAGTAAAGAAGACCCTAAACCTGATTGTCCTGGCCCTTGTTTTTTTTCTTCGGTGATTCAGTAACCTTTTGAACATTTGAATCGAGTAGCTGACAAGCAGCGGTCCCCAAATCTTCAGGAGTTATTGTTCCAAAGCTGATTGTCCTCTTAACATTAGAAGGGTGTGAATTGCTTGACTCCTCTGGAGCACATTTTTTGGTAGCTTCTTCAAGAATCTGTTTGGTCGTAGGCGTAAAGAACTGCCTTTCTAACTCAGGTGCTTTGGTTGAGTGAGGTGACAGAGGCAGTGTTTCAGCAGGCACAACAACATCATTTGCTGAATGAAGGTTGATTGTTGGTTCCATTATTGATGATGCACCATGAGTAAATGCTTTCATTTCATCAAGTGTGTATGTCTTAAGTATGACATATCTACGGACCATCTCACCAACGATCATTTTATCGTAATACTTGACAAAGCAAACGATGTATGTGTTATCTATTGCAATTGTCAGGTCGTGCAAAGGAGACTAGCACTGCAAATGATGATTACTCATCATGTTAAGTAAACAACTGGAGCTAACAAAGCAGGCACCAAAGGTGCTGTTGTATCAAATGTGTAAGATGTTATATTGAAGACAGTGATTGTTATGAATTTAAAGTAAGTACCTCATCTTCAAGTTTCTTGATTTCAAGTGCAGTGAATGGGCTAAGTTTTTCAGCATCAGGGGTTTTTATTGTGCTCCTCATGGTTGTGTTTTCATCATTTAGAGTGACTAGTAGGTTAAACCTGGTAGGTGAATTAGAGATGAAGCCATAACATGATAATCCACAATGTTACCAACTTATACATGCCATTATGATTAAATATATTTTGATAGTACCTAACTTCCATTGGAGAAAGCACAGAACAGTCTGAGCATTGAACGTTCCAATTGACGTCAGCATCAACGATCATTTGGCAGTTTGCACAAAGTATTTCATAAAGAGGATTACGTGTTACGCTTAAGCGAACCTTGCCTTTTATCCAATATGTTTTCACCTACACATGAATGATAAATAAGGCAGTTAATTATCTTGGAGCATTAAGTAAACATATGACATTAGCATGTCAACGTACGCTTTTGAAAGCTTCCATTGCACCCTGCAAATCCAAAATCTCTTATTCTTTTGTGTGGGGAAAGAACCTGATGTTGTTTTCATAGGCTTTGTTTTTCAGCCACTCAGCAACCCTTATGTTGTTTTCAGCATACCTTATAAACACCAGATAGAAGAGGAACTGTAAGTCTATGATCTGGGAATGAGAAAGTATGTTGTAACGATGAACCACGTACCATTTTTAAGGCCTAGATCTTCGGCAAGTGGTGGATTTTCAATCAAGTAAGTATTGTTTCGTGTTGCCAACGATAGACCTGCAGTAGAGGAGCAATAATATAGCTGGAGAAAAGCTAAAACCAAAAAAATGTAATTAAATATGTAACCCAAAACTTACCATGAAAAGTCTTGACTTCAAGATTTGAGGCAATTATGGTTACAGGTGCCTTGCTGAAGCTGCTAATGCTTGGATCATAATCTGCGAGCAGATTTTTCCAAAGCCGTAGAACCATGGGAATTTCTCTACATTATATAAGAAGTGTGTTATGGGCATCTACATTGTTAAAAAACCAATGACAGAAGAATCCGACAAAACATACTCTTCATTAATAACTACATAATCTTTTGCAGATTTTGTAGGTGTGATGTCAACCACTGGAAAGCAATGTACAACCAAGGCTCTACTAGCCGAGGGAAACAAGCAGTGAAGTTTATTAGGTAAGCAAATGAAGCTGTTGTTTGAAACTTAAAAAGTATGTTGTAAACAGGCCGCATAAATTATTTTTGCATTACATTTTAAGCATGAACACACGGTGAAAAGCATGGTAGAGTTGTACAGTTACCTATATTCACATCTGTCTCTGCAAACTTATGCATGTCCCTAAACTTGCAGACTTCAAATTTGCATGGCAGAACATAAGGTTTTGCATCAACAATCATCTCTACCGGTTTCTTGTTGTGAATAATCCAAGAGAACCTATAGTCTTCTAGCTGAAACTGCTCAGGTGGAAGGGTCACATTTGCATTAGAGATCTTGTATCTCTTAAACGGCTGTAGGAACACTCAAAGAAATCGATGTCTTTATCAAACATGACAGTCTTTATTTTTGTGCCCTGAATACATCCAGAAACCGGAGTAAGGTCTACCATGTGCATAAGTTTTATTATACATAAATTGTAGGTTAAAAGTAAAATGTGAAACCTTCATATCAGTCAGTAAGTAGTTCATGTATCTCTTTTAAAAGGGGTAATAAGTCAAAGCCTTATAGAGTACTGGATGTCTCTCAACAACCTGAACGATGCACGTCCAGCCTCTTTGGCCTTGTACAATGTCAAAAGCATTTAAAATATGTTTAGGCATTTTCCTGAAACCAGCAAATCAAGCATTCAGCATTCTAAACCATAGTAAACATGTTGATTCTGCGTAAATTGATAAGACAACATTTGTTATCATGAGAAGAAAATTATTCGGAAAGCATAAGGAAACTATTTTCGTTACAAAGAAGAAGGTTACAAATACTGTATGCAGCCTAGAAGCAGCATTTGCAATACAGATGAACAACAAAACACAAGTTAGTTTTGTCAGGCACACGCAGTATGAAAATATACTGATGTCTATGTACAACACAGATACCGCGCATCTGAAAATTTGAGTACACATTAAAGCAAAGTACAAGCATTAACAATCTCAATACTGAAGCATAAATTATTTAAGTCAATCTCCGCAAACAATTTCTTTGAGTACCGATACAGAGCTGCAACTTTAACAGTACGGATAAGGCAGCACATGCTGCAAGCTTACCTTATAAAGCGAAAAGCACGACAGTCGGAAGGAAAATAAAGAGTAGATGCTGAAAAAACCAAAGAACAAAATGTAACATTTGCATGTTAGTTAACTGCATTACCTAAATAGGGGAAACACATGTGCACGGCATGAACCCTGAGTATTATGAATTAAGCGTGGGTAAAAACTTGTTTATATACAACATTTTTTGTTTGTTCATCATTTGTAGGATCATAGAACGGAGGCTTTATGACAACTTGAACACAAGCAGAAGTTCTAGCACTGGACAACGCGACATAAAGCTGTCCATGGGCAAACACAGTGCATCAACATCGAAAGAAATATGTACGACCAAATTTTATGGCTCACACTGATCGGATTTTTGTGGAGCTTATAAGAGATACAACTAGCAATTAAGTTTTATTTGAAATCCGCATAGAGATATCTTAATGGGCCTATTGGGCTATCATGAAAAAATACGGAAGACGAAGGGAGCATAATTGCTGAAAAAATCACGGAAGGAACACGTCGGCAAATTCGTTGTCTTCTTATTAAGTATAGAGAAATTAACCCATAAATGCAACAAAAAAAAAAAAAAAAAAAAAACCACTTGTAAGCAAATCAGGCCGGCCGCCAGCTATCCTTAAATAAATTTTCACCGGTATAATTCTTCGTTAATATGTCGAGAAGAGTTATCATACATCATCATCATCAGTTATTTTTAAGTTATACAAAATGGAGGGTTATGATCCGCGCGTCTAAGCGATCATCCTGAAGGATGTAGGATCTTAGATCTAAACGGGTTAGATCTACGCGCAGCGGATGGATCACGACTTATACATCACAATACATAGTTAAAGGACTTAAACTACTACAAGGGGTTAGATCATGTTACCAATATCGGGAAGAGACGCCTTGATCTTCCGATGTGTTCTCCAAACGGCGGTTGGTGGACACCCTTCTTGATACACGAACCTCCTTTGTATGCAACACCTTCTTCCTCTAAAAACCCTAGACAAGAAAAACAATTTTTTCTCTCTTTTACAAGTGTGGTAGTCGAAATTTTGCCAAATCATTAAGGCATGAGAGAACTCTCTTTATATAGGAGAGTAATCCTTGTCCTCCAAGAATTTAATAATTAAGAGATAATTATTACATAAATCCTTTATTCTAAATAAAAGATAAATAAAATGATTATCCCAAACAAATTAGGATAAATCATATTATTATCTAATATTCCATGAATTATCATTTAACAAATAAAAGATAAATCACATATTAAATAATTATCCAAGAAAACTAATTTCTCTCTAATTAAATAACACTTATTGGCGCCACACATTAGGGTTACTAAGCCCATAAAATGTCTTTTATGTGTATTATATTATTTAGCCCAACTAAATAATATCAATGCATATCAATTAATTAGCCCAGCCAATTAATTATCACCGAGGCCCAAATAACAAGAATATCAGTCCGAATTATAGAAGCCACATCGGGGACCATGGACCTATAACCAGTAGTTCCAATAATTAATTATTCATCGAACAGAATAAGTACATTAATTATTAATTCCGGGATTACGCCACCATAAACCCGAAACTGAACTCTACCGATTATAGATGTATACTTATACTCAACCCATAGAGTGAATAAGCGTCCATTGATATAATCACTACATACGGATTAACCCTCCATAGACTGTCCATTCTGAGTGGGAAGTCTCCGTGAACCCGACTTAGAATATCTTGTCCTTATTTACCATTAACCCCCTGATGATCAATTAGTATGCATATCTGACTAGTAGCTAATTAGTCAAATGTGAACTCCCGTGATCGATCACTTTCTTAGGGCTAACAAATAAGGGGACTGTCTCGCTACTTGCCGCAGGAAAGAATGGATTCCATGTCTGTGAAAATCAGAACTACTCACTCATCAGGAGATGGTGCCAATGAGAAGTGGCTTGGAACACATATTTAAGTGAACTGTAACTAACACATCAAACACTACCCGAGACAAAGCGGCTCGTGATCACCTCAGAGATTAAGGTTGATCCATATATGATCATCTAATGATTTAATAAGATTCCTCGACACGGAATTATACCGAGAAATCTGATTAAATCGGTCCAGTCCTATATGAATGCCATCATATATAAATGCCCCACGTATGTACCCTCTACCATAGTCCGGATAAGACTATCACACCCTAAGGTGTTCTGGACGCATTATTGGTGTTTTAATCAAGAGACCTTAAACTCTGATTAAGTTCACCACGGACTAAAATTTTAAGCATATCTCCACTAACTCAATCCTCACGTGTAATCCATATACTGAGTTAAGTGGTTACATACAAATATACTTAGGGTTTGCAGCAGTGTATTACTTTACAAGAACAAAGCAAGTAACTAAGGTGAGATAAATTATGTCACCCATTATTAAAAAACAATTACACAAATTGTCTTTCGGGCACTACACCTAACAATCTCCCACTTGCACGAAATGACAAGCAACGATTGTTTTTAGAGCACACCATTTCTCATCTTATTCACAACACTCTCCCACTTGCTCTAAAAGCAGATGAGACATATCCATCAATGCCGTACCCTCCAAGCACTCGACTTGGTACACTGATTAGTTAGGTTGTCGACTCGAGACGATCTTCAGGATTGAAACGTTGCCGGTCCTTCCAATCAGGCGGTACTCTCTCTCAATATGCTTTTGAATTCTTGTGATTGAGAAGATCCTTCCAAGCTATCTCTTCACTGTTTTCACAATGAAGTGATATCGGCTTATCAGACCTGGAATTACTCCCAGACCAAATAGGAAATTCTAAGCACTACTAAGTAAACACTGAGCCCGAGATCAACTTAATGATCATCCTTAATCTGACTACAAGTCATAATCAGTGTAGTCAACCATATTCAAGTTTGCACCTGAATATACATGCATATGATTCCTTGTTCTCTAAAGATACTTGAGGACGTACTAAACCGCTACTTATTGCTCGAATCCAAGATTCGATTGTAATTGACTCGTGTTAAGCTGACTTGCCCTTATCCCAGAGAGACTCTATCCCATTTTCTCTTCATCCGAAGATTTGGAGAATCATTCCTGAGAGGTAGGGTAGGACCACTCTCGATGAATGTTGCATACGTATATGCATGATCATCTTATTCAATAAGATAGGTGGGATAGCCAATGACTCATTCTCGTGAATTTGATCGAATCAGATTCTTAGAATATAGTCCAATTCTCTCATCCAGAGAATCTTGGCCTGTCAGTTTCCGACTTCAGATAGCCCACACATGTTGTTTCCAACCGTTTCAGTGTTATCATTCATGACACTAATACTACTACTTTACCAATATTGATATCCAGTCTATGAAAGACTTATCAATATTCTGGTCAAGTCCACATATTTTAAAACATGTGACTTTAAATGACCGAGAGGTTCTCTTAAATCCACAAAGGATATAAGCCCGGCAGGTCATCCCGCGCGTTTGTTCTAACTAAAGACCTTACCATTCGAATGAATTCGAGAATCCGGTTTTTTTTTTTTTGGCAAGAAAGTCTCAGGGTATCACCCTATTTTCTCGCTTTTAACGAAATCTTGCAAGAGGCGAAAGTTGTGAGAGAGTTCAAGGTCCAGTTAACTCTCTACTTGTCGAGGAATCACCCCTATACCACTCGACTTTGCAATTGAAAGTTTAAACTTTCCTATACATTCGACTCTTTCCGTGTAGATCCAATTGCTCCCATTGGGGGCCGAGACACTCGGTGGTTCTACAAGAGGTGAACAGATTGGAGTATCAAAACTCCATTTACTGTGGTTAAGGCTTTCAAACAAACTTCTACGATCGAGAATCTATCTGACCCACCAAGAGCCATAGGTTATCAATCACCCCCAAGAGACTATAAAGTCCACAAAACCACAATGGTTAAACCATACTCCCCCTTTGCATCTTGGGTGGATTGACATTACGATCTAGTAGTATTTATCGGTGTAACCACCAACAAGCGATGTTGGACATGGTCCGATTAAATCGAGATAGTAACTACCTTTGGGTAACCGTACTCCAAGGTTTAAGGTCATTACTTATAGATTCTATCGAAGCCCTTGTGATGATTCAAGCTGTCACTTTCGATCTCAAGAATCTTATAACCAACCTTCACTCGTCTCATTAAGGCATTTCACTAAGCAGTCAAAGTTCGAACGTATGCGCAAAATCTCCAGTCCTACCTTCAAGCATTAAATGCTAAATGCCTACATTTACGGAAGTGGTGTGAACCGAATTCACTCCTTATCCATAAATTCACTAGCATCTTCTAGGTAGACTTCTTGGTTTACATAATAATGTTAACCGTTATTTTGCAACGAATTATCTTAATCGAGTTTAGCAGTGTATTGTAGCACATCGATAACTATATAGGGTAAGTCTATGGTTTCTTTCTCAGTGAGAAACATTTCACTAGGAGGCAGGCCGAGCATCAGTCCAAAGACTATGCGATAGCCTATTTCTGAGCATGGAATACTCTATTCTCTGATTAATCAGAGACTCCTCCTCGTATTCTTTCGATAAACTAAATCGCGTTTCGAGTAGTTATTAGACAAAATGTCACCACTCAAAAAACTCCCACTAGCTTGTGTCTCTCACTAGACCCCGAAGGTCATGATGAACAAGCTATGTTACCCCTTCAAATCTATTACCCTCTCCCGATTGAAAGGAAACTTAGTCATTGTTTCTTTGAGATAGTGTTTCTAGATCGAGATAGGAATCACCCTTAGCCAGTCGTCAGGTCTTATCTCTAGGATATATGCACTAATTAATAGATATTGAAAGGTCGTTTATCTTAATACGGAAACCTTTTACCTTTAATAGTTTTAGATGTGGTACATATACATTTTCAGCATTTCTTAGTGGTTCTGACTTTATCAAACAAAAGTCCGAGTCTCGGATTCGTACTACAAATGTCATATTCACTTTCTATGAGGCAACGATATATCGAGTTGAAAGTGAATCCATTTGTTTCAACGAATATGTAAACAGAAAAATAAATTAGTCTGTGATATTCAAGGATAGAATCCGAAATTCATTTCCTTATATCACTCCCACTATTCTAGCTGAAATTACTGCCCTTTGTTACTCTATTAATCGTTAATGCACAGCTTCCTTGTTCTTTCAAAGAACTAAGCTACCGAGTCAAGTTACTCGGTTAAGAAAGTCGCTAAGGATTCATTGGTTAGTGATCCGAAATCACTTTCCTTATCCTATACTTTCTTTATTTAATGTTTCGTTTAGCCTCAAAACTTCAGTTAAGATGATTAACACTTATAGACATTCTTTCCCATTCTTAACTTTCCTTAAAAGGAAATAGTCTTGAACTAGCAGTTCGTATGAGTAGACACTACTCGTGAACTGTGGGATGTCTAATGAAAACGTTCCCAGTGGGACTAATTTTCTAATAAATTAGAAAAACATAAGACAAAAGCTCCCACTAGTTTATCGGTTCCAAATACCGTCTAACTAGCGACACTCTAATTTATGATTCTCCAATTTTTCTATTAGAAATTTTCTCGTGTAGACACTACACAATTAAAATTCACTAGAAGAATTTTATCGTCCCAATCATCTTTCAAACTGACTACAGTCGTCTCTCGTTCAACACGAATGACAACAGTGACATCCTTATTTATGTCACATAAGTTCTGAATGCTCAAAATATTTCTTCCGAAAAATTAATGAACGATTAATAAGTACAACGTTCTAGTTACTTACCACTTTTTAATGAAGTCATTACTAGTCAATTTTACACTAGTGATCTAGCACCTGTAGAGATTTGTATAATGATTGTAAATAAAATTGACAGAAAATAAATCCAAATCATACACTACTAATAAATTTTAGGAACATAAACTAAGTACTTATAGTCTATCCTACCGTTCCAAGGATTTAATCTAATGCCTCAGTGCCGCCTTAGGGTAGGTCAAAGAGGTTTCGATTAATATTGAAGATCGATTGAGAATCGAACATCTCATTTGTGATCGTCAATCACCTTTCCTTTTTCAACCAATGTACTACCAAAAATACCCTTTATGAGTGTGACCCTCTGTCTCAAATTTTTAGGTAGACCCAGAGTTGCCGCCTTAGGGTCGGTCGGTGACCGGCGAGTACCCAAAATCCTATCCTTTTCGGAGACCAAGCCTTGAATTTTGATAGCGGTGAAGGCCCTCCTAGGGGGCGAAATCAAAGCCGCACGAGGCGTCACCATTCTCTCACGGTGCTTGAGTCAACAAGTAGGGCGTGGGGTCATTTGTCGCCTCCCCGCCCCACTCAATATTTTGAAAAAGTGGTGGGTTTCTCGATCACGTTTTGGACTTGATGTTACATTAAGGAACAATAAATCATAAGCCCAAATGTTGTCGGTTACGTGGGCTAGCCCACCCGACCTATTCGTTGGAACATATGTGGCCGTCGGACGGGTCAAGACTAGGGAGCTCCGTTGAGCCGTAGTGGCTCTTCGGATGGTTCGACCTGCGCTGACCCGTGCAAACGCCACACGTGGAGGTGAAGTCGATCGAGCCGTAGCTACTCGTTGACCACCCAACCGTGGTTAAACCACTTTCGAACCATGTTTGCCCGTGATTATCCAATCCTTAAACATCAAACTTTCAAGTAGACACTACGGAACAAAAAACGTAATCTCGTCTAGGTAAGGTGGAATTCACTGAGAATCCAACACCTTAACCACGAGGTTTCGGGATTTTACTCCTTATGCTTTCGCAGAGTGGGATTCACCGAGAATCCATCACCCAACCTCCATGATTGAAAAAACACATGTTCCTCGGTTTTTACCCTAATTAGTTTCTAATTAATATCAAACAATTAATTAAAACTAATTGCGTGTTGTATACATGCCTAACTAATTCCTCGAATTAATTTCTACATGTATGCATATGGAGTGAAATTCATGATATGATGCATGTCATGGCAATTTTCCGGTTCTACACATACAATCTAAACATGTATACTAGTGCGGAAAATAAAGCACCGAGATGGACCGTTGGCACCCCCGTATCTAATCTATTAGAAAATAAATTAAAAAACCCTAATCTGTAGCTGTTTAAAATCTTCGACGATCGGCAAAACAAACGAACTCGGATCGCGACAAAACTTTCCAGATATGTTCTTCATTCCTCGGGCTTCAATATGGACGGTTGGATCGGAGCTTTGACTTGTCAATTTTCTCCAGTGAGCCGCCCAACTTGCCGCTGGATCTGACTTTTACAGCAGCGCCTCAAAGACTTCCCGAGGCCGATCGGGAATCGAGATGAATTCCGATCGACCTGAAATTTTTATGCCACATCAAAAACTCCATATTTATCGATCTGAATGGTTGGATTTGCGTTTCAACGGTCTAAAATCTCCCATAAATTCGAGGAAGTCACAGGTAGGGTTTCTGTGAATCCTGCGTTTTTCTGTTGCAGCAGCTTCTTTGCAGCAACGAACGGATATCAAAACGGACTCCGATCGATGCCAAATTTTGTGGAATTGTTCATCATCTTCCAAACTTGATTCTGACCGGAGGGATCGGCGTTTCAACGGCTCGATCAACGGGAAAATGAAATAACTAAATAGATCTATTTTCTCGAAATTAAAATTGCAATAAAAATAAATTACATAATTTCCTATACTCATATGAACGAATTTTCATCGTTTATATGAGTTTACAATAGATCTAACGGGAAAACAGTGCCAACCCCCAATCTATCTCTTCAACCATAGCAATTAATCATTATCAAAGCATAAAACAATAAATAAAATTTATCTACATGCAATTCCACTCATTTAAATCGTTTAATTATGATTATGACTATATAAACCGTGGAACCTGTCTCTGATACCACATGAAGGATGTAGGATCTTAGATCTAAACGGGTTAGATCTACGCGCAGCGGATGGATCACGACTTATACATCACAATACATAGTTAAAGGACTTAAACTACTACAAGGGGGTTAAGATCATGTTACCAATATCGGGAAGAGACGCCTTGATCTTCCGATGTGTTCACCAAACGGCGGTTGGTGGACACCCTTTTTGATACACGAACCTCCTTGATATGCAACACCATCATCTAAAAACCCTAGACAGGAAAAACAATTTTTTCTCTCTTTTACAAGTGTGGTAGTCGAAATTTTGCCAAATCATTAAGGCTTGAGAGAACTCTCTTTATATAGGAGAGTAATCATTATCCTCCAAGGATTTAATAATTAAGAGATAATTATTACATAAATCTTTATTCCAAATAAAAGATAAATAAAATGATTATCCCAAACAAATTAGAATAAATCATATTATTATCTAATATTCCATGAATTATCATTTAACAAATAAAAGATAAATCACATGTAAAATAATTATCCAAGAAAACTAATTTCTCTCTAATTAAATAACACTTATTGGCGCCACACATTAGGGTTACTAAGCCCATAAAATGTCTTTTATGTGTATTATATTATTTAGCCCAACTAAATAATATCAATGCATATCAATTAATTAGCCCAGCCAATTAATTATCACTGAGGCCCAAATAACAAGAATATCAGTCCGAATTATAGAAGCCACATCGGGGACCATGGACCTATAACCAGTAGCTCCAATACATCCACCAACCCTCCACTTAGTAAGACCATTAAATACCCGTTAAACTATATATATATATGATTCTTATCAAATGGTTAAACCCTAACCGCGTCCCCGATCCCACAGGAATGCGAAGAGATGTTAATCAGGTAACCTAGAGCTTAGAGTCAAGGGCTGCTGAGACCACAACACTGAAGTTTTTATCATTGGAAATCAACCCCTTTTACGTTAATATGTCGAGAAGAGTTATCATACATCATCATCATCAGTTATTTTTAAGTTATACAAAATGGAGGGTTATGATGCGCGCGTCTAAGCGATCATCCACCAACCCTCCACTTAGTAAGACCATTAAATACCCGTTAAACTATATATATATATATATATGATTCTTATCAAATGGTTAAACCCTAACCGCGCCCCCGATCCCACAGGAATGCGATGAGAGGTTAATCAGGTAACCTAGAGCTTAGAGTCGAGGGCTGCCTGAGACTACTGCACTGAAGTTTTTATCATTGGAAATCAACCCCATTTACGGGAATCGAACCTCTGACCTCCAGTTTATGGTCCGGGCTGTCACTACAACACCTCAGCTCCTTACCACTAGGCCATATCCAGGGGATTATATGATTCTTATCATATACATTACATGGAGAGAGAGAGAGAGAGTAGCTAGCTAGCTAGCTATAGGCGCATCAAGAATGACGCAAATGAGGCCACCAGCACAAAAATTGCAATCACCTGGGCAGACCAACTTAATAGTAGAAGCATCAAGTGTGCATTCCTCATCTTCACATTCATCATACATCTGCAGACCTAGCATTTTTCTTGAGGAAAATGATTTTTTTGGAGTCCACGATGACGACGAGCCTGGTCGCTCCTCAAACGTCTTAGCTGTTGCTTCAGCTGTCATACCTGCAGGGTCAATGATTGTACTTAAATTGTGTCCGTACACATAACATAGCAAGTTAGCAACAACATAAATCATAATCTTAGCCATCGATCTAGCTAGCTCCTTTAATTCCTGCTGATAAACAAGCACTAGCTATATTTAGCCTATAAGACTATGTTATATATATGTACGTAATTAAGTACTATATATGTTCTTAATTTAGATATATATATATATATATATATCAGTGATGGGTCCAGAAAAAAATCTCAGTGGGGTCACCGAAACAAATTCGAAAGGCGAGTGGAGGCACCGGAACAATGGTACGGCAAGTCGGCAACTGATCGATCAATGGGAAGACGGCACAAATTTTCCTGAATCCTGCTGCTTTAATTAGGACCAATTAAGTCAGTCCCTGAATATATAGTGATCCGACTAGCTAGCTAGCTAGCATAAAGTTTTTTCTTCGATAGTTAATTAACTAGTTTGAACATATATATATATGACAGCAAGCCATGGCTATTGGCTGCAGGGAGAAAAATACTAATTTCAACTTTCAGCAACCTTATTTTATATATTACAAACAAGGCCGTTGTAATTGATCACTAGTTCATCGTTCTAATTAACTACTATATACATTCGCTTACCACGGTTCAAAGTCTCGGCCGACTCGGCCCTGACTCGGCCGACTCGTCTCCGACTCGGAGCATACCGGTACAAAGTTACGAATTAATCTTGGTTTAGACTTGAATCAGGTACGTATCGGCCAAATTCGGCCAATCTCGGCCGAGTCAATCCGATTTAAGTGGGAACTTTACCCTGTTTGGTTTCGGGTTGGATTGGGGTTGGATTGAGTCATAAGAGAGAAAATAAAATAAAATAATGTAAAGTAATGATTATAAGATTAAAATGTTGTATTAAAATTTGTGTTGATGAAAAAATGATTGGTGAGAGAAATTTTATATTGTTCATTCTTGCACAAAGTATTCACGTAAGAACAAATTATAACAACACTTATCTCCACCATCATGAGCTTCATTTCCATATTAGCGTTCTTGTCATCATTCCAACCCTCCCATGGAATAACTCGCCCACGAGTTAGTTCGGAGCTGCAGTACCAATGTCCTCCTAGCACCTCATCATGGCTGCCAAAGTTGACATTTCGGCCACAGTTTTTATAACTATACTTAGCTATTGTTTTGATTAGGGGTGAACAAAAAATCACAACCCGACCTACTTTAACCTAATTAAAATTTAAAAACAGACTTGGTCGATTATAGTTTTAATATATTTTGACCCGCATTTCATGGGTTGTGAAGAGAGTTTGAGAATGTGATAAACACAAGAGTAAACTTCAACTTATTTATTCATGTTGAAAGAATGAGTATAAATAGATACAAGAGAGGATCCTTACAAGAGAGGATCCTAGCTAGTAAAGTAAAAGTAACTAGAGCCGGCTACAATAAATGCTAGAGTGCTATGTCTACATGCTTATTACATAATAGGACAAAGGAAAGTTACTTTGATTATTAGGACATATTAATTGTTTATTCAATGCAATTAATATGTCTCTTGATAAAAGTAACACGTTACATTGTAACATGTTATGAGTGTAATAATAATGTAATATTAACCATAATATTTCCACACCCCTCAAATGGGTTGTATATGTTTATACAAACCAAGTTTGCTACTCAATCTCTTTGAACATAAGTGGTGGTATGGCCTTGGTGAGAATATCGGCATTCGATCTCTTTGAGGAACATCTTGGAGTTGAATAATCTTGGCATCAATCTTCTCCTTAGGAAGTGTCTGTCAATGTCCACATGTTTGGTTTTATCATGATGGACTGGATCTCTCCGCCATGCATAAAGGTCAATTATTGTCACAAGCAGAGTGTGATAGAGTTGTCAAGAGGTCTTTGAAGTTCAAGTAAGTACTCTTTTGAGCCAAAGAGCTTCACAAATGCCTAAGACAAGTGCCCTAAGTTCGAACCTTCAAGATCGCTTTAGACACGATGAGGTTGTTTCTTGCTCCTCCAAGTAACAAGATTGCCCCATACATAGTAGAACGATGGCACTGTGGTCGACCTTCATCTATGTGGCATCCACCAATCAAGATCAAGTGTAGACGCTTGATGGATCTATCGCCAGACTTGGTGAAGTGTAAACCTTGGCCAGGAGTAGACTTCAAATACCTCAAGATTCTATTTAATGCATCCCAATGTTGCTCAAGAGGGCAATGCATGAATCGACTAACGGTGATCGACACCATATGCAATATCAGGTCTTGTATGGGAGAGGTAGATGAGTTTCCCTACAAGCCTTTGATATTGTTCTTTCCTCGACAATGGTGTCACCATGTAGCAGGTATTACTCTGGGTCTACTCTGGGATACAAAGAGTTTGCATCCCAAAGATGCCGATTTCTTCAAGAGTCCAAGACATACTTCCTACGTGAAACAGATATACCCAGGTCATTCTAGCTATTTCCATACCAAGAAAGTACTTGAGGTAGCCCAAATCTTTAACTTGAAATACTTTTGCCAAACAGGTCTTCAAGTGTTGAATCTCAGGCAGGTCATCACCGAGAAGGATGATATCATCCACATAGACAATAAGAATGGACCTTTTCTAGTTTGTTGTTTTGATAAACATTGTGTGATCGAGTTGCATTGATGGTATCAGCAGGCTTTAACCACAAGTGGTGAGTTTGCCAAACCAGGCTCTGGGGGAATTTGCTTTAGGCCATATAGAGATTTCCTCAATTTGCAAACTTTCCTCGAGTGTGAGTGTTGGAAAAACCGGGAGGCACATTCATATAGACTTCCTCAAGTAAGGTCACCATTTAGGAAAGCATTCTTGATATCCAATTGGTGTAGAGGCGATCAAGTTGGACAAACAATTGAGATCAAGACCACTGACAAAGTGTTTAGTTTTGCCCACAGTGCAAAGGTTTCCTTGTAGTCAAGGCCATATGTTTGAGTGAATCCCCTGCAACCGATCTAGCTTTGTATTTGTCAATAGTACCATCAAGATTGTACTTGATAGTGAGCGACCATTTTGCAATTGATTGTCTTCTTTCCATGTGGGAGAGTGGTGAGATCCCAAGTATGGTTGTCAAGGAGAGCAGTCATTTCAGTTTTGACAGCTGCCTTCCACTTATCATGTTGGAGAGCTTCCTGTATATTCTTAGGAATAGAGTGAGAATCCAAGTCCTGTGTAAACATGGCAAAAACAGGTGATAACTGATCATAGGATAGATAATTATGAATAGAGTGATCAGTAGTGCAAGATCTCTTTCCTTCCACGATAGCAATGGAGTAGTCTCATCATCAACGTCCAGTCGCTTGAGAGTCGATTAAGTCTTGAGGTTCGATCTCTTTGTGACTCGAAGAGTTCTGCCGAGTGTCCGTAGTCTACGGTTCAAGCGAGGCTCTGGGTCGATGAGACTGCAGTTCGAGGAGGTTGCCGAGGATCGATGGGATCTTTGAGAGTCGATTAAGTCCGAGGTTCAAGAGTTTCTTTGAGGAAAGGATTTAGGTCAAGTTCAATCAGGTTTCCATCAGTGACTGCCTCAGTGGACTTGCTGTAGTAGGGAGTCCTTTCAAAGAATTTTACATCCATAGAATTGTAAAATCTCTTTTCAGAAGGAGAGTAACACTTGTAACCTTTCACGCCCTTTGCATATCCTAGGAAAATGCACTTGTGAGCTTTGGGATCAAGTTTGCTTCTGTGTTGGGCATGGATATAAACAAATACAAGATACAACCAAAGATTTTTGGTGGTAATTGGGAAATAAGATGAGGTAAGGAGTGTGTGGTCGGGAGGGTTTGGATAGGAGTTTTGAAGCTAACACACTGCTTTGGGAAGTCTGTTGATTAAGTATGTGGCGATTAATATAGCTTCACCCCATATATACTTTGGGACATGGGTAGTGAACATGATTGATCGAGCCATCTCAAGAGGTGCTGTTCTTTCTCTCAAGAACCCCATTTTGTTGAGGTGTTTCCACCTGGCTAGCGATATGGACAATCCCCTTATTCATCAAGAAATTACCGAGGTTAGACTCATAGTATTCAAGAGCATTATCGTCTTTAAGATCTTGATCTTAGTGTCAAATTGAGTAGAGATCATGTTGTAGAATTCTGAAAAATGGTCCAACTTCAGATTTATCCTTCATTAAAAACAACCATGTGTTCTGGTATGATCATCAATGAAAGTGACAAACCACCTTTTTCTGTTATACTTTTTACCCTTGAAGGTCCCCATACATCACTATGAATTAAAGTGAAAGGTGTGGAAGGCAAATAAGGTAGTTTGGCATACATGATTTGGTAAGTTTGGCAAATTGACAAATATCACATTGAAGATCATTGACATTACATCCTTTAAATAATTCAGAATTACTGGACTTCAAATAACCAAAACTTGGATGTCCTAGTCTATAATGCCATAACATGATATTATCTAAGGTTTGAGTGCATTTCTTGAGGCGATCGATCTTGATCTTCTGTCTTGGCGAGGTCGACCACATACAATCCTAAGCGTGGTTTAGCCCTCCCAATCACTTTCTGTGAAGAAAGGGTCCTGGAAAGTGCACCGATTCTTATTAAAAACAACAGTCCAATTTAAATCTTTTGCAAGTCTCTTGTGAGATATGAGATTGCGAGTCTAATTTTGGAACAAATAGGACATCCTTTAGACATATCTTGTTAGTGAGTTTAACATTTCCAAAACCTTTTGCACGAGAGATAGATCCATCAATGAGCCTTAACATTGTGAATTTGTTGACATGGCATAAGGTGAGTTATGAGGTTTTATTACGGTCATATGGGAGGAGGCCCCAGAATCAACAATCCATGTTTCATTACTAATAGAAGAGTAGAATTTTACTGCACTAGCCTGAGTAGCCGTGTCGGTAGAGGTACTACCTTCTTTTTTGTTGAGTGAGGAAAGCTTTGAATGCAAAGAAACCGAGCATTCAACTTGTTGTCATTCTCCTCTTCATGGACATGCCCTTACGACTTTCCCTGGTAGGTTTGAGGATTTAGGCATGCCATGTAGCTTCAAACAAGTGTCCTTGGTGTGATTTGTGCGTTGCGGTGCTCACAGAACAACTTTCCGATTCTATCAAGAGGCTTCCGGCGCCTCAAGAACCTCAAGAGCTTCACGATGGTCACAGGTAGCACTCTCAAAGCAGGTTGTCGGCGAGGGAGTTCAAAGAAGACATCACTTTCCTCCTCTGCTTTCCTCATGTTTGACTTCAAACAAACATGGATTTGAGATGGGGAGAGGTTTTGTTGCAAGGATTCTTCCCCTAACATCATCAAGAGTAGGATTCGATCCAAGAAGAAACTTGAATACTCTCTTTTTCTCAATAATGTCCTTATAAAGGCGGCATCCTTGACATCATTCCAGGGTGAGTTTCCAACATGTCAGGTGTTGCCATGCCCTAAACAGTTGGTTGAAGTATTGAGTTCTGAGACATATCTCCTTATGCGCAATTTTGAATCTGAGCTTCAAGTTCATACACTTACGATGTATTGTCTTTCTTGGAGTAAAGATCCCTGGCATTATCCCAGATCTCCTTTGCAGTATCATACATCATAAAGTTCTCACTAATCTCTTTTGTCATTGATCTTGTGAGAATGGTCATGACTTGATTATTAGTAGTATCCCATGCTTCAAAACCTGGGTCATCTTCAGAGAGGCGGAGTTTAGAGCGGACAGTATCCCATCTTACCTTGTCCAGAGATGTACATTTTCATAGACCTTGACCATAGCAAGTAGTTGTTGCCATCAAGTCTATGATTTGTGTAAGATGAAGAGTCAGTGACCCCAGTCTGCTGAGGTAGCTGGGACTCAACTGAGGGTGAGGAAGCTTCAGATAATGAAGACATTCTTGATTCAGCAGGGTACTGAGAATTTGCAGCGGATTCAGGATTTTAAGGCTCTGCTACCATGAAGAGAGTTTGAGAATGTGATAAACACAAGAGTAAACTTCAACTTATTTATTCATGTTGAAAGAATGAGTATAAATAGATACAAGAGAGGATCCTTACAAGAGAGGATCCTAGCTAGTAAAGTAAAAGTAACTAGAGCCGGCTACAATAAATGCTAGAGTCGGCTATGTCTATGCTATTACATAATAGGACAAAGGAAAGTTACTTTATGACTATTAGGACATATTAATTGTTTATTCAATGCAATTAATATGTCTCTTGATAAAAAGTAACACGTTACATTGTAACATGTTATGAGTGTAATAATAATGTAATATTAACCATAATATTTCCACAGGTTGAGTATGAGTTGTACCATAAAAAAACATATTTGAACCCAACTCAACCTATATATATACCTATATATATATATGGGTTAATTCCTTAAAAGTATAGTTTTTTTATACTTATTAGCCCCATAAGGACATAAAGGAATCTGTTGGACTTATAAGAACACATTTTATTCAGCTTACCTAATTTACCCTCCCTTTATGTCAATGTGGAATAAATCACTTATTTTTCACAGGAATTAGCTGATTTAAAAAAGTATTTGTTTTGGTTTTGGTTCTATGAGAACACCGTGAAATGTAACATTTGCCTGTGTAGGGAACATATCCATCCGATTGAGAATGCTTCCCGTAAATACGAACCAAAGATAGTGCATCGGCCAATTTTACGCTTTTCCTTGCTTGTACTACACCGTAATTAGCGATCCATGGTCTCTCGATTTCGCCGGGATCAGCTTTTCTACGTTAATACTTAATATCATCACTTATTTGGCCCCCATTGCCACCATCTACTCCATGTGCCATCACATTCTTGGCCTTCCCAAGTCTCTCTTCCTGCTTGATCATCATCCGAGCACTCGAGAGAACGATTTAGAAGCGACTTTGCGAAATTCTTTATCGAAGAGTCAAGCTCTCTGTTCTTTTTCATTTCTTTCTCAATCTTCTTTCTTGTTTGGCGAGTTAGTTTACTGATCAAACCATCAGACAAAGGAGCAAAAGAATGAGAATCAGGTTGACTTTCAGAACCTGTTTGCTTTTGAAATGCTTCATATGCCTTAATAATAGACCAGTATGCAGTTCTATTAGGATTGATGTATACTGCATCAAGGTAGTCTCTGTTCTTTCATGGTTCAAAGTCTCGGCCGACTCGGAGACGACTCGGAGCTTACCGGTACAAAGTTACGGACTCGTCTCGATTTAGACATGACTCGGGTATGTATCGGCCTGACTCGGCAAAATTCGGCCCGACTCGGCCGAGTCAATCCGATATCTACAGTGATCTCCCTAGCAGCAGAGGTCAAAAATCGAATAGCCCTCTTTCTTCATCTTGTTCAAAGCATTAGAGATCTCAGCCCTAGCAGCCCTCCCTTTCTCTTCTTCCTAAGGTTTACGTGTCACACCACCGCGCCTCCATCAAGCTTGATAAGAAACAATGAAGGAGGAGGCTTGGGAACTGAGAAATGTGAAATATGAAACTAAACTATACGAGATGAAAATTACAATGCAAGGTTTGCACTAACAGCTATGATGATACAATAAAATGCAATAACAATGCTAATGATATGATACTTGAATGAAATCACTAAAAGTATTATAGCTTCGAGTACCAAGATTAATGAGTGATTTGTGTGAATACCGAAACAGATTATTAAAAAATTCACTATAATGAAGAAAAAAAAAACGCATATTTTGTTGTATTTAATAAAAAAAATGATCTTGATGATTGTTTTGGGACATTTTGATGGTGTGTTTAGTTATTCATATTTTTTTTTTAATTTTTGAGATTTTTTTAAATCATTTTTATTGGATAAAACTCGTCTCGCCCGAAACGATACAGATACGCAACGATACATGTGACTCGGTGGTCTCCGAGTCGGTTACCGCGACCGCGACTTTGAACCATCTTTCTTGGACGATAATCACTTGTCCAACCAGATTTAAGGAGCATTTCTCTTATCTTTTAGGGACTATCAACTTATGTGCGGATGATGTTATCGACACAAGGGAGGCATCTCGAACACGGATCATTCCTTTCGTTTAGCTGCTTTAGTCTTCGTAATGATTTATTCAATCGCGTGTCACTTCATCGCGGTGTCGCTTTATCACGGTGTCTCTGCATTGCGGTGTCACTTCATCACGGTGTCGCTTCATCGCGGTGTCTCTGCATCGCGGTGTCACTTCATTGCGGTGTCGCTTTATCACGGTGTCTCTGCATCGCGGTGTCTCTGCATTGCGGTGTCACTTCATCGCGGTGTATTTCCATCGCGGTGTCTCTACATTGTCAAATGCTATAACATCGCGGTGTCTCTGCATCGTGGGTGGTCACTGAATTGTGATGGTCACTGCATCCCGATGGTCCCTGCATCGCGGTTGTCATTGCATCCCGATGGTCACTTCATCTACGATTTGTACATAATATTTTTATTTTAGAGAGTCATCGGCACCACTGGCCTATATGTAGAGCCGCCCATTTTAGGGGGTCATCGAGGTGTTGTTTCATCATGATGTCGGGTCATCAAATGTCACTGCATCGCGATGTCGGATCATCAAATGTCACTGCATCACGGTGTCACTTCATCGCGGTGTCTCTGCACCGCGTTGTCTCTACATCACGGTGTCACTTCATCGCCGTGTCTCTGCATTGCCGTGTCTTTGCATTGCCGGTGTCTCTGCATCTTGGTGTCTCTGCATTCCATTCCATTCCATTACCGCAATCCAAACACGCCATTAGAGTTTCCTTTGTAATCTATATTTATTTGTGGAAAGCAGCAGAAAAAAAAAATCCACTTTCCTTTTAAATGCTTTTGGAATTTATAGGTTTTTTCTAACAAAAATTTAGTTTACTTTTTATTTTTTAGTTTTTTGTAATAGGAAAACTAATGACATTGATGAAGTGGCATTGATGTCACTGCAGATGTCACTGTATATATTAGATAATTAATGAAGTGACATTGATGTCACTGCATATGTCATTGCATACATTAGACAACTAATGAAGTGACATTGATGTCATTGTAGATGTCACTGCATACATTAGACAATTAATGAAGTGACACTAATGTCACTACATAAATCGATACAATAAGACGTCACTGAATAAATCGATACAATAAGACGTCACTGCATACACCGATACGTATAGTAAGACGTCACTGCATAAATCGATACAATAAGACGTCACTGCATAAAGTAATACCGTAAGGCGTCACTGCATAAATCGCTATAACAGTACAATAATGAAGTGACATTGATGTTCATCAGAATGGACTTTGAAGTAGCTTGATTTATCTTCCATATTCAGAATAAGATTAAATGCTTTTTTTTAGTTGAAGTGAGAAGCGAAACAAAATTGCTATTTTGGTGATTAATTCCGAATATGGAAAGCTCTTTTAGTCGAAATGAGAAACCAAACCAATTTTTTAATTTGATATTTTTTTAAATTAAAAAAAAAAAGTGAAAGAATGAGAGATTTACTTGAAATCACAGAGAACAAGATCACCACCATTTAAACAAATAAAACCAACATCCTCATCCTCTTCACCTGGCCTTTGGATGGCAGACTGATTTTTCTTTTCTCAGCCACTTTACTTGCTGTAACCACCGTGGATTCCGCCGGAACCACCGACTGCGATTCCCCAATCGAGTTCAAAGCTGCGTTCCCACTTTCCATATATATAGCTCAGAAAAAAGAAAAAAAAATAGCTTTCTGTTCAATCACTTAATTCCTGAGCCAAGTAATTAAACATACCATTTTAGAATCTGACCCAGAAATCAAGCCAAAAAAAATGACAAAAATCATGGACCAAGCAGCACAGATGACTTAAATTCCATCATGGAAATAGAGAATCTTAGTGAAATAGCTGTACAAATAGGTACTTGGAAAGAGAGAAAGAAAGAAAACTAGTGGAGTCCTTATTGCTGTACAAATAGGTACTTGGAAAGAGAGAAAGAAAGAAAACTAGTGGAGTCCTTATTGTCAATAAGGACTCCACTAGTTTTCTTTCTTTCTCTCTTTCCAAGTACCTATTTGTACAGCTATTTCACTAAGATTCTCTATTTCCATGATGGAATTTAAGTCATCTGTGCTGCTTGGTCCATGATTTTTGTCATTTTTTTTGGCTTGATTTCTGGGTCAGATTCTAAAATGGTATGTTTAATGGTATGGCAGATTAACGGGGCAGGATTGAAGTCACCAGTAGTACTAACTGCTTCAGAGATGTTGGAATCACTTCCGAGTACTACCCATTCCTGTTTTAAAAATTTTAAAACCAGTCCTATTTCTGGTGAACTGTTTCACTGCATAGGGAGATCTTCTCACAGCAATAGACAAAGAAACACGGCGTACCTTCCTTTTTTTTCTCAACTTTGGAGCAGCTTTTCTTGCTACTTTCATTGAGGCGCCACCAACTATCTTACTAGAACTACTAGTAACCCTGCTTGAACCAAAGATAGTTTCAGGAAGCTTGAAGTTTTCATCAACATTATTATGAAACCGTGAATGGTAAAAGTTAGAGCCTTGTCTTCTTCCTTCATGGATGCTCTTTCTGAAGACTGAATTTCAACTGTCGCTGATGCAGGGGAATCCTCATCAAATCTTTGGGGGGAACCTTTATCGAGTGAGGTTGATTCGACAGACAACGAAGGCAATGAAACTAAATTTAACGCAACCGATTTCCTCTTTAGCTCAAGGCTTTCTTCTTCTTCTTCAACTTCCCGGGCTCTTTTCTATTTATTTTATTTTATTAATTAAAGGGTAGAATGGGGAATAAGAAAAAAAATGTGTCATTATAAGTCCAACAGATTTATTTTTGTCCTTATAAATCCAATAAGTCCGTTTTGTTTACTTTTGGGTCTTTGGCCCTATACATACATATATATATATCCGCAGGATTAATTTGAAAAATCGGTAGGGATATGCAAGAACAAACCATTTTTATTGGAAACATTCCGCTAATGAGTTATATATATATATATATATATATTTCGACAAACTAGAATTACTAAACAACGGAAAGTGGAATGGTTTCTTAACTTTTCAACTTTTAAGAAAGATATTTAAAAAAACACTATAACATATTTTCAATGCACGGTAAAACGAACAGTCTAAGAAAGTAAAAAGACTAAAAGTCTACAAAATGAATAACCATTTTTAGCCAAAAATTTTTCAGTATCAAAACACCAATTCGTGCATAAACAGACTTCAATATTTTCTTCAATGTTGATATAATTATGCTATATGCATTTATTCTATTATTTGTTTTTTAAATGTTGAATATTTTATTTTATTCTCTATAATAACTAAACAATTGAAAAAAGATTACCAAATCAATTAATCAGCACTAAGAATGTCAAAACCTATTGTCATGCTAACCCGCACCCAACTCATATTTAACAAAACTCGCACGCTTGAGTTGAACTTTGAATTATTATGAATACGGTTTTAAATTTTTATAACTCATAACATAAAAGTTGAAATGCGTTCTTATAAAATACGCACGACCAAATAATGTGTAACCCTTGTTTTGATAGTGATCTCACACACTCAGATAATCAAGCTCTAACATCAACTTGTTAGGAAACTAACACCAAGCATTAGCTTTTAACATCAATAACATAACGGAACTTGTAATCACTCCATCCGTTCCACAATAACTAAGGTGACAAAAAGTTTTGTTCTATTTTATGTAAGCCATCACAATTTCCAATGCATCCTTTATTGTGTTTTTACTTGATTTACCCTTAATTATTACACTAGGGAATAAAAAAAGAGGTCATATTAATTATATCTAAGACATTCTAGTCATTTTATCGTAAAAGTTAATACATTAACTCACCTTCTTAATATGTGTGATTTTGGAAATATGTGTGATTTTAACAACTGCCTCAGATAAATTGGAACGTAGGGAGTAATATTGCAAGGCAGATTCGGCAGCTATTTGAGATGATAATGGGGCTAAAAATGCACTCCCTTCTAATCCAAAGACACCATTATCTTGGCAATTTTCCAGAATAGGATTTGCACAATAGTAAATTTAGGTGTGTATTATATCATCATTGAGAAAGTTCAAAGAAATACGTGTAAAGTCCCATATCGGTAAAATAAGAGAATGCATACCCTCATATAAGTGTGAGACATAAAGGTCTTGTCAACTCGAAGCAAATTTTTTAGGCCAAGCGAGGGGCGACCAGTCTAAGTTAGTTCTTGATTAATGGGACCATTTATGATTTATTTAAGTATACTACTGAAGTAGAAAGAATTATTTGTAATAACAGTTTTGGAATGAATGGAATAAGCATCCTATATAGCAACTTTGAACAAAAGCACATCATCTTAAAGGAGAAAACTGAATAATCTTTTATTAAAAACATTTACTTTGTCAATTAATTACTTTATTGATAACACATTAAGCATACATCTTCATCATCATAGACCTCAACACAACACAAAAGTTAAGTAGATTTACACATAAACACCATTACACAAGACCACACAAGTCTGTGTTTAATTAGAGAAATCTCCAAATTCTACAAATGGAGAACTTAATTATAGCTTTATCTAACCAGAAATCTCAATGGATTTCACATCTGGCTTCTTGATTTCAGCTTTCGGAACAGTAATTGAAAGAACACCGTTTTCCATGTTGGCTTTAACCTGATCCAACTTAGCATTCTCAGGCAGCCTGAATCTCCTCACGAATTTGCCGCTGCTTCGCTCCACACGGTGCCAGGTATCATTCTTATCCTCTTTCTCCACTTTCCTCTCGCCGCTGATCTGCAGAACACTGTCGTCCTCAATCTCTACCTTCACCTCTTCCTTCTTCAACCCTGGAAGGTCAGCTTTGAAGACATGTGCTTCTGGTGTCTCCTTCCAGTCGACGCGTGTGCTCACGAACGCCGACGTCTCACGCGAAGCAGATGAAGAGGCTGAGATCGGAAAGTCCTTCAAGGGGTCCCAGGCGTCGATCGAGAAGGGGTCGAAGCTGCTGCCCCGTCTGCCGCCGAAGAAGCTTGGAATCAACGACATTTTCTTTTCAAGAAATCGGAATTGGGATTGGATTCTGCTTTTGTGGTGATTGCTGTATATCTTGGAACTCGTATGCAGTAGTAAACTGATAACTTCTGGTCTTTTGATGATGGCACTGGCAGATGGAGTGAATTTATAGGCTTTAGCGGTTTATTTGGAGAAGTTTCCGGTGACTCCGACGGTTGCCTGCCTGTATGTAATGCTTCTTTTCGTTTCTCTAGATTGTGGACGAACATTCTAGCGGTTTCTCGCAAAATGAAGAGCTTCAAGCCCATTTGAGAAGAAGCCCGTTTCGGATTTTTTGTTTCAGCCCAAATACGGAGGATGTAAATCATTGTTTACAACTTCAGCGGCATTGGTCTAGACTGGTGTCCATGGACTTTGTAAGTTTTTAATTAAAGAAATGAGTAGGTTGTAGATTTTTTTTTTCCTTTCCGGGAACGAAAGGCCTAAATACTACGGGGAGGAGATTCAAACCCGGGTCTCCAAACACGTGAGTCCGGATAGATCTTAGTGACGACCGCTAGGGTACGTACCTTGATACTTTTTTCCTTTGAAAATAACATATAGTTTTGTCAAAAATAGAATTAAAAATAATATAGAGTTTAAACACACGGGAAATTTTGAAAATAACTTTGAAAATAACATATAGTTTTGTCAAAAATAGAATTAAAAATAATATAGAGTTTAAACACACGGGAAATTGAATGATACCATCGTTGTAAAAATGTTGTGTCAAATCCACTCATTACATCTATATATTAGATTTATTTACTCTTTTTCTATATATCATAGATAGACATAGTCGTGTAAAAATATCATGGGGAGTGGTTTAAAATGACAAAAAAGGGAAAAAAATAAGAATCAGAACAGTGGAAATATAAATTGAGTGATAAGGACAAATCCACTGTTCATAACCCCAAATTCATTGTTTGCTGTAGTGGAACTGGCCTCAAATCTAATGTTTCATTATCACAATGGAATAAGGACATGTACTTTTTACCCGAGAAAAAATTTGACTGTCCTTTTTGCATACTTTTATGGTCAAATTGTCATTTTCAAAAATAAACCCAAATATCATATCTAATGAAATCATTATATCATTGATTTACAATCACAATAGACACATATTTATCATTTATTTCACACATACATGTACACTCCCATTGTGTAAAAAGTGGATAAGAATAAATGAACATTTTTTTATAGTGATCATACATGCATAACGGTCATATAACAACGAATGACACAACATGCTTTTGTACACTTGGTTAAACCATATCTACATCACAATCACTAGATACTAGATCAGTTGGATCAAGAACAACGGCAGCCAACAGCACAATGTGTTTTAGTGACAGTTAGGTGGTTATAAAGGTTTTTATGTATCAATTGGATCAATTGAGTGATCCGACTTCTAGATATAACGGTTTCGATGTAGGTAATGCAATTTACGGTGAATATGGAACTTGGAGATTATAAGTTATAAGTCTATGAGCAAGGAGTTCATAATGAGAGGAAGCTAACAAATGGATGAAGGAGTGACAATTGATATATAGTTGGGAAATGTAGTAGTTCTTCTCTTAGACATATATAAACACATAGCTAGTAAAGTTTGAGATATGAAAATTCAATGAGATCTTTTCTTTCCTACACATTTCAAAATATTCAATTTGTCTCTTGTAATATAGTGTATATATTTGAACCTGAGAGTTCATTCTTGTTTGGAGAGTTTCTTATAAAATAAAAAAAAAAAATTTCCTTTACCGTTTCCTTTGTTATGTGTAATTAATTTAGATTAAAAAGACTAAAATAATCTTTCATTGGTATTAATAGAAAGTAGCAAAAAGTGGTTGATAATATAATAAATGAAAGGTAGAATTAAAGAAAATGTAATAAATGATTTATTAGTTTTTCTAAATGAATTTACATTTTGAAACAAAACCAAAAAGCTAAAAGTAATTAATTTTGGACGGAGGTAGTACTTATCAGCTACAACTCTTTACTCAAATCAAATTCTTCACTTTAGCCTAAAGAAACCAAAGCAATAAAACAATTTAAATAACAAATAAACCAGATACATGAATGAAAAGAAACAAAGGCAATGCCAGCAAAATTTTACTTGCTTTTTTTTATTCATAAAACCACTACGGATACAACCTTCATCACATACCTCAAACCACAACAAGTTTATTCATAACATGATTAAAACGCATTACATTACAAGCCTAACAACTTCAGACTTCAAGACACAATTAATAGATAGCTTAATTATCTAACCGGAGATTTCAATGGATTTCACATCTGGCTTCTTGATTTCAGCCTTTGGAACAGTAATAGTAAGAACTCCATTCTCCATGTTGGCTTTAACCTGATCCAACTTAGCATTCTCAGGCAGCCTGAATCTCCTCACGAATTTGCCGCTGCTTCGCTCCACACGGTGCCAGGTATCATTCTTATCCTCTTTCTCAACGTTCCTCTCGCCACTGATCTGCAAAACACTGTCGTCCTCAACCTCCACCTTCACCTCTTCCTTCTTCAACCCTGGAAGGTCAGCTTTGAAGACATGTGCTTCTGGTGTCTCCTTCCAGTCGACGCGAGTGTTCACGAACGCCGACGTCTCACCGGAAGAGGTGGAGAGCGGAAGGCCTCTGAAGGGATCAAAGACGTCGATTGAGAATGGATCGAAGCTGCTGCCCCGTCGACCGCCGAAAAAGCTTGGAATCAACGACATTTCTTCAGGAAATCGGAGTTGAACTGAATCGATTGAGTGATTGAATGTAGTTTTAATCGGAAACGAAATACGGAAGATATTACTTGTTATTGGAATGAAAAAAAAAAGGGCATATGAAGTGAATTTATAAGCTCCGGGCGAATATTAGAGTAGTTTCCAGTGGCTTCGACGGTTACTGCACCTAGACGGTGCATGAGCATTCTAGGTGCTTCCAGGACATAGAGGAGATGGACGCAAATTGAGAACTCCTGGCCCAATTAAGAAATAGGCCCATTTTCAAAGGAAGGTCCCGACCCAAATACTTGTGGTTTTAATTTGGCACAATGACCCAAATTCTTGTGGTTTCGATTTAACAATGTTGGATACGATATTTGTCACACCTTAAAAATATAATAGTCCGTCCTAAAATATAATCCTTTTAGATTTTTTTCTCATAGACTAAAAAAAAGTAAGTTGTTAAACATCATTAATTTTAATGGTAAAAAACCAGAATGCCCTTTGACTCTCATTAAAGTAATGATCGAAAAATAGATGAATATATAATAAATTAATAGTAAAATGAAAAAAATGTAATAAATGGTTCATCGGTATTCTAAATGGAATTATATTATGAGATAAATTCAAAAAACTAAACGAGCTTATATTTTGGGATGAAGGTAGTAATACTTTGGAACCCGGGTCTTGCGGTGTTCCTTAATATATAATGGATTCTAAAATATTTATAGACACCTAAAAAAACATTAATAGAAGATTCTAAATGTGACTCACACGGCCTCTCACGTCATTACATTCGATGGCATGCGGACCTACATATCTGATGAGAAATCGCTCTTAATCCGAAAAAATACACTAAAATTTTACGACGATATATATAGTTCTTAAGCTTAAATTTTTCATATTCCTTTAAAAAATTTATTGTCTCCCCTTACCTGAGATCCTGCGTCCGCCCCTGATTACATTTAGTTTCGTCTTGTAGTCAACTCTGATATCACATATAACTATTTAAACTCATTGTCCTCGTTTGTATAAACGGTTAACTACATCTACTAAATTAATTATCTTTCAACATTATATATCGGTGACATTCTTTCATTTTCCCTAGCTATGCAATATATTACATGAGAGTTGTGTGTTGTTGGATTTAGATCTTTACATGGTATAATAGTGAAATCCACACTTCGTCTTTCTTCTTTCGGGTCAACGCGGGGTAAATATGAAATTTATCCCAATTGACGCTTGATATTATTCTTCAACTATATGAATTTATGAATTTCATTCTACTTGAACCTTAGGCCCTGTTTGGTTTCGGGTTGGATTGAGGTTGGATTGAGTCATGAGAGAAAATAAAATAAAATAATGTAAAGTAATGATTATAAGGTTGAAATGTTGTATTAAAATTTGTATTGATGAAGAAATGATTGGTGAGAGAAATTTTAATGAAATATTATATTGATAAAGTAATGGTTGAATAGTGTAGGTGGTGAATAAAATGAATTGATTAATATTATTTTATTTGTTGATGGTGAAATGATTGGTGAGAGAAATATTAATAAAATAAATAAAATAATAGTAAATAAGATCGTGAGTGAATAAAATATTAAGTTGAATCTAAATGGATCCAGTCCAGTCTGAAACCAAACGGGGCAGTGATTCGATTGGAAACATGAAAAAGGATAAAGCAGAAGCAATCTAACGTAGAATGCACTATGATGAAAAAGACAATACAAGCGCTAATCCAAGCTCTTCAATAGTTTCACTCATAAAGAGAAAAGGATTACATAATCTGCCCTACAAACTAATGTCTTTAGCTATTTATAGGCTAAAAAGCCCATTTAGGTGAAAACTTACACTTAATAAGGCCCAAAAGGTTACCCACTGCTTAAAACAATTATAAAGGTACATCTAATTAAGATGTCCCTACATCAGTCCATCCCCCCTACTCGAAAGCTAGTCCACGAGCGAACTCGTAAGAATCCACATGGAGGACTCACAAGCACCAACAAGATCAATCGGCGGGTCAAGCCCATTCACCACCTTATGAAACAATCGTAAAGACATTTTATATTGTTCATTCTTGCACAGTGTTCACGTAAGAACAAATTATAACAACACTTATCTCCACCATCATGAGCTTCATTTCCATATTAGCGTTCTTGTCATCATTCCAACCCTCCCATGGAATAACTCGCCCACGAGTTAGATCGGAGCTGCAGTACCAATGTCCTCCAAGCACCTCATCATGGCTGCCAATTATGTCAGCATCAATATGATAGTACTCAAAAGGGAAGTGGAAGAATTTCCCCGGGATTTCCATGAAAAAATAACTCAATGGGAAATCGAATGCGGCATAAACAACAAGTTTCATCAATGCTTCTGCAGTAATCTTCCTAGCTGTCCAGTCTTCACAACTCAAAAACTTTACCCAACATAGCACCAAGTTCCCCAAACTTTGCTTCCAAATCAGCCACAAAACATAAAAATCATGTAGTAATAAATTAAACACCGGAGGATGGACCATTTTCGCCTCATCAAATAGTATCATACTACAAAGCTGCCTTTCCCTAGCTTCCATTAGTTGTCTGCCCTTTGCATGATCAACACATCTTGGTGGAGCACCAATCAGGTAAGCAACAACGTTAATTAGCAAATGACCAAGTACTGCATTAATTTGCATTCCACGATTGGTACTATCAAAAGATTTCTCTATCGACTCAACTGCTAATCTTTCCACCTGAATACACATACCCGAATTTTCCACAAAAATGCAGGAACTGTGAAGGGAACACTTGCTCAAACCACGAGTTTTTGAAGTAGAGACAATCATCCAAATCAAACAAAAATATCATATCTGTAACATGCACCCGGAGGATTGGCAATGTGGCTGTGACGTTGAAACTGACATCCATTATGCAATAGGTAGACATCATGGAGTCCAGTCTATTAATAACAAAAGTTGTCTCAAGATATCTCCCAGAAATTCTCATTTCAAATCCTAGCAGTCTAGCTTCATTTTTACGTTTTCGTGGAGCTTCAAATTCCATGTCACCAAGGAAAACTTCCAAGAAGGTCATAAACAGAGTCAAAGGAAATAAACCAGCAATAATGTATGAATCAATAATGCGTACTAACTCTTCTTTGTCCAGCAATGCCATTTGGTCATCTTCATCCATAGAATTGTTAAAATGAAATATTACTATTGCGGCATCACCTCGTTCCTTCTTTGAATGGAGATAAAATGTATGTATAATTAAAGACTTGGATCCTACAGTGACAAAATTCATCTCAAAAAACATCCTCCATAAGAGTTTGACCGCCTCAGTTGGTGACTTACATGCCTCACAACCCCTGCCACCTTCAAGCTTGGAGATACTGCCTAGTGTAGATTGGGCAATGTCCTTAATCAGAATGGATGCAGGCTTAGGAGTAAGCATCGGTTTAGTACTAGTACACTCACCCATTTTTTCATCAATCTATACCTCAACAAGTGCCAACTGATTTAAATAAAAAGTGTTGGTCCCATCACTGCAAGTAGTTGTGGCATAAATCCTTGTTTCACAAACATTGAGCCTCCTCCCCATTGCCAAAACGTTAAGTTGTTCACATATGTGAAACCAATCTATGTCAACAACAGGTTGTTTTATCACCATATCGAAACTCCGAACATAATTTTCTAGCATGACCCAGGCATTTCTAAATGGTACAGGTTCAGTGAACATCTCAATCCTCACATTAGTACTCCACATCCTTACGGCACAAAAATTTCCACCAGGATCAAATAGAATTGATATAAACTTAGAATATGTCAAGTTCATGTAGCCGTCTGGAGATAGGATTGCGACTCTGCCGAACCTATGCCCTATCTTTGGCCTTTTGACTTTGTATTGGTCTCCACAGTTGGAAAACACAGGACCATGTGGTGCTTTCCAGATCTCAGTCAATCCTGCTTTAGGTGTTAGGGAATTTGGTTGCGTTTGAACTGTGAACCCAGTGGCAGCAACTTCATTCTTCAAGTTCCATGCTTTCCTTTTCACCTCCTCTACCTCATTCCTTGGGTTTTCACCTTCTTGAATTAAAGACTCTTTTGTAAGAGATGCCTCGAGTTTGTATTCTTCACAAGTCACTTTCTGCTCCTGTTCCATCTTCACAATGTCACAACCAGGTCATGTCTACACATTAGATGTGTCATCAGCTTCTAGGATATCTTTCACTTGGTGTTTTATTATTTTTGGTAGTTGGACAGTTGGAAAATCTACTCCAAGTTCTTCAACCAAATCAGAGTCAACTTTTTTGTCAAGTGTATGTTCTGCTCCATATTCATTGATAATATCAGATTCACCAAGGACAATTAAATCATCTATTGCCCCTTGCTTGTTGATGTCGTCACATGGAACTTCTGTCAAACACTTTGTGGGCATGAACCTGCCAGTCTTTCCCTTTTACGATTCATCCTCTTTTTTGATATAAAGCTCATCCTCTTTCTTGTTATAAAGCTCAATAGGCGATCCAGTCTTCTCATATTGTTTATAACTTCCAGATTCATAATGGACTTTTGTCGAATAGTTGGCGGGCAAGAGACTCTCAGCCTTCTTTTGCGTCATATGATTTCCTTTGGCTTGGCCACTGTTATAAACTTGTGCTGGGCATTTCTTCGAACACGTGGAGCGTAAAAATCTCTAGAACAACAACCTTTTCATCCTAACCCATGAAGTGATCTTTTCTTTGCCACCGGTGATTCTGTCACATTGAAGCTTCTTCCACCAAGTATAGGCGTCTCCGGCAAGCTTATACGATACTAGTTGATAGGCTATAACTGGGTGTCCAATCTTACCGGCAGTGTACCGGGTCAATTGTAGTCTAGTCTGGTGAATCAAGGTCGTCTCCTCAGGGAACACGATATAATTCAAAGTGTGGTTAAACACCAATTAGCTATTATTATCTTGATCTAAGTCGCAGTTTTATCATAAAAGTGATAGTTTACTTACTAATAAAATTAACAATTAATAATAAAGGTACTAGCCAAGACAATTTCATTGAACTACATTCTCTTTCAGTTTTTAAGGATATGATTAATCGGCCTATTAAGGGTATCCAATTGTGTGAAACGGTGCACTCATATTCTAACAATTTCCCCTCATACGAGTGTATGAAATTGTTCTATGCCTCCTCCTTGGTTTAAGAGCCCTAAACCTAATGATTTGACATGATAACTCTCGAGTACAAATAATCTTTCCTCGGATTAGAAATAGGATTCCGTCAGACGGCCAATTTTACCTTCCGGTTTTTCTACCTCGTTCTCACACCTAATATCTCCGTTCGGTATCAATTAAGTGTGTGTGTGTGCTAATATTGGTTAATTACTCCAACACGAGCCAACAATCAATACAAGTAGAAAAAGCTTCAACACAATCGAAATTAAAATATACATAACAAAATCATTATCCGATCAACCAAAAGAGATCAAAATAATTCAATTACATTGCCTTGGCTAGTTACAAGTCTAGCCACTCATTACTACAAATACTAACATATTAAAATTAGCATTCATGGTAATCAGATTAACAAAACAAAATAACACTAGAATATTATGTTACCTATTACAACCGATAAGTTTGCAACGGAAAGCTTGCTTCCATCTCCGGTGAGCATTCGTGGAGTTTGAACCAAAAACTGAATCTTTTTCTCAATCAAACCTTCCATAAGCTTGAGCTAAATATTCTAGATTAATTTTGTGATGAACTTAGCTAAATATGGAATTTAATTTTGGCTCTAAAAGCCATGGATGAAAGTTGCCTGCAAGAGAAAGAGAAAGAAAATTGGCTCCCTCCTCTTTTCCTTCGTTCATATATGCACATATATATACAACTCTCTGAACATGAATAGTAAATGGGAGAATAATTGAAGGGGCCCATTCCCGGTTTAAACCGGTAATTCCCGGTCTAAGCCGGAATCTTGGCAATTGTTGGAGTTGGCAATTGTTTGACTTCAACTCCAACAATTGCCAACTCCAACAATTGCCAAAGATGAAGTCAATTAACTCGAAAAGATCAAAGATATCATATTTTTTCGAAATTCTGTCGAAATGAATCAAATTCTAAGTGGTGAATCGTGCATCAAAGAGAATCAAGATAATCACGCAATTCATGGAATATAATGCTAAGAAGCTAAGTGACGTTCCTTACCCCCCACTTAAACGAAACAGTGTCCCCAATGTGTAAGGTGAAAAATGAAAAATGAAAAGGAACTTAGCCTCGGTTAAGGGTGGAACCAAAGAAGAATCGGATCGTCGCGTATATATCAACGGGCTCATGTAAGTAGTCCATGAAGAATCTACGCTAAGTATCTCAAACAAACCAAGAGAACAGCGGTGACAAGAAACCGTATAATAAAATGGCTGCAGTAAAGGAGAAAATAAACTAACTCCAAAACAAATTAAGCCGTCAAAACATGATATTAATAATAATCTTCAACATCAACTAGATAGGAAGAAAAATAAAAAGAAAAATGTAAAACAACAACAACGAAAAGAAAGAAAACTAATCCTCATCAGAATAACCCTCCCAGTCATCTCTAGGCTCAAAACCGGGAGGTGGACCAAAACTAAAGGCAGCATCAGCCGAAGAAGAGGCTCGGTGATGTGGGGTAGCCCTAGGTGGTGGGGTCGATGGAGGTACGCCAAAGAAGTCTATAGTCCTATCCATTTTGCGATGCAAACTTGCAATCTCTCGCGAGTGCTCCTCTAGCATAGCTCTCTGAGTCCGGGGTGCTTCGAGGACCGGAGTATGCTCCCTCTCAGCTTTTCCAACCCATCTTGGAACTTTTTGAACCGACTGCGAACTGATCATCGTCTCAGGGTCTTCCCAATCATCACTGACGAGAATTTTCACCTCGTCCTCTAAAGTAAACATGTCAATCATCGGCCCGTATGGCAACAGCTCGCTCTCAGACGTGGCGGCAAGCTCGTGAATACGGCTATGCATCAGTAGACCGATGTTGATCGGAGATCCCTGCTCCAGATAAAACATCAACTCCGCCCTCTTGGTGGTAACATATACCGTGTGCTTGGTCGGTAGAAGGCGGGCACAAACAAATCTGTTGACCATATTCCGATCCCAGGATAACTCGTTATCTAGGAAGATGGTGGGGGCTCCAGCGGGATTGCGCATCCATTGCACCCCAAAGTAATCAGCAATCATGTTCATCCTCTCAAGATCTTCAATGTTGCTCGAGGATGTGTACTCATCCGGGCCCAACGGTGGATTTCGAACCCCAAAATGTGCATTGATCTGCTCAATAGAGAAATCAACCTTGAAGAGAGTTTGAGAAAGTAATAATACTTAAGTAAACTTCAACTTGTTTATTCATGATTGAAGAAAGGGTATAAATAGATACAAGCATGTAAAGGTCCTAGCTAGTAAAGTAAAAGTTACTAGAGCCGGCTAGTATTAAATGCTAGAGTCGGCTATTACATACTAGGACAAACTAGAGTTACTTTATGACTTTGGGACATATTAATTGTTTATTCAATGCAATTAATATGTCTCTTGATACATAAGTAACATGTTACAATGTAACGATTTATTTATAATTACAACAATGTAATATATATTTATAATTACAACAATGTAATATATTTTCCATACCCCCCCTCAAACTGGGTTGTATATGTCAATACAGCCAAGTTTGCTACTCAGTCTGCTGGACATAAGCGGTGGAATTTCCTTGGTGTGAATATCAGCATTCTAGTCTGCTGAGGGAACATACTGAAGTTGAATGATCTTGGCATCAATCTTCTCTTTAAGGAAATGTCTGTCAATATCCACATGTTTGGTTTTATCATGATGGAATGGATCATCTGCCATGCATAAAGCTGAATTATTGTCACAGCAGAGTATGATGAGTTCTTTGAGGGTCTGCTTGAAGGTCGAAGAAGGACTCTTTTTCACCCATAATGCTTCACAAATACCCAAAACCAAAGTGCCTCGAGTTCACTTTTCAAGATCGCTTACAGAGACGATGAGGTTGTTTCTTGCTTCTCCAAGTGACAAGATTACCCCATACATATGAGCAATAGCATGTGGTAGATCTTACGTCTATGTGGCAACTTGACCCGATCAACATCGGTGTAGACCTTCACCGATCCGTCGATGAGACTTAGTGAAGTGTAGGCCCCGGGCGAGTGGACTTCAAATATCTCGAGTATTTCGTAGACTGAGATCCCAATGGTGCTCAGTAGGACAATGCATGAACTGTCTGACAAGGCTAACTCCATATGCAATATCAGGTCTTGTATGAGAGAGATAGATGAGTTTCCCTACAAGTCTCTGATATTGTTCCTTTCTTACAGCAACATTACCATGTACCCAGTGGATTACTGGGGTTTACTTGGAGAGATAGCCGGTTTGCGGCCCTAGCATGCCGGCTTTTCTTCAAAGAGAGTCTAGTATATACTTCCTCTGTGAGACAGATATACCCTGGCTGTTTCTTGATATTTCCATGCCAAGAAAGTATTTGAGGGAGCCCAAATCTTTAACTTGAAATACTTTGGCCAGCAGGGTCTTCAATTGTTGGAGCTCAGCAGGGTCATCACCAGTAAGGATGATATCATCCACATAGACAATAAGAATGGATCTTTTTTGGTTGGTTGTTTTGATAAACATGGTGTGATCTGAGTTGCATTGATGATATCCAGCAGCTTCAACCACAGTAGTAAGTTTGCCAAACCAGGCTCTAGGGGACTGCTTTAGGCCATTTAGAGATTTCCTCAATTTGCAAACTTTCCTTTGAGTGTGAGTGTTGGCAAAACCAGGAGGTACATTCATATAGACTTCCTCAGTAAGGTCACCATTTAGGAAAGCATTCTTGATATCCAATTGGTGGAGAGGCCAGTCAAGTTGGACATCAAGTGAGATCAGTACCCTGACAGTGTTTAGCTTTGCCACAGGTGCAAAGGTCTCTTTGTAGTCAAGTCCATATGTTTGAGTGAATCCCCTTGCAACCAGTCTAGCTTTGTATTTGTCAATAGTACCATCAGCATTGTACTTGATAGTGAACAGCCATTTACAGCTGACTATCTTCTTTCCATGTGGGAGAGTGGTGAGGTCCCAAGTATGGTTGTCAAGGAGAGCAGTCAATTCAGTTTTAACAGCTGCCTTCCACTTATCATGTTGGAGAGCTTCTGTATATTATTCTTAGAATAGAGTGAGTATCCAAGTCCTGTGTAAACATAGCAAAAGAAGGTGACAAGTGATCATAAGACACATAAGTATGAATAGAGTGATTAGTGCATGATCTCTTTCCCTTCCGGACAGCAATGGGTCCATCATCAATATCGATAGAATGAAAGCGAGGTCGATGAAGCTCTCGGGAGGCTGGCTGAGGTTCGATGAGGATCGATGAGGTCATTTTGAGGTTCGATGAGCTCGATGAGGTTTGCTTGAGGTTCGAGAATCTCTTTGAGGTGTGTGAGGGTGATGAGTATCAGGAGTCTGCTGAGGAGTAGGTTGAGGGATTGGAGTGATCTCAATTTCAATAAGGTTGCCCTCTGTGACTGTCTCAGTAGGTTTGTTGTAGTATGGAGTTCTTTCAAAGAATTTTACATCCATAGAATTGTAAAATCTTTTGTCAGTGGGAGAATAACACTTGTAACCTTTCCTGTCTTTGGCATAGCCTAGGAATATGCACTTATGAGCTTTGGGATCAAGTTTGCTTCTGTGTTGGGCATGAATATAGACAAACACAGTACATCCAAAGATCTTTGGAGGCAAGTCAGCAATGAGGTGAGGACATGGATGAGTTGTCAGCAGAGTTTGAATGGGAGTCTTGAATCCTAACACTCTGCTGGGTAACCTGTTGATCAGGTATGTGGCAGTTAATATAGCTTCACCCTATATATATTTAGGCACATGTGTGGTGGACATGACTGATCTAGCCATCTCCAGTAAGTGCCTGTTCTTTCTCTCAGCAACCCCATTTTCTTTGAGGTGTCTCTACGACTCTTGGTGTGAATAATCCCCTTATCACTCGGGAAGGTCTTTGAGGTTGGACTCATAGTATTCCAGGGCATTATCTGTTTTTAAGATTTTAATCTTAGTGTCAAATTGAGTGGATACCATATTATAGAATTCTTGGAAGATGGTTCCAACTTCAGATTTATCTTTCATAAAAAACAGCCATGTGATCCTGGTGTGATCATCTATGAAGGTGACAAACCACCTCTTCCATGTTATACTTTTAACTCTTGAAGGTCCCCATACATCACTATGTATTAGAGTGAAAGGTGTGGAAGGAAAGTAAGGTAATTTAGTATACACAGACTTAGTAAGTTTAGCAAACTGACAAATATCACATTGAAGGTCACTGAGGTTACATCCTTTAAACAATTCAGGAAATAAAGACTTTAAATAACCAAAACTTGGATGACCTAGTCTATAATGCCATAACATGATATTGTCTAAGGTTTGGGTGCAGGCTGCTGAGGCAGTTTCAATCTTCAATCTTCTGTCTTCAGTAGGGTTTACCATAAATAGTCCTGAGCAGGCTTTAGCTCTCCCAATGACTTCCTGTGAAGAAAGATCCTGGAAAACACACTGATTGTCATTAAACAAGATTGTCCAATTTAGGTCTTTAGTGAGTCTACTGACAGATATAAGGTTACAGTCTAATTTTGGAACAAATAGGACATCCTGAAGTATATTTTATCAGTAAGTTTAACATTTCCAAAACCTTATGCACATGAAATAGATCCATCAGCAATCCTAATATTGTGGGTTTGATGACAAGGCCTAAACTGAGATATGAGACTATTGTTATCAGTCATATGGGATGAGGCCCCAGAATCAACAATCCAAGTATCATTACTGAGAGGTGAGTGGAATATACCTGTTTTAGCATGAGTAGCTATGTCAGTGATAGAACTACCTTCCTTTTGTTGAGCAATGAAGGCTTTGAGGGCAGCAAACTGAGCATCCAACCTGGGATCTGTTAGGAAATCTACGCGGGAACACAGTGGAATTCAAAAATTTATTTCTTATCGACCCAAGATCGACTTCGTTTAAGCAATAAACAAACAAGTAGTAGACGGTGGTTACCTTGGTTGATCTAAAAGATCGACGCTTTGACCGTCTAAGGAGAGTAGTTCTGTATAGAGCCGCCCAAGTGTTCGGCCTCTACCGCTAGTCCACACTAACGACCGCGGAATCCCATCATGGATTGCTTTATTGGAAAACTCCGGTTGCTAGACCGGCCTTTTTCCCCTCTCTCCAACTCTCCAAAAGATGCTCTCTATTTTACACAAGAACTATGAGCTCTTGCAATTGTGATGATCAAAAGAGCTTGACACCCACCTCTTATTTATAGTCATAGGTGGCGCCCCAATAGAGTAGAAAGGAAGAAAACATTTTCCCAATAAAATAAGGAAAACATATTTGATTGATTTATCTCATTTATTATAATATCTTATATTAAATAAATCTAGGATATTGTCAATATCTTATATTAAATATTTCCAAGATATTGTCAATATCTTATATTGACTATATTTATTATATTACCATAAATCAATTTACACATATGTATATATCACATATAAATCTATTAATATCCAAATATTCAAACATGTGAATTTGATCAATTGGCATTTACGTGTGTCAATTACACACACAAATTTAGGCGCTATATATATTGATATATATATATATATATATATATATATATATATATATATATATATATATATATATATATATATATATATTAATATCTTATATCAATATTTAGTAATACTATTAATTAAATTTGCAATCCAAGTGTATCTTATACACTAATAAGTTATGCCACCTTTAGCCATAAATTGGCTTCGGAATATTCTTTAATTAATATAATTAATATCTTGTATTTTATTTATTCATAATAAATAAATACCACCATATTAATTTACCACTATAACCTTTATAGTCTCGAGATAAACTTTCCTTATTTGGTTATCATCTATAACCACATTTTAATCCGGCTAGATGTTCATATGTGTGTGACCCGATAGGCTTCGAATATGTTGGCCGTAGACACAAAGTGCAAATTACGAAAATGCCCTTCATGCCTAACGATCACGGGATAGCGTCAGCAGCAACACACCGTGACCCCAATCATCGGAAGAGTCAAATGCAATGACTACTACCTTTCATGTGAAAGCGATTACCGTGTAACTTACAATCCTATCATTTGTAATAATATCCATACGGTTAAATGCGTTGATAGCGAGAATAACTAATCGCTAACTTTAACCGACGTGAGTATCGAATCAACGAGAGTATAGTGATAGCAAGGTCGAATCCACAGGAACAACGTTTAAGTACCAAAGTCGACGTAGAACTTAGTTTAGGTCAAGATTGCGGTGGAGAGATATTACACTAAGCAAGTAAAGTAAAAATTAGCTAACGGTTGTAGTTCTAGTTATTAAAAGGTATGGCGAATTATGATCCAACGAGTTACTTTTACCCCTAAGGGAAGACTTGACAGGGGCGTGTTTTAACCAACCTACCTTTCCACGGTAATTTTAACGACATCCACGGGTGCCAACTCCCAATTGCGGTGTTAAGATCGAACAACTCTCACTCAACACCCTATGTGAAGTTAATTAATTTTCCTTTAGAAACCGATTAACCCAACATGATTACGCTCTTAGAGTCGCTCGAACAACGATGACAAACCTTTGTATTGGAAACGGTCCTAACAACTAGGCGAATCTACATAACGATCCCAAAACCCCTTTTCCCACATCTCACCGCAAAATGCATTTATAATTCGACGTGTGTGACGATGGACTAGATGATCGATCTAATTCAAAGGCGTTTAAAATAAGTTTTAGGGCGTGGATTAATCATTAAAACATTATATTACGTGCTACACAACTCCCGTTTAATCCCCTTTGTATGCGTTTTACTCGTTTTACATAATTCGACTATACGTGACGTTTAGCTATTCATTTTGGCGATAATAACGGAATGATTAACGGAAATTATATTAACGATTTAAAAGTAAAAGCGAATTCATTTTTTTTTATAAGTACATATATATATTTATATATATAGATATATAGTTATATAGCTAATAATATATATAAGTGCATAAAAGTAAATATACTATATATATATATATAAGTGCGTAAAAGTAAATACGTAAGTAAATGCGTAAAAGTATATATATATATATATATATATATATATATATATATATATATATAAGTGCGTAAATAAAATGCGTAAGTAAAATGCGTAAAAGTAAATAAAAATCAAAACAACGAACTGTTGATAATTATACTATTACAACGGTATTTTAACATATATATATATATATATACGGCCCGAATAAGATAAAAAGAAGAGGGAAGAAAACGGAAATAGATCTATATATATATAAAATTACCCGATTAATTTGTTGATTCGAGATCGTAGTCTTCCGGATATTACAACGACTACAAGATCACCGAGCTACCGATAATTTAAAGCATTACAACGATACTACTACTATGCTAAATTATTTCCGGCATAATGCCGTTATTAAAACTAAAAGAAAGAAATGAGGGGATAGAGATATATATACGCAATGTATATATAAAATGGTGCATCTCATCTCGGCTCTGAATGCTTCCTTATATAGAAAATGTCAAGGGGCCGGACCAGTCCGGGTAAGGGCGGACCAGTCCGGTGCAATGATTATGTCCACCAATTTGATCACTCAAGATGTGATCGTATATATAATTATAATTATAATTATATATAACTTATAAAATTCATATCTCGAGTTCTGGATCTCCAAAAATCATGATTCAAGAGGCATCGGAAAACTCTCGGGAAAATCTACAACTTTCATGAAGGACACTTCTTCAGAAAACGTCGTTTTGATGGGTCATTCGTATGTCGTGTCGTTTTCGGGATTTTTACTATTACGAATCGATTAGCCACTTGGTCATAACTTGAGTTGTAGACCTCCAATTAACATGATTCAAAATGCGTTGGAAAGCTCTATCAAAGATCTACAACTTTCATTAAGGCCACCTCTTCAGAAAATGCCGTTTTAATGGGCCATTGGTTCGTCGAAGATATAAATCGTTAGTGACACTACGAACCACCGATCCACTTCGACCTTTTGCTCTGTGGCACACTCTTATATCCCCATAAACACCTCTTTTAAGCCTCAAAACGTGTCGTTACTCGGGATTTTGGTTAACCTATAATTCTGCAATTAACTACCAAAATACCAAACGTAAATCCGACACGACACACCGGTTACTAAACCGGTACAAAAACTATAAAAACACGCTAAAAATACGATATTTTATATAATAATAACTACTACTAACATATTTAGATGAAACATAGGAATTAATGACTCGAATCGATATAAAAATACTAAAATGATATCGAAGCGGGTTGAAAAGTTATAAAAATAACGGTGAATTTTTCCGTTATCACAACCCCCCACTTAGCTTTTGGTCGTCCCGAACAAAATAAGCGATAAAATAAAATGAATGAGGAAAAATTCACGAAGATAAGATATGAATGACAATCGGATGATGCAACCATTCGAATCATAACCACACTTAACCGCAATATAAATGTATAACAGAGTGAGTGTGTGACAAGCCTTTTCAATTTCCACTATCCTCTCTTGAATAAATCAAGCAAACGCACAAACATCCATTCAGACAGTCCTAATGACTTTTCTAGGTATAGCGATATGATTCCACACAAAGTCCTCCGTGTACTTATTAGGATAATCCCTAAAGCATATCATTTAGTTTATCTTTGAGGATAGTGAGAAGATAACTAAGTTTTCAACCAACTTTTTCTTTTCTTTTCTATTTTTTTTCTTTTTTCTTTTCAAAGAATACTAACATATCCGAACTCATTGCCAAAATCGACTATCTTGCAAGCATCATGAGGTGAGATCGAATACATTAATACCTATCTAACTTTTTTTTTTTTTTTTTTTTTTTCACATGTATAGTATATGCCCTCATTCCTAGCAATAGGATGTTTCGTGATAACACCCTAGCTAGACTACAATCATCAGGCAATCGGGAGCTTTTAAACCTCATAGTGATATAGGACGTTTCGTGATAACGCCCTACCGCACTCAAATCATTGGTAGCTACAACCGACATATATATAGTTTATCTTATTTTGACATTCTTTCTATCACATTCAAACCTTCAGATATTCACAGTACACGTTCAAAAGTTAGGTACTAAGTTACTGCAAGTCTCTCTAGGATAATCACTAGGATACTGAATGGATACAGTTTAAAATTTTCGCTTCAATATCAAAGGCTTACGTGAAGGAATTCATGTTACACAAATAAATTTGGGGTTAAAATGCACTTATGGTTCAAATTAGTTATACATATCAAATTGATCATTACATCTTCAAATCCATGAAATATATACCTTATACAATTCATTTTAATCAACTAAATAATGTTGAAAAATCAAAAACTAAAGGATTTAACCTTTAATGCCATTTCTAAACCAATCACGACTCTACTACCCCCACTTACGAACTTGCATTATCCTTTAAAACATAGTGAATGAGATAGAGAGGAAGACTTAGCTTATAAACCTGGCGAGAAAAGTGCTACGAATCCCGTGAATGACCATGAGAAAGCACATCCCGAATCCCTATACAAAACAACCAAAACAAAGCAAACACGGGACATGGTCCTCGTGCCAAAATATGAAATAGGGATATGGGAATAATAAGATAATGGCATTGTCACGTCGAGAAAATTCGATAGGCAATATATAGCACATCGCATAATGACTTTAGATGGAAAAATAACCCACACGGGTAAAGCACGTAACATCTAAGCATATACGTATCACATGAGCATATATCATAGTCAAGTCAGCTATTCCTAGATTCATTTTTTATTACACACAGTCACACAGTTTTATTAAGGTGGGAATACTCACCACTATACTACAACGACCAGAAATTTGAAACAGACTAGATCATAAAATGAAATGTGTGAAAGAGTATTGAGTCTTTTATACCCAGATCCTCAAGGATTAAATAACCTAAGTCCAAGAAATGATACATTTGAATTTTTATCTTTTTTCTCCATCGGGATTTTCGGATAACCACCTAATCATTCCCTCTTAATGAAATTCAAACATTCATCCTGAGACTTGGTTGTGCTTTGTGTTCATTCTTCATACCGATTCTACATCTCATTAAAACTAGTCTCATCCAAATTATCTTTATTATTATTATCGGGCTGCCTCCCGGTAGCGCTTTTGTTTAACGTCGTTCGCTCGACGGAGACTCAGAAACGATTTATTAAGGCTCGGGATCAGTCAAATGCACAATCTCAAGAGCCTCATCGAATGGTAACTTCTTATACTTTTTAGAGGCGAAGGCCGTTCGTGATGAGCGTTCCATGCTTCGGATGTGTTACCTCGATGGCTCCTGAGAGTGGCTTCGTAATCATGTATATGGTCGACCACCTTGACTTAAGTTTGCCTTGAAATAAATGGAGGCGAGTATTATAGAAAAGGACCTCATCACCTACGCTGAAAATACGAGGTTTGATCAACTTATCATGAAGCAATTTGGTCTTTTCTTTATATTTCGCGAACAATCGTAAGCTTGAAGGCGAAACTCATCTAACTCATTTAAGCTGGGCCATCCTTCTTTCACCGATTAATCGTCATCCATATTTAGATTCTTAATCGCCCAATAGGCCTTATGCTCTAACTCTACGGGGAGATGGCGAGGCTTTGCCAAAAACAAGCATGTAGGGTGACATACCTATTGGTGTCTTGAACGCATGATTCGGTGTGCCCAAAGCGCATCATCTAACTTCTTTGACCAATCCTTAAGGTTAGAATTTCTGTCTTCTCCAAGATTCTTTTAATTCCTCGATTGGACACCTCTACTTGGCCACTAGTCCAGGGATGGTAGGCGGTTCTAACTTATGAGTGACCCCGTGCTTCATTAAAAGCTTATTGAAATCTCTATTAGCAAAGTGACTTCCATTATCACCGATTATTGCTCGAGGTATTCCATACCGGGATATAATATGTTTCTTAAGAAATTTTATGACTACATGTTTGTCGTTAGTAGGTGAAGCAATTGCCTCAACCCACTTTGAAACGTAATCACTGGCGACAAGAATGTATCGATTCCCAAAAGAAGCGGATATGGTCCCATGAAGTCTAATCCCCATATATCAAATACTTCACACACTAATATCGGTTTTAGGGCATCTCATTTCTCCTGGAAATCCTTCTGAGCGTTGACAAAGCGTCACACATCTTAACATAAGCATATGCATCCTTGAAAATAGTAGGCCAATAGAACCCACTTTGTAACACCTTTAATGCTTTGTTATCTCGCCCAGAAGTGGCCACCGGCCTCTTTATCATGGCGTAACGAGAGAATACTCACTATCTCTTTGTCATCAACACATCTTCTCGAGGATTCCATCAAGACATAGCCTAAAAAGTAAGGGATCTTCCCACACATATCGGTTTACCTCACTAAAAACTTTTTTCTGGTTTTCATCAAACTCGGGATCTACAAATCCACACTCGTAATAATTAACAAAGGTGCATACCAAGGGTTCCCATTCTTTCCTCTCTGCAGAAGTTTCCTCTCTTAACCGGGAGCATCGTATCCATACGAACAAGCGCTCATCCCGAAAATGATCATCAATTTCAACCCTAATAGAGTGTTTCTTGTCTCCCTGTTCCATCCTACTGAGGTGGTCAGCTACTACGTTCTCACACCCCTTTCGATTCTTAATTTCTACATCGAACTCTTGAAGTAGTAAAATCCATCTTAACAAGCGTGGTCTTGCATCCTTCTTGGCAAATAGATATCTCAACGCAGCATGGTCAGTGTGAACTATGACTTTCGATCCAACCAAGTATGACCGGAACTTATCGAAAGCAAAAACAACAGCTAAAAGTTCCTTTTCAGTTGTGGCATACTTTTGTTGAGCCGAGTTCATGGTATGACTCGCATAGTAGATAGGGCGAAACAACTTGTCAATCTTCGACCTAGGACGACTCCTACAAACATAATCACTCGCATCACACATCACTTGAACCCCTTAGACCAATCAGGTGCTACTAAGATAGGAGCCGAAGGAAGAAGTTTCTTAAGGGTTGAAAAGCATCTAGGCATGCCGCATCAAAAACACAGGGGCTCCCTTCATCAATTGAAGAGTAAGAGGTCTAGCAATGTGGAAAAACACTGGAATGAATCTACGATAAAACTCTGCATGTCCCAAGAATGAGCGTAGAGTCTTGATTAAGTAGGCATAGGAAGCTTAGAAATTACCTCTATTTTTGCTCTATCGACCTCTATTCCTTTCCCCGATACCTTATGTCCTAAAACAATTCCCTCGATTACCATGAAATGACACTTTTCCCAATTTAAAACCAAGTTTGTCTCTTCACAACGCAAGCACCTTATCAATGTTCGACAAACACTCATCAAAAGTATCACCAAAAACACTAAAGTCATCCATAAAAACTTCCATGAAATGCTCTATCATATCAAAGAAAGATGGCCATCATGCATCATTTGGAATGTCGCGGGTGCATTACACAACCCAAACGGCATTCTTCTAAATGCAAAAGTGCCATATGGACATGTGAAAGTAGTTTTATCCTGGTCATGTATATCGATGTGAATTTGATAATAGCCACTAAAACCATCCAAAAGCGATAAAATGCATGACCACTTAGACGCTCTAGCATTTGATCAATAAAGGGTAGGGAAAATGATCTTTCCTAGTCTTATCATTTAGCATGCGAAAATCAATACAAACCCCGTGACCAAGAACTAAGCAGTAGGAATAGGCACACCTTTTCATTAAGCTCAATTGTAATGCCTCCTTTCTTTAGGCACGACTGCGTGGGGCTCACCCATTCACTGTCGGAGATTGCGTAGATTATCCCTAACTCAAGCATCTTTACCACGTCTTTCCTCACCACCTCTTGCATATGTGGGTTTAGTCATCTCTGAAACTGCCTGACCGGCTTGGCATCTTCTTCCAGAATGATCTTGTGCTTGCAGATATCAGCACTGATCCCTTTTATGTCAACCATCTTCCATCCGAAGGCCTTTTTGTGTTTTTTCAGAACGTGGATCAACTTAGCTTCTCGCAAAGCGGTTAGTGCGAGATGAAACAATAAAGAGAAGTAATTCATCAGTTCTAAAAACACATACTTTAAATGCTTAGGAAGTGGCTTCAACTCCGGATCAAGAGGTGGTTCCTCGATTGACGGCTTTGGCAACTTGCGGTCAAACCGAGCTCTAGCTTCTTATTCGACTTGCGTCAACAAAAGGAGTTGCCTCCAAATGATATACGAACTCTCATTTTGTGGATCATCATCCTCTGCGGTGCTTGACTTCATCAAGCATTCTTCCATTGGTTCTTGGTATCCCTGCGCAGTTAGTGCGCTCCACAATACAAGGATATAAAGCATCACGAGAAAAACAATCACTCTTTTCATCATTAGGATGCTTCATCGCCTTATACACATTTATGGCTACACTCTCTTTCCCGACTCGTAGTATAATTTCTCCCTCTTAACGTCTATCAAGGTCTCTCCTGTGTTCAAGAAAGGCCGACCTAACAAAAGTGGGGTTTTATAATCCATATCCATATCTAAAACTACAAAGTCAACGGGAAAACAAACTTGTCTACCCGCACCAACACATCTTGACTACCCCAGAGGTTTCTAATGAGACCTATCTCGCCATCTGTAAGGTCATTTCTGTTGGCTCTAATGCTCCCAATCCCAATTTCTCATAAACTCCTCTAGGCATCAGGCTCTGAAGCCCCTAGATCACATAGCACATTTTTAAACACAGTTTCTCCAATGGTAATTGGGATGGTAAAGCTACCTCTATCCTGTAACTTGGGAGGTATCTTATTCTCAAAGATTGCGAACATTCCCCACTCAAATGCACCATCTGTTGCATCTTCTCCTTACTCGACAACATTCCTTTTAGAAACTTAAAGTATGGGGAATGCTCAAAATTGCCTCTAATAGGGAATATTCACCTCTACCTTCCTTAAAAGATTCAGAAATTTTGCTCGACACAGGTGGGATGTCCTTCTGGTTCCCTTAGGAGGATAGGGTAAAGTATTAACATCAAAATCGGGGGGAGGAGGAGGAATTTCTTTTTTTTCTTACCTCTTTCTTTAGGCGGTGAGGCTTCTTCTTCTTTGATGTCCAAGACCACATAGTCTTTCTTGGTCTTTGCCCCTTCCAATGCTTTCTTATTTGCCTCGACCAAAGCCTTTTTCGTGGCTTCCAATTCTTTCCTCATTGCTTCCATTCTCTGCTTGATATTGCCAGTCTCTAAATCTTGATCTCGACTTCATCATACATAGCTCCTTCACATCCAAGCTGCTTTCTCTTTCGGCTTTCTCGGTTTCGCCTCTTGACCCACAATTCTTTCTTTTTTGTCACTCGGCCCGACCTCTTTACCACTTCGTGTGAACACACAGCATTCACATCCTTTGGGTTCCTTTCGGTGTTACTCGGGAGTCCACCACTTAGATTTGTCTTGAGTGTCGGTTATTTGACCTACTTGGGTCTCCAAGTTTCGAATGGCGAATGTGTGACCACTTTTGCTCTATAGCATTCTTATTTAACTCGAAACATTCTGTCTAATTTCTCCAGGAGTATCTCGGTGGCCATCTTTTGAACACCAGAATTGTTTGGTTGTTGATTGCTTTGATTATTCAGTGCGGATGAGCGTTTGGATGTTGATAGGTGCGAAGTATTACTTCTCAAAGATGGTGGCTCACTTGCCGATCGATTGTTTTCTTGACCACGATTACGATTCCACCTTGATTTTGATTCCAATATGAACTCGATTTTCTTCTTTGTCCTTGTGGTCGAGACGTGGATTTCGATTATTACGATAATAGCCTCGGTTTTGATTACGGTATGAACTGCAGTTCGGGGATTACGATTCCAAGGTCGGTTGTATGAGCTTTGGTTTTGCCTAAAGTCTTGATTTCGATTATTGTTTCTATTCCAATTCGATTCTTTCGATTCCAACCTTGTCCAACATAATTCACATCATATTGTTGTGAACCATCATTCATACCATAATCCAATTGTGGCCCTTGATGATTATTAAGGTTTTGATTCCTTTATTGTTTGGCCAAACTCTTTGCCGATTCATATCCATCTCGTCCCATCGCATAGACATTCATTATTTGTTGGTCATTCCGATTGCGGTTGTTGTTGTCTTGGAGTAGGTGTCAATCGTTGTGGATAAGTGGATTTTTCAATGATGCACATTCTATGGCGTAATGTCCACCTCCACAGAGTTGGCAGCGATGTGTCTTCTTTCTTTCTGACTCCATTCGGTCCATCTTTAGTACCATTTCTTGCATCTTGTCATGCATGGTGATGAGCGAAAAATTCACCCACTAAAAATACATTTATAAAGACTCGCACTTAATGTGGGTAAACTAACTCTCTGGCTGGCGAGTGTCGGTCGATTGCTAGGATAGCTCTGAGAGTGCGAGGTCGTCCCAAGAGAAATGTGGTTGTGAGTACCAAAGCGAACGTGATTCTTAGTCTAGGCGATCAAAGTTTTAAGTGGAGTGATTTATACTAATGCGAAAAATAAAGATTATTCTAACGAAATTAACTAGGTGATTAAAAAGCATAGCCGAGCCATGATCCAACAGGTTATCTCCCCACAGGAAAAACTTGATAAGGAGTGTGTTTTATCTGATTCGGTTCATAAGATATTCACGGGTGTCAACTTTTTATTCTTGCGTTAAGATCTGAACAGCTCTCACTTAACCCCCACACTAGGTTTATTAACCCTCCCTTTAGAGAGCTAACTCGCCTAACATGGTTGACCGGAATAAAAAGCCGTTGAAAAACCTCACAAAAACATAATTTTAACGTATCACTTAGGTTGCCAACCTAACGATTAAGACTATGGTTTAGTGATTTTAAAACATGTTTCACACATCTCGTAAAAATACGAATCTCACTTAAGCATAGTCCAGATCTGTCACTTAGATTGTCAATCTAACAATCAGGACTATAATTAGTGATATCCATATCTCACATCTCACCGCAAAATACATTTATAAGCTCGATGTAACCGTGAACAAAGTTGTCAATTTTATTCAAAGTTAATAAAATGATCAAAACAAGTTTAAAACATGAGTTTATCATACGAACGTTTAATTTAAGCACACACAACTCCCATCTCGTCTCCCGAGGGTTAATTTCACCCGTTTTCACATAATTCGGCTATACAACGTTTAACTACTCATATTAATGAAAATAACAACGAAAATAACAAAACGAAAGAAAACAAAACGAAAAAGATAACTACCGATATATAGATATACGTATAGATATATATATAGATATATATATAGATATAGATATATATATATAGTATAATATATAAATATATATTTATACTAATTGCGTAAAAGTAAAAGAAAGCAATAAAAGACGGAAACGAAATTATATTAAAACGATAACTAGTCGGGTTATTACACCGACATTATAACTACATATATATCTAATTTATAGGCCCCTCAAAACATAAATAAAAGAAGGGAAAAGATGAAAGGAGGTTGGGGAAGAAGAGGGGCAAAAGGTCTCTCTGCATGTGCTCTGTATATATAGAAAATGTTGAGGAGCCGGATCGATCCGAAATTGTGCCGGATCGATCCGAGATCATCATCACTAATCATTACAGTAGTAACATGCAGCACATGCAGCGGGAATATAATTATATATAATTATATATTAAACTTCTAAAATTCATATCTCGAGTTGTAGACCTCCAAAAATCATGATTCAAACGTCATTAGAAAGCTCTCGGAAAACTCTACAACTTTCATCAAGGACTCTTCTTCAGAAAACGTCATTTTGATGAGCCATTTGTATTACCGGTCTTTTCGAATTTTCCTAATACAAATCAATTAGCCACTTGACCACCATTTGAGTTGTAGAAATCCGATTGACTTGATTCAAAATCCATTGGAAAGCTTTCTTGAAGATATACAACTTTCATGAAGGATTCTTTTTCAGAAAACGCCGTTTTGATGAGCCATTCGTATGTCGTGTCGTTTTCGGGATTTTTACTATTACGAATCGATTAGCCACTTGGTCATAACTTGAGTTGTAGACCTCCAATTAACATGATTCAAAATGCGTTGGAAAGCTCTATCAAAGATCTACAACTTTCATTAAGGCCACCTCTTCAGAAAATGCCGTTTTAATGGGCCATTGGTTCGTCGAAGATATAAATCGTTAGTGACACTACGAACCACTGATCCACTTGACCTTTTAAGCTTGTGGCACACTCTTATATCCCTAAAAATACCTCTTTTAGGCCTCAAAACGTGTCATTACTCGGGATTTTGGTTAACCTATAATTCTGCAATAAACCACCAAAATACCAAACGTAAATCCGACACGACACTCCGGTTACTAAACCGGTACAAAAACTAATAAAAACTTCTAAAAACACGATATTTTACATAATAGTTACTACTTATATATTTTTATGAAACTTAGGAATTAAAGACTCGAAATGATACAAAAATACTCGAAATGATATCAGAAACGGGTTGAAAAGTTATAAAAATAACGGTGAATTTTTCCGTTATCACAACCCCCCACTTAGTTTTTGGTCGTCCTCGAACAAAATAAGCGATAAAATAAAATGAATGAGGAAAAATTCATGAAGATAAGATATGAATGACAATCAGATTATGCAACCATTCGAATCATGACTACACGTTAACCACAATATAAATGTATAACAGAGTGTGTGTGTGACAAGCCTTTTCAATTTCCACTATCCTCTCTTGAATAAATCAAGCAAACGCACTAGTATCCATTCGAGACAATCCTAACAACTTTCCTAGGTATAAGCGATATGATTCCACACAAAGTCCTTACGTGTACTTATTAGGATAATCCCTAAAGCATATCATTCGATTTATACTTGGGGATAGTCAGGAAGATAATTTTTATTTTTATTTTTTTATTATTTTTTTTTTAATGTGTAGCATATGCCTCATTCCCAAGCAATAGGATGTTTCGTGATAACACCCTATTTGGACTACTATCATCAGACAATCGGGAGCTTTTAAACCTCGTAGTGATATAGGACGTTTCGTGATAACGCCTACCGCACTCAAATCATTGGTAGCTACAACCGACATATAGATAGCTCACTTATTTTGATATTCTTTCTATCACATTCAAACCTTCAGATATTCACAGTACACGTTTAGAAATTAGGTACTAAGTTACTACTATCTCTAGGATAAACCACTAGAATACTGAATGGATACAGTTTAAAATTTTCGCTTCAATATCAAAGGCTTATGTGAAGGAATTCATGTTACACAAATAAATTTAGGCTAAAATGCACTTACGGTTCAAATTAGTTATACATATCTAAATTGATCATTACATCTTTAAATTCATGAAATATATACCTTATACAGATTATTTTAATCAACTAAATAATGCTCGAAAAAGATCAAAAACTAAGGGTTTAAACACTTACGCCATTACTAAACCAACCACGCCTCTACCCCCACTTACGATTTTGCATTATTCTCGAGAGATAGAAAGACTTAGGTGATAGATGCGGCGGAAAGGTGCTATCGAATCGTGAATGTGACCATGAGAAAGCACGTCCCGAATCCCTGTACTAAAACAACCAAAACAAAGCCAACACGGGACATGGTCCTCGTGCCAAAATATGCAATAGGGATATGGGAATAATAAGATAATGGCCCTGTCACGTCAGAAAATTCGATAGGCAATATAATAGCTTTAGATGGAAAAATAACCATACTGGTAAAGCACAGAACATCTAAGCATACACGTATCATAGAGAGTATCACATGATCATATATCGTAGTCATGTCAGCTATTCCTAGATTCATTTTTATTACACACAATTTTATTAAGGTGGGAATACTCACCACTATACAACAACGACCAGAAATTTGAAATAGACTAGATTATAAAATGAAATGTGTGAAAGAGTATTGAGTCTTTTATACCCAGATCCTCAAGGGTTCAATAACCTAAGTCCAAGAAATGATACATTTGAATTTTTATCTTTTTCTCCATCGGGATTTTCGGATAACCACCTAATCATTCCCTCTTAATGAAATTCAAACATTCATCCTAAGACTTGGTTGTGCTTTCATTATGATCATTCATTTTACAGATTCTACATTTCATTTAGACTAGTCTTATTCAAATTATTATTATTATCGGGCTGCCTCCCGGTAGCGCTTTTGTTTAACGTCGTTGGCTCGACAGGTTGACTCTAAACAGACTCAATCAACCAAAATCCGAACTCAAGAAGATCAATAGCTTAAGAAAAATTAACAAAGCGAGAACCATCGAAATTAAATTGTCTAGAACGCACTACCTCGTTTGGCTCTCGATGCTACCTCCTCCCAACCGTCGAACCTTCTTTTATCACTGTCGAACCATCTTCTTTTGAAAATCACCATAAAGCTCATCCATCGGGAGTACACAAAAGTGGACCATGAGAAAATTTATCCTCACAGAGTGGATAGTAGTCCGGGGGTGATATATCAACTTTTACCAACTCTCCCAAAGTGGCTTTACTAAAGATGGCCAATCAATCTCTCGCTCCTCTAACTCTGTCATCTCCAAATCTTGCACTTTTTCTTTGCAAAGTGAATTATCAACCTTATTCTCAACTGAACTTCTTGATGATAACCTCATCATCATCCCTAAACACCTTACATGTCTCGCTCTTTCACATACCTCACTAATTCAATCAATTGCCCCACCTTGTCTTGAAGACTTCTTATGGCGGAGTCAGTACTTACCTTGAACTCCTGCATGTCCAACAGTCGCTCTTCCAAGATCTGGTTCAATCGCTCGAGTTGCTCTATTTGTTGTCGGTGAATTCTTCTTGTGGCATGGGGAAAAGCGATCGTATTGACTTTGATTCATCGGAGGTGAGTAGTAGTCCTCTTGCCATTCCGGATAATCGATCGGTGGTGAACTGTTGAAGCTATCAACGCGTCTTTGAGTATGAACACCGTAATCTGATAAGCACCAGGGTTAGGACAACCCCTCGTAATATGGTGGCTCATTACTCGAATAACCATAATTATGGTCCTGGTATGCACTAGGGCACTGATAATTCCATGAACCTTGGTTATTCTGCTGTTGATATTGAGGCTCAGACACGAACTGTTGTTGATATGGTTGGTAGGGGTATTGTTGTTCAGCTGAGTAGTTTTGATTGAAAAATCCATCCATTTAAGCTCAATGCAAGATCTCGAAAACAACAATAAAACAATAAAAATTTTTTTTTTTCGCTTTTTTTTTTTTCAGTAAACACACGATATTTAGACCCTCAAAAAGTTATGGTTGCCGAAGGCCCTAATCCCAGATTTTAGCCGGACTTACAAGATATCACCCTCCGAAGAGGCTAAGTACCAAAGTCGTATTCAAACCGAGTTCAGGACAATATCACTTCAGCATCCATAGCTCTTTGTCGACATCTAAATAAAACAAGAAAATAAAAACCTAGGCCCAAGCCTTCGGTTCACTTACAAGATATCACAACAATATCACACATTTCCCCGGCAACGGCGCCAATTTTTTTGATGAGCGAAAAATTCACCCACTAAAAATACATTTATAAAGACTACTTAATCGTGGGTAAACTAACTCTCTGGCGGCAGAGTACCAGGTCGATTGCTAGGATAGCTACAGAGAGTACGAGGTCGTCCCAAGAGAAATGTGGTTGTGAGTACCAAAGCGAACGTGATTCTTAGTCTAGGCGATCAAAGTTTTAAGTGGAGTGATTTATACTAATGCGAAAAATAAAGATTATTCTAACGAAATTAACTAGGTGATTAAAAGCATAGCCGAGCCATGATCCAACAAAGGTTATCTCCCACGGGAAAAACTTGATAAGGAGTGTGTTTTATCGATTCGGTTCATAAGATATTCACGGGTGTCAACTTTTTATTCTTGCGTTAAGATCTGAGAACGACTCTCACTTAACCCCACACTAGGTTTATTAACCCTCCCTTTAGAGAGCTAACTCGCTTTAACATGGTTGACCGGAATAAAAGCCGTTGAAAAACCTCACAAAAACATAATTTTAACGTATCACTTAGGTTGCCAACCTAACGATTAAGACTATGGTTTAGTGATTTTAAAACATGTTTCACACATCTCGTAAAAATACGAATCTCACTTAAGCATAGTCCAGATCTGTCACTTAGATTGTCAATCTAACAATCAGGACTATAATTAGTGATATCCATATCTCACATCTCACCGCAAAATACATTTAAAAGCTCGATGTAACCGTGAACAAAGTTGTCAATTTTATTCAAAGTTAATAAAATGATCAAAACAAGTTTAAAACATGAGTTTATCATACTTAACGTTTAATTTAAGCACACACAACTCCCATCTCGTCTCCCGAGGGTTAATTTCACCCGTTTTCACATAATTCGGCTATACAACGTTTAACTACTCATATTAATGAAAATAACAACGAAAATAACAAAACGAAAGAAAACAAAACGAAAAAGATAACTACCGATATATAGATATACGTATAGATATATATATAAATATATATAGATATAGATATATATATATAGTATACGTATATAAATATATATTTATACTAATTGCGTAAAAGTAAAAGAAAGCAATAAAAGACGGAAACGAAATTATATTAAAACGATAACTAGTCGGGTTATTACACCGACATTATAACTACATATATATCTAATTTATAGGCCCCTCAAAACATAAATAAAAGAAGGGAAAAGATGAAAGGAGGTTGGGGAAGAAGAGGGGCAAAAGGTCTCTCTGCATGTGCTCTGTATATATAGAAAATGTTGAGGAGCCGGATCGATCCGAAATTGTGCCGGATCGATCCGAGATCATCATCACTAATCATTACAGTAGTAACATGCAGCACATGCAGCGGGAATATAATTATATATAATTATATATTAAACTTCTAAAATTCATATCTCGAGTTGTAGACCTCCAAAAATCATGATTCAAACGTCATTAGAAAGCTCTCGGAAAACTCTACAACTTTCATCAAGGACTCTTCTTCAGAAAACGTCATTTTGATGAGCCATTTGTATTACCGGTCTTTTTCGGAATTTTCCCTAATACAAATCAATTAGCCACTTGACCACCATTTGAGTTGTAGAAATCCGATTGACTTGATTCAAAATCCATTGGAAAGCTTTCTTGAAGATATACAACTTTCATGAAGGATTCTTTTTCAGAAAACGCCGTTTTGATGAGCCATTCGTATGTCGTGTCGTTTTCGGGATTTTTACTATTACGAATCGATTAGCCACTTGGTCATAACTTGAGTTGTAGACCTCCAATTAACATGATTCAAAATGCGTTGGAAAGCTCTATCAAAGATCTACAACTTTCATTAAGGCCACCTCTTCAGAAAATGCCGTTTTAATGGGCCATTGGTTCGTCGAAGATATAAATCGTTAAATGACACTCTGAACCACCGATCCACTTGACCTTTAAGCTTGTGGCACACTCTTATATCCTAAAAATACCTCTTTTAGGCCTCAAAGCGTGTCATTACTACGGGATTTTGGTTAACCTATAATTACGCAATAAACCACCAAAATACCAAACGAAATCCGACACGACACTCCGGTTACTAAACCGGTACAAAAACTAATAAAAACTTCTAAAAACACGATATTTTACATAATAGTTACTACTTATATATTTTTATGAAACTTAGGAATTAAAGACTCGAAATGATACAAAAATACTCGAAATGATATCAGAAACGGGTTGAAAAGTTATAAAAATAACGGTGAATTTTTCCGTTATCACATGGCAGATTCTCGATCGAGTTCCTCTTTCAAATGACTTTACACTTTCCATTGGGGCTTTCTTCTTCTTTTCGCTCGATCCCCATTGTCCTTCTCCATCACGCATTTTCTATCTGTCTCATTGCTTGTTCGGTGGTAGATTCATAATATCTCCGCCGCTTGCAAAGATTCGACTTGTTTTGGTCCATCGGCTCTAAGGCCCTGAATAATATAATAACTTGCTCCATTTGTAGAAAAACCGTGTGGGGGCATCTTTTAGCAACCCCTAAATCTTTCATAAGTCTCTTTTAGTGTCTCTCCTCGAGACCATCAAACGAAGAGATCTCTTCTTTCAGATCTAAAATCTTTGCCGGAGGAAGTACTTTTTCAGAATACTCGTTACGTCACCCACGTATGTAACGAGTCATTTGGTAAAGAGTCGTACCAATCCTTAGCAGCTCCTCTTAATGCAAACGGAAAAACTATTAATTTTACCGCCTCATCACTCACCCCGTTATATTTCATTGTCCCACGAGATCCTGGAGAAAGTGATCCGAGAAAGTCGCTCGGGTTCTCGATCGACTTCTATGGAACAAGGCATGTTCCCCTAACATGTTCAAAATATTTTGCTTAATATCCATGTTATTTGCATTAATTGGGGTACCCTAATTGGGTTGTGTCCTATAACTTCTGTGGGGTAGTAGCGTAATCTCGACAAACCTCGATCCATGTGCTTGCCGAGCCATCGGCCGGCGAGGAGGTGGATTATACGGGTTATACGGGTTTTGGAACCCTGTTGATTTCCTTGATTCTCCAAAGATCCGCGATGACTCGATTTACCGTCTCTTGGTCTAATTCAGTCGAAGTCCTGTGTATCCCGAGCATCTTGTCTACTACTGTATTGTCCAATCCTCGGCCTCGATTAAAGCGTGCAGATCCCAACCGCCGTAGCCTGTGTTGTCTTCTCTCAGTGGTTCATGACGAGGGGTCCTCGGTGGAGTTTGCAAAGGTACTGTTGCATTACCACCAGTAGTGGTTGAGGTTTGCCCCTGTAGAGTCTGTTAATCATTGGGATCCTTACCGTTTTTTCTAGTTATTATATCGTCCATTTCTGCAGAGGAATTAGAAAGTGATCTTTCTAATGTCTCTCTTCTTCAAACAAAGGGTTCGGACTAGCGACTAGGATTTCTCCTCGGCGCCGATCGCTTTATGACGTGCGTAAGCTTCGATTTCTTCGATGGGTTCGATGAGAGGTTCTTTAGAACTTCGAGTCATAAACCAGTACGAACACCAACACCTAAATCACGAGGTTTCGGGATTTTTTTTTTTATGCTTCCGCAGAGTGGAATTCACCGAGAATCCATCACCCAACCTCGATGATAAAAGCGAGAAAAAGGATATGAAAGCAGTAGTAGAACAAAAACCTATCTACGAAAAACTTGATAACAAAAACTAAAATAAAAACGACTAAAGCCAGGCTTTGGTCAACTTACAAGATATCAAACGTAGTATTCCCGCAACGGCGCCAAAAATTCTTGATAGCGGAATAACTAATCGCTAACTTTAACCGATGAGAGTATCGAATCAACAAAGTAGTATAGTGATAGCAAGGTCGAATCCACAGGGAACAACGTTTAAGTACCAAAGTCGACGTAGAACTTAGTTTAGGTCAAGATTGCGGTGGAGAGATATTACACTAGTGCGAAAGTAAAAATTAGCTAACGGTTGTAGTTCTAGTTATTAAAAGGTATAGCCGAATTATGATCCAACGAGTTACTTTTACCCCTAAGGGAAGACTTGACAGGGAGCGTGTTTTAACCAACCTACCTTTCCACAGTAATTTTAACGACATCCACGGGTGCCAACTCCTAATTCTGGTGTTAAGATCTGAACAACTCTCACTCAACACCCTATGTGAAGTTAATTAATTTTCCCTTTAGAAAACCGATTAACCCAACATGATTACGCTCTTAGAGTCGCTCGAACAACGATGACAAACCTTTGTATTGGAAACGGTCCTAACAACTAGGCCGAATCTACACAACGATCCCAAAACCCCTTTTCCCACATCTCACCGCAAAATGCATTTATAAGTTCGACGTGTGTGACAGTGGACTAGATGATCAGTCTAATTCAAAGACGTTTAAAATAAGTTTTAGGACGTGGATTAATCATTAAAACATTATATTACGTGCTACACAACTCCCGTTTAATCCCCTTTGTATGCTTTTTCTCGCTTTTACATAATTCGACTATAAATGCACGTTTAGCTATTCATTTTGGCGATAATAACGGAATGATTAACGGAAATTATATTAACGATTTAAAAGTAAAAGCGAATTCATTTTTTTATAAGTACATATATATATTTATATATATAGATATATAGTTATATAGCTAATAATATATATAAGTGCATAAAAGTAAATATACTATATATATATATAAGTGCGTAAAAGTAAATACGTAAGTAAATGCGTAAAAATATATATATATATATATATATATATATATATATATATATATATATATATATATATATATATATATATATAAGTGCGTAAATAAAATGCGTAAGTAAAATGCGTAAAAGTAAATAAAAATCAAAACAACGAACTCATTGATAATTATACTATTACAATGGTATTTTAACATATATATATATATATATATATATATATATATATATATATATATATATATATATATATACGACCCGAATAAGATAAAAAGAAGAGGGAAGAAAGCGGAAATAGATCTATATATATATAAAATTACCCGACACAATTGTTGATTAGAGATCGTAGTCTTTCCGGATATTACAACGACTACTACAAAGATCACCGAGCTACCGATAATTTCGAAGCATTACAACGATACTACTCTATGCTAAATTATTTCCGGCATAATGCCGATTACTAAAACTAAAAGAAAGAAATGAGGGGATAGATATATATACGCAATGTATATATAAAATGGTGCATCTCATCTCGGCTCTGAATGCTTCCTTATATAGAAAATGTCAAGGGCCGGACCAGTCCGGGTAAAGGGCGGACCAGTCCGGTGCAATGATTATGTCCACCAATTTGATCACTCAAGCATGTGCATCGTATATATAATTATAATTATAATTATAATTATATATAACTTATAAAATTCATATCTCGAGTTCTGGATCTCCAAAAATCATGATTCAAGAGGCATCGGAAAACTCTCGGGAAAATCTACAACTTTCATGAAGGACACTTCTTCAGAAAACGTCGTTTTGATGGGCCATTCGTATGTCGTGTCGTTTTCGGGATTTTTACTATTACGAATCGATTAGCCACTTGGTCATAACTTGAGTTGTAGACCTCCAATTAACATGATTCAAAATGCGTTGGAAATCTCTATCAAAGATCTACAACTTTCATTAAGGCCACCTCTTCAGAAAATGCCGTTTTAATGGGCCATTGGTTCGTCGAAGATATAAATCGTTAGTGACACTACGAACCATTGATCCACTTGACCTTTTGCTCTTGTGGCACACTCTTATATCCCCATAAACACCTCTTTTAAGCCTCAAAGCGTGTCGTTACTCGGGATTTTGGTTAACCTATAATTCTCGCAATAAACTACCAAAATACCAAGCGTAAATCCGACATTTACACACCGTTACTAAACCGGTACAAAACTATAAAAACACGCTAAAAATACGATATTTTATATAATAACTACTACTAACATATTTAGATGAAACATAGGAATTAATGACTCGAACTGATATAAAAATACTCAAAATGATATCAGAAACGGGTTGAAAAGTTATAAAAATAACGGTGAATTTTTCCGTTATCACACGTCGAGTGTCAAACATTAACGACCGTATCTTATAATCTGGATATCATGCTCTCTCGAAGTAACTCACTTACTTCCACTTTGCAAAGATTCACGAGAGTAAGACATTCCTTATAAGAAGGCCATTTTGGATATCCGATCCCAATCATAGGATACGCGATTCCCGGACGATCAATCATGTATACTCCGCATGCTTCAGTATCATACCCAATCACTACCGCATGATCGCCCGTGGTGGCTGGGAAACCTCAATAGTGTCGAAGCATGACAATCCACACCGTGATGCCATGAAGACTCGGTCTTAAGGATAATTACACAACCGCCACATAGTGTGACACTTATCCGTGTAAGTGGGCCGATCCCTAACGTCGCATTCTACAATACACGTCCACGTGCGGTCCATGTGTCTCTACACTTCGATAGAGCGAGATCTATCCCGCCGCCTAAAAAGCATGAAGACATCTAATACGTGCTAGTCTGTTCATACTATCAATGCCATGTTTAATAGTACATCAGCCTAGAGACATTTAAGTATCAAACTTATTAAAGTGATTAGAGATCTCATCAACCATAATCGCTTATCATGGTTTCTCTATCACAGTTTAATACTAAGGACGTTACCATATAACAATTCATAATTGGTTCTTTAAAAGAACATATATACGACAACATAAAACCCATTTAATATATGTATAAACATAAAGAAATAGTAGAAATTATCCGTCCCGGTCGGATCCGGTCCAACCCGATTGGGTTTAGGACACTATTCCAACAATCTCCCACTTGGCCTAAAACCAATCACTCGCACACACAAGACCAAGTTGAAACACAAGAATCTCATGCAATACTCGCAACCAGCCCTAGCCTTAAACGGACTTCTATCCATGGGGACTCAGACTATCTTCATATCACGCTCCATATGATCAATTCAAAGGAACCGCCTCAACACACACACGAATCTCTGATGAGACCCTGGTCCTTGCTTCAAGCAATGAATCCACTTACTATATCAACTATATAGAAATGGTGGAAGAACCGTACAAGGTTCAGGAATGAACCTTCAGATCCATGTATCTTTGCTCCGCTAGCCTCTAAGGCACTCTTTGTGTTTCGGCCTAGTTGTAGAATTTACAAAGTGACCCATAGGCTAGAATATTTCCAGCTCACTGTATCACTTAATCAAAGTGACTGCAAACCTAGACTGTAGCTCCCACTCTCCTTCATAAGACTCAGGATATACGTCTGTATATCTACGTTTATTTATTTCCAAGTTTCAATAAACTAGGAATCTTTCCTTAATTTGTTTAAGGATATTCTCGACATTCACCAGATTTACTTTCATACTTGCTCATGACTATTCATGGACTATGAACATCCGGCATTACCTATAAGATGGTTCCTATCGCAGTAGCAAAGAAAACCTTTCATAATCATCTTTCACCTTATCTTTAGGACTAACGTCCTAACATAGATAGATCTTGAAATCTTGGTGGTGATATCCCGTCGCGACCTATGCTAAACTCTTTTAGCATCACATCTATATAGGTAATCTATAATCTAACAGCAGTTAAATCTATTGCTATAGATTTTTTTATTTCCAAAATAAGAACTGCTAATCCAAGTGCTTTCATAAAGACCTTGAACTACCAAACATTAATTGACTGTGACATGGGGCGATGATTCCCGAGAGGGATATCCAATACCTTACTCAAAAATCATAACACACTCCCACTATCTATCTTGCACATGGGGTATATCCTTCTTTTGACTAAATCAAACTCCTTTGATTATCAAACAAAGAAATTGTCTAGAGAAACTTGTCTGAGTCCATAAATGAATCTCATGGGCTTACATATCTTGTCATCGTCTATCAACATCGAGTTTTCTGCCCAACGTCTTCAACACTATCATATAGCCATGATACGAAGTTATAACAAGCATAGTCTGAATAATCGGGCTCAAACCTTACAGGACATTCCTCAGGTAAGGCAGGACTAGGTTCATAACCTGGTTGTCACTGATGGAATCTAATTCAGATATTATGGCTCCTGGCCATATCTCTCAACCTCGCCTTTCAAAAATTCTTTCATAAGTCGTGAGATATTCATTCTTCAAGATGAACATACCAGTAGCCCTTTCAGGCTTTAAGGTTATCCACAGACTTACAGAACTTTTGTGTGCACTGAGCAGTGTTCTACACCTCATCGCTATGTGGCGTCTGCTCACGTTCCTATGGTTGAATATATCTTTGTGGTTCTCAAACTCTTTTGAGATCTGATTCACTCCCACTGTTTCTCTTGGAAGAAACACTTCCTCTAGAGGACAACCTGTTTGGAGACAAACACCTTTTGCTCCGCAGACGAGTAAATAATATCTAGCGTACTTGCTAAGATATTCCACAAAGTTGCATATGTCGTACTAGGCTCCAATCCCTTTCTGACTTTGCCTATGAAACTTCAAATCATCGGTTAAGATAGATTCGACATTATCTTCTTCCATATCTAATATGGAATTTATTCAACTCTTATTCTTTGGAACTAGGTTAAGTATAAGGGCACTATCCCGAAACGGGTAAGGGATACTTCGCATGGCTTGCGTCACACATTTATCATATAAAGTGTTGCTTCCATTCTGGGAACACAATCCAATTGCGTATCCCAAAGATGGTATCCTTCAAGGGAGAATCTTATTCCTTTTCAGACGACTTTTGAAACACCCTTCAGGTATTAATTACTTCAATCCAATTGAAGATTAACTCCTAAGTAGTTCATCAATCTCATATTCGTGCTTGCTCGAACTTTTCGGGCTTTCCGAACTTTCGTACTTCAATAAATACATTCAACTATTTCTAAAATAGTCATAGAGATTAATAAACAATTATTTATGGCATTAATTGTCATAAGCCAACAAACATCAGTATGTTTAGGCTTCAGACAATTTTCTAGATTTTACAACCTTTTCGAAAAAGGGTATTTTAGTCATCTTTAGATAAGATACGTATTACCCACGTGATTCATAATCATATGGTTCAACATCATTAGAATGACGTTTAATTACACGCTTCCCTTCGGAGAGACTATATCAGAGTAACCACAAATCAAGGATAATAACCATACAAATATTTAGTTGAGATCTCATCACTTATATCATCTATATAGTGACATCAATATAGTATGTTAGATTCAGTGACCTTTCAACTTTATCGGAATAACATTTATTCTTTACAATTGAATATGTATACTAAATCCTAACAAATAACTGAAAGTATGTTTTTCATAAGAACCGGAACATAATAACATTTATTTAGTTCCTTATCATTTACTAGATCCGAGAATGTGGTAAGTGTTACAACGTTTGCTTCACCTTCCATATCTCGTATTAACCTTTCTAATTTAATCACACTCGTAAGATATCATATATCTTAGAGTTGACTTTGAACAAGATGATTTATCTCAACTCACTTGCCTAGAATAGAAACTTCAATAAGTTCTCTATTTGAGCACATGCCCTAACTTTCCTTTTTAATCCTTTAAGCACTTGAGAAATGTTTCTTATTGTAGTCTTCATAAGACTTAAGAAAGATCACAAGAGCTATGTCTTCAATTTCCTTTTATAAAGAAAATCTAAAGTTTATTAAATAGTTTATTTAACCTTTTGAATCGTATTCAAAACATTGACTATTTAATTAACCTTTAAGCAATGATAGAATTAAGTCGATACTTAAATCTTACAATTTTGAAAACAACATTTCCAAAGTTAGACGTGGTCATTCTTATCCAACGTTTGAATTAATTGTCATCGTATGACTGAATGAACATCTTGGATCGTATCCAATATATGACTAATTCGTTGAAACTTATTTCAAATGATTTAATCATATCATGAGCTTCCGCTTTCATTAATAATTAAAGCCTCGGAGTACTCCATCAAATATGTAGCCTCCTTGTCTCTAACTACTATAACGGGATCTCTCGTGTCATTGCTCATTTTAAAAGGATTAAAATTACTTAACCATACTTGAGAATATTTCTCAAAAGGTAATAGTCATAATTTGGTTTTACTAATCGAGAATAAAACATAAATATAAAGTTTGCTAAAACTACAACATAAAAATAAAGATAAAAGAGTGTTGTTGTTTATACACACAAAATCAAAAATGGTCTTTTGGTTTATGATTTTGCTCCCACTAGTCAACTACTCCCAATTGACTTTCAAGAATTATTAATTTCTTTAGTGGACAAGATCCCACTAAACTACGCGCGACCCGCTTTGGTTGGTGGGCGAAAATAGTCTAATAGGTAGACAACATCCCTTTGTCAATCGTATCATATACGACTCTTGTTGTTTGACTAGTCAACTCTTTGACAAATTTTCATCTTATGAAATAGTCAAACCCTTGCCTCTAAAATCCAAACGACCCTGCTTTGGCTGGTGGCCGAGAGAATTCTTAGTCAAGTCATAACCCCAATATTCGTGAGATCTCATAAACGATCATATCTCGATAATAACGATATACCGAGGTAGGTCAACCCCTGCTTTGGTGATGAGTTGGATCGAACAAGGGCTCTTCACCGTCATTATAATATGGGGAGACAATTTTAACTTGATTCTTTTGAGGTGGAAGTATTTATGTAAATTAATTCACTTAATTAATTTTAATTATGGTCTCATCAAGTATATCTATCTCTATAGACATACATCATACACATTCATCTAGATCGTGCCTAGTCATGCATCTATCGTATCATATAAAATAAATACAAGCACAAAATAAATAAATGCGTGAAATAACCGGTATGATCATGGACTTTTTCCTAAGTGCGGTTTGAATACAAGCCCTGACGAAACCGCGGGTCACAATCTAAGGGTAGATGCAACCGCCAATAGGATCTTTAATGCTCCATTCTCCAATAGGATCTTTATTTTCGTCTTTCTTTGGTCTCCATCTTCCGCTCCATTCTTGTTACATTTAATTCTATCTAATAAAATTAATACACCCTCCGTACGTGGGGACCCAATGACCCAAATTATTTTAATGTCGTGTGGCATCCCAATGACCCAAACTATTTGAACCATTGGTTAGCCGCGTGACACAACTAAACAAAGAGAAATTAACAATCATAACTATAAACCATATTGAATCACAAAATACACAAAACAAAAATTTGGAGATCCGCCAGCATTGACGGTCAGCGATCGCGGGCGGCGAGTTGCCCTATTGCCGCCGCCCGCCGCCCAAATCCGGCCCGCCGCCAATCGGCCGAGCACCACCGATCTCTTTTTTTTCTTTTCATGTATCACTTTTGCGAATAAAAAATCTTTCATCTTTTAATCACGTGATTTAAACGATAAAATTAACTACGCACAATAACATGCTTATTGCCTAAGCTCGAAACTCTCTCTGATACCACTGTTAGGAAATCTACGCGGGAACGCATCGAAATTCAAAAATTTATTTCCTATCGACCCAAGATCGACTTCGTTTAAGCAATAAACAAACAAATAGTAGACGGTGGTTACCTTGGTTGATCTAAAAGATCGACGCTTTGACCGTCTAAGGAGAGTAGTTCTGTATAGAGCCGCCCAAGTGTTCGGCCTCTACCGCTAGTCCACACGAACAGCCCGCCGGAATCCCATCATGGATTGCTATTGGAAAATTCCGGTTGCTAGACCGGCTTTTTCCCCTCTCCAACTCTCCAAAAAATGCTCTCTATTTTACACAAGAACTATGAGCTCTTGCAATTGTGATGATCAGAAGAGCTTGACACTCACCTCTTATTTATAGTCATAGGTGGCGCCCCAATAGAATAGAAAGGAAGAAAACATTTTCCCAATAAAATAAGGAAAACATATTTGATTGATTTATCTCATTTATTATAATATCTTATATTAAATAAATCTAGGATATTGTCAATATCTTATATTGAATATTTCCAAGATATTGTCAATATCTTATATTGACTATATTTATTATATTACCATAAATCAATTTACACATGTGTATATATCACATATAAATCTATTAATATCCAAATATTCAAACATGTGAATTTGATCAATTGGCATTTACGTGTGTCAATTACACACACAAATTTAGGCGCCATATATATTGGATATATATATATATATATATATATATATATATATATATATATATATATATATATATATTAATATCTTATATCAATATTTAGTAATACTATTAATTAAATTTGCATACAATCCAAAGTGTATCTTATACACTAATAAGTTGCGCCACCTTTAGCCATAAATTAGCTTCCGAATATTCTTTAATTAATATAATTAATATCTTGTATTTTATTTATTCATAATAAATAAATACCACCATATTAATTTACCACTATAACCTTTATAGTCTCGAGATAAACTTTCCTTATTTGGTTATCATCTATAACCACATTTTAATCCGGCTAGATGTTCATATGTGTGTGACCCGATAGGCTTCGAATATGTTGGCCGTAGACACAAAGTGCAAATTACGAAAATGCCCTTCATGCCTAACGATCACGGGATAGCGTCAGCAACACACCGTGACCCCAATCATCGGAAGAGTCAAATGCAATGATCGCTACCTTTCATGTGAAAGCGATTACCGTGTAACTTACAATCCTATCATTTGTAATAATATTCATGCGATTCGTGCGAAAGTGTCAAACATTAACGACCGTATCTTATAATCTGGATATCATGCTCTCTCAAGTAACTCACTTACTTCCACTTTGCAAAGATTCACGAGTAAGACATTCCTTATAAGAAGGCCATTTCGGATATTCGATCCCGATCATAGGATACGCGATTCCCGGACGATCAATCATGTATACTCCGCGTGCTTGAAGATCATACCCAATCACTACCGCATGATCGCCCCGTGGCTGAGGAAACCTCAATAGTGTCGAAGCATGACAATCCACACCGTGATGCCATGAAGACTCGGTCTTAAGGATAATTACACAACCGCCACATAGTGTGACACTTATCCGTGTAAGTGGGTCGATCCCTAACGTCACGCATTCTCTAATACACGTCCACGTCTACGGTCCAAATGTCTCTACACTTCGATGAGCGAGATCTATCCCCTTACTAAAGGCAGAAGACATCTAATACGTGCTAGTCATTTCATACTATCAATGCCTGTTTAATAGTACATCACCTAGAGACATTTAAGTATCAAACTTATTAAAGTGATTAGAGATCTCATCAACCATAATCGCTTATCATGGTTTCTCTATCACGATTTAATACTAAGGGCGTTATCATATAACAATTCATAATTGGTTCTTTAAAAGAACATATATACGACAACATAAAACCCATTTAATATATGTATAAACATAAAGAAATAGTAGAAATGATCCGACCCGGTCGGATCCGGTCCAACCCGATTGGGTTTAGGACACTATTCCAACATGATCTTTGTTCCCTTCTTCCCTGGCATGCCTGCCCTGACTCTCCCTGGTTGGTTTGGAGGGTTTAAAAGAGTTAGGCTTACCATGTAGTTTCCAGCAAGTGTCCTTGGTGTGATTTGTGCGTTTGCAGTGGTCACAGAACAATTTTCCTGCCTTCTCAGTAGGGTTCCTGTAAGTCTTAGTAACCTCAGTAGGCTTCCTGACCACCATCATTGCTGATCTATCAGTAGGGTGATCAGCAGGGTTGCTTTGCAGCATTACTTTCATCCTGCTTTCCTCATGTTTGACTTCAACAAACACAGATTTGAGACTGGGAGAGGTTTAATAGCAAGAACTCTACCTCTAATATCATCATGGGATGAGTTCAGTCCTATAAGGAACTTGAATACCCTCTTCTTCTCAATGATATTCTTGTATAGGCAGCATCCTCTACATCCTTCCATGGGTGAATTTCCAACATATCTAGGTGTTGCCATGCCTTAGATAGTTGGTTGAAATCTTGAGTTCTGCAGACAGATCCCCTTGCACCGCAATTTTGGATTTGAGCTTCAAGATCATAGACCTCGGATGTATTGTCCTTTTTTGAGTAAAGGTCTCGGCATTGTCCTGCATTTCCTTTTGATTATCATACATCATGAAATTCACTCTAATCTCTTTTGTCATTGACCTCGTGAGGATGGTCATGACTTGGTTATTTTCTGTATCCCATGCTTCAAACTTGGGGTCAGTTTCAGCAGGTGCAGGTTTGGAGCCAGACAAGTATCCCATCTTGCTCTGGCCTAAGATATACATTTTCATAGATCTTGACCACAGCAGGTAGTTGTTGCCATCAAGTCTGTGATTTGTAAATGAATGGTTTTTCAGTGACCCGGTCTGCTTTGAGGCGGTGGGACTCTACTGAGGGTGAGGAATCTTCAGATAATGAAGACATTCTTGATATGAGATGAGAGGTTTCAGCAGGTTAGGGAGATTTTGCAGCGGATTCAGGATTTTAAGTCTCTGATACCATGAAGAGAGTTTGAGAAAGTAATAATACTTGAGTAAACTTCAACTTGTTTATTCATGATTGAAGAAAGGGTATAAATAGATACAAGCATGTAAAGGTCCTAGCTAGTAAAGTAAAAGTTACTAGAGCCGGCTAGTATTAAATGCTAGAGTCGGCTATTACATACTAGGACAAACTAGAGTTACTTTATGACTTTAGGACATATTAATTGTTTATTCAATACAATTAATATGTCTCTTGATACATAAGTAACATGTTACAATGTAACGATTTATTTATAATTACAACAATGTAATATCTATTTATAATTACAACAATGTAATATATTTTCCACAAACCTTAACCCCTCGGACCATAGCAAATGTAACTCCGGGGTTGTGTGAAACATAAGCGTTGAATTCTCTTACCACCGTGGAGTTGAACCGAGTCGGTGAGTCTTCCATATCCAGAATATCTTGCTCGTGTAGGGCTCGTGGCAAAATCAAACCGCAGTCGTCCAATTCTACCATTCATTCTCGAGCCACTGGCCTTGCGTTCCAATGCCCTCGGAACGAATCGTAGATCTCTAAAGAATGGAACTGCTCAACCCCATTTATCAAAGGGTTGGCATCTCCGTATATGCTCTGATAACCACTGGGACGAACAGATGATCGGCTACGCTTTGGACCCATCCTGGATGATAACAGGACCTGATAGTGAAGCTGATTCTGGAAAATTGACCTTCGGTAAACCGGCAGGTATTTCCGATTTACCGGCCTGATTTTTCTGGATTTCTTTATGGGATAGTGCCTCTAATGATAAAATATGAAGAACTGCAGCACCTCACTAGCACGGCAGCACTAGACAACAATAGGGTAAAGAAAATGGGTGTTTTGGTTGGTAAAAATGGAAAAAAAAGGTTTGATTTTGGTGGAGGTTTGGAGGTGATAGTGGTGGTGATGGTGGCCGACTGTATTGGAGAAGAAGAAGAAATGGGAGAAGATTGGGGGATTTGAGGAGAAGATGGTAGATGGAATGATGATAATGGTGATGAATGGGTGGTTTAAATAGGAGAAATGAGTGAAGGTGGAAGGATTTGGTGGGATAATGGGTATAGGAGTTATTAGGGTGAGGGATTTGAGGAGGTGATTGATGGAATTGAGGTGGAGTTAAGGTGGAGTGTGGGAAAGGATGAAAATTTTGAAAAGAGGGGAAAAGGTGGCAGTTTCTGCTGACTGGTGGTGTCTAATGCAACGTGTGTCCTCCACGTGGCTCTATAAATTCAGCTTTATAAACTGACGTTCAAAAATCTGAAAATCCAAGCTCGGTAACCCGGGGGTAACCTAGGGTTTACCGGGGCTTCTTTTCCCCCAGATTTCTCTGTCTCCTTCACTGCACACTTTGCTCAACCTCTCTGCTCAATTCTGACCTCAATTTGACTAGCCTCTTACTTCCTTTGTTGTTATTTCCGACTCAATCCTAACCTACTTCACTTACCTTTTCCACAACCATCGGTTTCAAGCCTAAGGGTGCGGTAGGATGAAAAAAAGGTCGTCCCTTCATCCGGCTACTTTTATTCATTCCTAATCTACCTAAGAGTTTTAAGAAAATAGTTCTGAGTTTATAGTCGCCAGCTCGACTTTCTTCAGATCTCCGATCATTCAGGTGTTCGAGCTTTAACTCGCCAAGCTTTTGCTCCAGAGGTTTGTATCCTTAGAGAACCTTTTTTAGCTCTCTTCCTAGCACGCCTCTCTCTCTTTGCTTGCGTACTAGGTCTGCCTCTGCGTCAAGATTTAGACTTTAAATCCAAGGACTCCACATTTCCTTCTTTAAGCTCAAAGCGTTCACTACGCAACACGGAAGGACTAGCTTCCGTGAGCATCTTGTTGTGGTCCTTCTCTTATCTCTCTCTAAGCATTAGTCTCATGAATTCCTGCTGAACGGTTTCTACTACAACCTCTCTATGCTTATGACCTTCTACCTCCGTAATTTCCACCTTTCCTGAAGCATAAGCCATTTTGCAACTTTCCGGCCTATTCTCTAGGGATTCTAAGATCTTGAAAGATACAGCATCATTATTCAACCTCAAAGTAATCACCCCCTTATCGAAATCCATGACTATTCTGCTTGTCGCTAAGAAAGGTCTTCCTAACAAAACTGGGGCACTTGGGTCCTGCAGTACGTCTATAACCGTGATCGTGCACTTCCTAAGCCAGCACATGTGGACATATCTCTAGTTCTATCGATAAAAGTCATGGTTCGAGTTTGATTAATTACGACCGGAAGCTTAATCTTCCGGCGAGAGGAAAAAGGTAGAATGTTGCAACTCGAGGCGAGTCGCGATGACCTAATCCTATTGATATACAATTAATAGAAATCGGGAGTCGGAGCGTGCCGGGTCTCTAACTTCACCACGGTGTGCGAAGTCCAGGCAATCCTCAGGCTCGAGAGAACATCGTGTCGGGATCCTCTTCAGGATCATCGAATCATAATCCGAAGATGATATGTCAATTAACTCGCAAGGGAACTCACAAGGGCGATCGTGCTATACTCCTATAAGTTCTCTTGAGGCTCTTGCTTGATTGCTTCTTTCTCTTTTTTCAACCGCTTCTTAATAGCTACATAATGCTCTCTTGCTTCAGATTCAGGGTACATGGAAATCGGTGTGATGTTCAATATCGTTGTAGGCATATTGCTTGACTTGTTTGCTCTTTTTCAACTCCGGTTTGATCGAATCTACGAAGTGTTCGATCTTCCGCAAAAAAGACAAAATAAAACCAAAAAAGGTTAGCAACTTCCGCTTTAGTTGGGTATGATTCCAAATCATTGCGGACTACTAACTAAAATCCACGAGGAATAACACGAGAATAACATGAGGGTCGTCGAATTCAATATTTCAGGCCTCGGTAACCGGGGTTAACCACGGTAAACCGCCCCGAAATTTCTCTTCTCAGCGATTTAACAGTCTTGAGTTTGATCGAGCGACTCAAGACTCAAAATAAAATTAAAATAAAATAAAAACGAATTCTTAATCAGAATTAAAACGTTTGTATTTAAAATTGGCCATTGTCCCCGGCAACGGCGCCAAAAATCTTGATCGCGTGTACGTCACTAACATCGATATTACTAGCAAGAATACTAGGTACATCGTAGTATAGTAAATGCGAGTCAAGGTCGATCCCACAGAGACAATGCAACTATAAGTATAAACGATTCTAACCTAATTAAGAAGCAACATAGAAGCGGTTATTGACCAACATTAGACAATAAGAAAACAAACTTGGTATTCCTCCCCCTCTTCTCACCGATCTACTAACTTGGATTAGTTAAACGTTACGTTTACTTCCCCACATAATTTCCTTAAATTAATCGCGAGCTTTCGTTTTAATTATCATTATCAGCTACGGGTGCGACTTCTACTCCTATCTACTCCGACAATGGTAGTAGACAATCTATATGTAAGCTACCCTCCTTAATTGGTCCGTAATAGCCCATACGCATAAAGAACTAGAATTGCCGATATCGGTGATAACTCATACCGCTTAACCCGCTGAGACAAGCGTCGACATTGATCAAAGACGTTCTAGGGTCCATTCAAGACTATGTCCAAACTTAGCACTTCATTATTCGTATTTCATGCCAGTTTACGATTACAATAAGCAGATTGGCCAGATCTAACCTATTGTTAATAAACATGTCGATCAATGTAGCTGTAGTGAATCTCAGTTTTAGGTTTTCTAAATAATGCCTCGGTAAACCGGTATAGACCGCCGGGTTACCGAGGTCAGCTTTTCCTATTCCTGGATCTACATTGCTCAATTACGATTATTCTAAGTAAATTATGGGGTCTTTAAATATGTAGATTAACTAAAACACATAAATACAAACAGATCTACCATATTGAAGACAAAAAGGAACGTTCAAAACTTCATACCTTCAACAATGGAGATCTAACTCGATCTACTCAAGCTAGAGATGGTGGAGAAAAGGAAGAAACTAGAAATAACTCTTCAAAAGCTTGAATAACTTTATTTCATCAAAGTATGTAATGTAATATGCAAGACTTATCAAAAACTATGTAATACTCGGTATATGCGGCCTTATATAGATACAATGACCGACTTATAACTCTCTAAAACCTTAACTGACCTAGATAATGCGGCAAAATCAATTTCGTGTCAAACAAGCCACCGGTTTACCGGCCCTAGCCCTCGGTAAACCGGGCCGACTTTTCTCCTTTTTCTTCAGCAGACTTCTTCTTGGACTTCAATCACTTGGCCCAATATACTTCTTTTGGTCCAGATCCATTCTCCAATGCTCCAGATTCGGTACATCCTATAAAATACGCAAAACGAGACAAAAAAGAACCAAATCTACGGGAAAATAACATAGATGCAGAATTACGATCCTGGAAACACTCACATAGCATTTGACACATATTCCACATAATAACGAGCCTATTTATCCTCTCTGGAGCAGAATTCGGGGCGAATAATGGTATAATTATTGGTACCATTTAGAGTGTTATCAACATGCATGAGTCTTAGGAATCCATATTACACCTTAGCTCTTGTAATGTGACAATCTAATTCTATGTGCTTTGTCCTCTCATGGAAGATAGGGCTTTTAGCTATATGAATAGCACTAGCATTATCACAAAAGAGAAGGGATGTGCAGATCTTTCATAAGGTATACTAACCATTGAAGTTCACGTGTGGCAGAGGCCATTGCCCTATACTCAGCCTCTGATGAGCTCCTTGCAATGGTAGTCTGTTTCTTGGCTTTCCAGGACACTGGTCCATCACCTAAGAACATGATGTAACCAGAAATAGACTTTCTTGAATCCTCACATCCAGCCCAGTCTGAATCTGTGTACCCTTTTAACTGTAAGTCATTATGTGCAGGGAACACAAACCTTGTCCAAGGTTCTTTTTTATGTATCTAAGTAACCTGTGGGCAGCTTGCATATAATGAATGGTAGGGTTTGAAAGAAATTGGCTTAGCTGTTGGACTGCAAATGCTAGATCTGGCCTGATAAAAGATAGATAAATCAGTTTCTACTACTAGTGTTACGTAAGAGGTGTTATCGAAAGCAATTACAGAGTCCCCTTTGTCAATTTCTGTTTGGAATTTAGAGGTGTATTCTTTGGTTTTGCTTGGTGAAACCATATTCTTGTAGAAGATTGAGAGCATACCTCATTTGATTGATTGAAATACCTTTTATGCATCCTTGCAACTTCCACTCCTAAAATATCTCGGACTTCCAATGTCTTTGATTAGGAACTTGTTGTGTAAAACTGTTTTACCTCATTAATTGGATGCATTGAAGCACTTAGCGGCTATAATGTCATCCACATAGACTAGGGGGCTATGAAGGTGTCCCCGACCCCACTAATGAAAAAAGCTGTGGTCATTTTGTGATTGAATAAAACCAATTTCTATTAGTGCATTAGTCAACTTTGTGTTCCACTTTGCCTACTGCTTTGTTTAAGGCCATATAATGACCTTGTCAATCTACAAACTGATTAGGTTTGTGCGATTTGAATCTAAAGGTATATCCATGTAAACTTCTTCATCAAGTTCTCCATGTAAGAGAAGGCATTATTCACATCCATTTGATGGATGTGCGGTTCTTTGATCTTTGCTCGGGCTAATAGAGTTCTAATTGTTGTGACTTTGGCAATAGGTGAGAAAGTGTCTTCGTAATCTATTCCAAAAGTCAGTGAGTACCCTTTGGCTACCAGTCTCAGCATGATACTTTATTTTGTATACCCATTTACAACCTATAGTTTTCTTGCCAGGTGGTAAAGTCACTACTTCCCAAGTGTGAGTAGCATGTAGGGCATCCAATTCCTTTTGCATGGCTTCTTTCCAACAGTCATGTCTGATTGCTTGGTTGTAGGTCTTAGGTTCTGTCAAGGTGTCTGACAGGCACACAAATCTTTTGTATCCATTGGCCAGGTTATCATAACCAATTACATTATTAAGGACATGGGATGATTTCTTTGTTGGACATACATATTGCTCCAGATAGGATGGTTGATGTCTTGTCCTTGTGGATCTTCTAGTAACAGGAGGTCACTTCCTGATGTATTTGGTGTTGCTGAGGTGCATCTATGGAAGCATCTGTACTTTAAGTATCGGTGTCTGAATGATAAGTCCCTATGGTATCCAAATATGGGCTGGTAGAGGAATAGACTCAATGCGAGGGGCAGATACATGTGCCTTTAACATGTAAAGGAAAGGAATTTTCATAAAACTTTACATCCCTAGATACAAAAATGTCTCTAGTAGATTTATCAAGTAATATATGCCCTTTTGTATATTGAGGGATGCCTATGTAGACACATTCTCTTGCTCTAGGTTCAAACTTTGATCTGTTATGAACAGATGTAGATGCATACACAAGACAACCAAACACTTTTAATTCATCATAGGCAGGTAACTTGTTATGTAACAATTGAAAATGTGTCTTGTTTCCTAAAAGCCAGTGAAGGAGTATAATTAATTAAAGTAATGACATGAGAAACACAGTAGTCCCAATATAATAATGGTAAATTGATTTGAAACTTCAAAGATCTTGCTACATTCATAATGTGTTGATGTTTTCTTTCTACTATTCCATTCTGCTGGGGTGTGTCCACACAGGATGTTTGATGTACAACTCATTTTTCTTTATAAAACTTAGGCATATTGAATTCATGACCATTGTTAGTCCTTACCACTTTAATGTGTAAATTGAGGCTGAACAAAAGCATCTTTGGAAAAAGAATTTAACAAGTTCTACAGCCTTTGATTTACATTTCATTAAAAAAATCCATGTAAACCTAGAAAAATCATCAACAATAGTTAGGAAATAAGATTGATTGTGCACTGTATGTTGCCTGTAAGGGCCCCAAATGTCAACATGCATTAAGTCAAAAACACCATCAACAGAATTAGTACTCAAGGGAAAGGAGTTTCTTTTTTGTTTGGCCAAATGGCAAATGTTACAGACTGTACTTACAGATTGTGGTTGTTTACACAACAGTAAATCTACTAATCTCTTATTAGACAAGTGGCTTAGTCTATAATGCCAAAGTTCATTATCAGAAATACTAGCTGTAACTGCAAAGACATTGTGTTTATAGGGCAATGAGGAACATGCAGCTTCTAAAACATATAATCCATTGCTCTTGTTAGCTGATCCAATCACGGTCCAGCCTTTCTCGTCTGTATCAAACACTTGTTAAGAGAAAAACTACGACAAAGCGGGATCAACGATCGGTTTGGATAAAGAGAGCAGATTAAACTTAAAATCAGGAATGCACAGAACATTAGACAAGATTACATTAGGATTCAAATGTACTTATCCTACATGTGAAACCCTGACACTGGAACCATTTGGTAGGCCAACCATCATATGGTTCACAGGTTTGGCATTGATCAACAAACCAATCATGTTAACTATATGATCTGTGGCACCACTATCTATCACCCAAAGTGTTGAAGATTTAGAAAAACCTGCTATGTCTGATGTAGGATCAAAGTTAGCTGTGAGAACTGTGGCCTGATTGGCCATATGAGCAAAGTTTTACATTCTTTGTGAATCCAACAACCATAAGTTCTTGATATTGCATTTTATTCAATGTAAAAGACTCTAAATCTTGTGCAGGGCCAATATGACCCTCATCCACAGAGCTATCTTGAGTTGTTTCCACCATATTGACCCTGCTTTTAGGCTTGAATCCAGGTGGGAATCCATGTTTCTTGTAACATTTATCAACTGTATGCCCTGTGAAGCCACAGAAAGTACACTGAAGCTTCTTCCTGTCTGTTCCAGTGTTACCTTTTCTAACACCATTATTCCCAACATTACTAGAATTAGGAAGCTTATTGAATGAGTTTTGACCCTGTTGTGAAGATCCATCAGCTGCATTAAGAGTCCTATTATAAAAGACTTGATGAGAAGTTTGTGCTGATTCATATTCCCTCTGTGCCTCAAGTGGCCATAGCAAACACAATGTTAAGATCAAGCACATGATGCATCAATTGTGCTTGTGTCATTACTTGTGAATACTCATGATTCAGACCTTTCAAGAACCGAAACACTTTTTTTGTTTCTACATATCCTGCAAAGACTTTGAGCACATCGCATGTGCATCTTGGCTCACATTTACAAGTAGGTGTAGGCCTCATAAGGTCAATCTCATCCCAAAGAGTATTTACTTTGGTAAAATAACTAATAACATCAAGATCAACCTGTTTGACAGTATGAACTTCTTCTAACAAATTAGAAACTATGAAAACATCCAACCATGAAAACCTTGATTCAAGATCTAGCCAAATGATCCTAGCCTTTGGGTTTGTACATTATACTTTGCGCTATAGAAGGTATGGTGAATTCCTTTATCCAACGAGTACAAAGGCATTACCTTTGTTGCCATACACGAAAATTAGGAGAATCTGCATTTGGTTTTCAATGGAACCATCTATGAAACCGATCTTGTTCTTAGTAATGAGTTGACTCTTCATTGACCAGCTCTAAGGATGCCAATTCTTGTTATTCAAAGGTGGTCGCACCAAGATTAGTGAAGGATTCTCACTAGGATGAATGTGGAGCGGATTTCTGGTAGAAGTTCTTGATTACGAGCCATTTCTACTAGAATTCTCGCCAAGAATTCAAGAGCAAATCAAGAAACCAAAAAACTATGAAGAATCTAGAAAAATGAAGATAATAATCTTCGAAAATCAGAGTAAAACAGCAATCAGAAGCATTAATTGCTCCGATACCATGTAGAAACTATACAATCTTGATGAAGATTGCATCAAACCGAAAGAAAATTAAAGAACATTAATGAACATCAAACATGAAGGTCGAAGGTTTTATTTCATGAAAGGAAGAAATGCAGGAAGCATTTTACAGCAGAGAAAAACGATTATTAAGACTGATAATCAACTCAATTAATTGATTCTATGGAAGTTTACAGCTTATATAGGTGTTATGCTTGACCCCAACACCTATAGTCGGTTATAACCACCTAACTAACTCATTAACCGCCTTAGTATACAAGGTGTTTGATAAAATCCTCAATGAACCTTCTTGCTTCATTATGATGTCAATTTATTTTTTATATCTCCAATAGTATCAAACAAAACCCATGCGTCGTGCCGTGAGAGAGGGTCATCTCTAGAATTCTATGATATATATATATATATATATATATATATATATATATATATATATATATATATATATGATCCTGACAAGGAAACCGGTTCCATAGATGAGAGAAATGTAATATTTCACAATAATGAAGTAAGAAAGACGTAAGGTTGAGAAATGATAAACTCTAACTTTGATTAATCATTTTAGGTCAAGTGAGGTTGATGATCCTAAATAGTAATTTGGCTTATTATAGCTCAATTGACATCACTAGATCCAAGTTCCTCAGCGTTACAATTCAGGTCTTAGGGAGTTGTGGTACAAGATCGATCAGGTTCTTCTTGTTATAGGTTTAAAATGATTAGGAACGTGTCATATGCATTCTGGTATATACACAAGATACATTACTATATATGGTACAACCTACCTGCAACGATCGTAACATATACATTTTCGAAATGAGAGTAACAAAATATATTTTGACAATATTTTAAGGTTAGTCTAAAGTGGTTGGCCCTAAGATATATTAATTAAGTTGGTAAAAAATACAAGAAATGGTATGAAAATTGTTGGCCTAGCCCTGATTTACTGCGTTAAAAGAAATAACAAGCATTGACCAATTATCTGATAATATATCTGACATTATTTTATTTTCAGTCTAAGATGGTTGCCCTAAGATACATTAAGCTAATGCTTTGTTATTACATATTTCCCTCTAGTTGAAAGACATTATTATTATTATTATTATTATTATTATTATGGCTAATATTCTAATACAGTAGTACTCCTGTAAATAAAACCAAGAAGACGGCTTATTTATTACTACCTCCGGTCTAAAATATAAGTCATCCTAGGAGTTTTCACACAGATTAAGGAATTGGTTGAATGTCATTAATTTGAAGGTTAATGTCTAAAATACCCCTTGACTATCATTAATGCAATAGTTGTTAAGTAATGAAAAGTTGTTGAATTCATAATAAATTAAGGGTAAGATAGAGAAAGAAGCAATAAATGTTGCATTGGTAATGTAGAATGAAACTTATATTATGGAACAAGTAGAAAAGTGTAGGATGAGCATATATTTTGAATGAGGTAAATATATATATCAAACCCAAGTTTAGTGATCCAGAATGTTATCAGCAAGAAATAATACTACCTCCGGCCTAAAATATAAGTCATCACAGGAGTTTTCAGCATGATTAAGGAATTGGTTGAATGTCATTAATTTGAAGGTTAATGTCTAAAATACCCCTTGACTATCATTAATGCAATAGTTGTTAAGTAATGAAAAGTTGTTGAATTCATAATAAATTAAGGGTAAGATAGAGAAAGAAGCGATAAATGTTGCGTTGGTAATGTAGAATGAAACATATTATGGGATGAGTAGAAAAGTGTAGGATGAACATATTTTTGATAGGAGGTAGTAGTACTATAATGTCACTTTACACTTATATTTATTTATTTTAAATGTTAAAAATGAGCAAAAATAATGTAAGCCGTCCAAGACATTTTTAGAAGGCCAAGTAAGAGAATAACGAAAATTGAGGAATCCCACAGATATTGAATGACTTTCACAAGACCATGCATGCATGCCCTTATCATTTTTACAAGGAAAAATAGTTTACTAGTTTTTTTTTCTTTGCAATTCCCTCTTTCTTCAAACAGAAAGAAAGAGGGAATTGAGAAAAAACTCATATTCTGTTCTAGAAAAATAAAATAAAACAGAGTTGAAATATATATAAAAAAAAAGGGTTTTCTCTGGTTTTGGTTCCTTTTTGGGGGACGAAGGAACAAAAAGACCTTGAGAAATAAATCCCTTACAATATATATAAAAGAGGCTGATTTTGATTCTTTTCTGTAAAAAGAAGTAGCCCCTTTTATAATCTGATGATGATATATTGATTTCCTTTTCTTTTTTTAATTTATTATTATTTTGGGAGTGAAATAAAAACTAATTTAAGCAATAATGGGAAGCCAAAGAAATGAAGAAAAAATGGAGGAAGTAGTAGCGGTGGGTATTGACAAAGACAAAACAAGCCAATATGCTCTGAAATGGGCAGTTGATAATGTTCTTGGAAAGGGCAAAACTGTCATCTTAATCCATGTCAAATTGAGGCCTGGTTCTGCCTCCAATCAAAGTAATTCATTCTCTTCCTCATCCTTCTTCTTTTCATGTTGCATCAACAAATTATGTATTTTTTATCAGAATATGATTCTTTTTCTTTCTAAAGATAATAAAAAGGGGGGAATAACAACAAATCAAATTAATAACCCTGTGGAAAACATTAAAGCATGGACATGTCATACTTATACATGAGCATATATGAATGTTGATATATGCAGTGGCAAATGCTGCTACGATGTCGGATATAACATATAGAATCGAGACTACTAACCATGCGAAGGAGCTCTTTCTACCCTTCCGTTGCTTCTGCACTCGAAAGCATGTAAGATTTCCAAATATATTTAGTTGTTGTAGTTATCATGTTTTCTTAATTTTGCTGTAAAAGAAGGGTTTTTTTTTTTTTTTTTTTTTTTTTCATTTGATATATATGGCAATTGTTATGACAGATAACAGTTAAAGAAGTTACACTAGAAGATATTGATATAGCAAAAGCCCTTTGTGATTATGTCAGAGTCAACTTAATTGAAAGCTTGGTGGTTGGCGCCGCTACCAGGAACGGCTTAGTTCGGTATGTTTAAGATGAACTGCTTAAACAAGACTTAAATTACTAGTAATAAATTTGCTTACCTCACTTTTGGCAAATCTCTATGAATAGGAAGTTTAAGACATTAGATGTTCCGACCGGAGTTCTTAGATCAGCACCTGACTTCTGCACCGTCTACGTCATTGCCAAAGGAAAAGTTTCGTCCGTTAGATCTGCCATGTGTTCGCCTTCGAGTCTATCGCCTCAACCATCAATGCAGTATCAAAGCAAGAACACTACACCACCCCAGTCGGATATGCGTGCATATCAAATAACTGGTGCAAAAGGTCAGAGATACATCAGAATGTTTCAATAAGTTAAATTCTACACACATAAAAAAAGTTTGAGTTTCAATGTGTTTTTTCTTTGGGGGCTTTCAACCTGTGCCAGGTGCTATTGCAGATAAGTCGCCTTTTATGAATCGTAATCAAACTGAAGATAATACCGATACTATCAAGTAAGTTTTCACGTAATATGAACTAGACTAAACTACTTAGCAAGAAATGAAGTTTGACAGTAATCCTAACTTTATGAGTATAGGTCACCTTTTAACAGAGGAAAGGCATACACAAAGTCATATGGGGAGCTATCAGTACCAGATACAGACATATCGTTTGTCAGCCCTGCAAGATCAAACTTTGAGCCCTCATACATGGCTTACCCCGACAACTTAGACGCGGGAATGCTTCAACGTCTTTCAACCGGTTCAGACACAGAGAATAGATTAAGTATTGGCTCACCATTCTCAATGGGGTCATCATCTGATACGAATAACAGCAATTTCGGCATGTTTTCAGAAAGCTCACAGGACAGTAGCAACTTGTCTTGGTCTGGGCAAAGCATGGTATATTTTTCCATATTTAAAACCCTGATTAAAAAACATTTATCAGGTGTGTTTAACGGTTGTTTAATTTTTACAGGACGGTGTAGATGCAGAAATGAGAAGGCTCAAACAAGAGCTTAAGCAGACAATGGACATGTATAGCAAAGCTTGCAAAGAAGCTTTGTCAGCTAAACAGAAGGCATGGAAATCATTCTTTGAACTCGAACTTTTTACGTTTTACTTATCTTTTATTCAGTCCCCTAAATGATTGCACGGAAATACGCAGGCATTAGAACTACATCGATGGAAAGTAGAGGAGCAACAAAAGCTAGAAGACGCAAAATCGGCTCAGGAAGCAGCGTTAGCAATCGTGGAAAAGAAAGGGCAAAATGTAAGGCAGCCATTGAAGCAGCAGAAGCAGCACAGAGGATAGCAGAGCTGGAAGCACAAAGAGAATCGATGCAGAAAGAAAATCACTTAAAGAAACAGAGGAGAAGAAAAAGGCATTAGATGCCTTATCACAAAATGATGTACGGTATAGAAGATATAGTATAAAAGAGATTGAAACAGCAACAGAGAATTTCACTGAGTCACGCAAGATTGGGGAAGGTGGATATGGACCAGTATACAAGTGTAACTTAGATCATACCCCTGTTGCTGTAAAGGTTCTTCGTCCAGATGCTGCTCAAGGAAGATCACAGTTTCAACAAGAGGTATACAACTATAGGCATACTTACCAAGAAAAGCGCGTTTCTTGGCATTCTAATTACCTGGTTTTTGAATGAAAAATACAGGTTGAGGTTCTAAGCTGCATAAGACATCCAAACATGGTTCTTCTACTTGGGGCATGTCAGAAATGCGGTTGTCTAGTCTACGAGCACATGACAAATGGGAGCTTAGATGACTGTATCTTCCGAAAGAAAACGCACCTGTGCTACCATGGCAACTACGGTTCGAATAGCTGCAGAGGTTGCAACTGGTCTCCTTTTTCTTCATCAGACCAAGCCAGAACCGCTTGTACATCGTGATCTGAAGCCTGCTAATATATTGCTTGACCGTAACTATGTAGCCAAGATTAGTGATGTTGGTTTAGCCAGGCTTGTCCCTCCTTCTGTAGCTGATTCAGTAACACAGTATCTAATGACCTCAACAGCTGGAACTTTCTGTTATATAGACCCCGAATATCAGCAAACCGGTATGTTGGGGATAAAGTCCGATATCTATTCATTGGGTATTGTGCTGCTGCAGATTATAACGGCGAAGCCTCCAATGGGTTTGACTCACCATATTACAAGGGCCATTGAGAAAGGAAACTTTTCCGAGATGCTTGATCCTGCGGTTCAAGACTGGCCTGTAAATGAAGCTTTGATCTTTGCCAAGCTAGCTCTTAAATGTGCTGAATTAAGACGTAAAGACAGACCGGATCTTGGTACCGTAGTTTTACCTGAATTGAATAGGCTTAGAGAACTAGCTGAAGAAACAATGCCAAACATCACCAGTCTGGCAATACCTCGCGGTTCAAGAACCTCACCGAGTCAAAGCACAGTACCTAGCCAGCTGGTAAGTACGGGTAGAAGCATCATTGCACAGTAAAATGTGGTTACCATTTGAGCTTTGGACAGAGCAAAATAAATTACTAAGGTGGCTGGATTATTTCTTATTAATATATTGATCCATTGAATGTTTTTTGCAGGCAAGTGAACCACGTATGCGTGCTGCAAATTCTGCTGAACAAATTTCAATGGATATGTCAAGCAATCCAGACATGGATAGAAGATCAACACCCAGTTGAGCAGTAAATACCAGCTTTAATGGGTTTTGTAAAAGACAGGGGGAGGGGGACCAGGGGGGTGTCAAATGTCAATCTCATGCTAAGAACTCCATGAGGATACTACTTATCATTTTGTTACAACCAGAAAGTGTAAGATCAAGAAGAGTAAAATTTGATACTGTTATTCAGGTTCAACTAATCATCTGTAAATCATTCACTCATGGCTCTAATGTCGTTTTTTCAGGCAACTAAATTAACGTCGTTTGTTTACGTATTGATTTGAGTTTGACTGTAGCATAAATCAAGGAATCATAATTTCTGATGATTTCTTGTGGCAAGTGTGAAGACTAGCTTTCAAAGTTGAAGAAGAGGAGAGGAGAGGAGGGGAGGGAACAATATATAGAGATTTAATTACAGAGGTTATTTCTCCATGAAGGAGAGAAGACAAAAACAAATCAGCTTTAAGGTAGCAAGTAGTAAAATGGAGATAATCCTTGGAGCAAACTGCATTAAGGGTTTGAATTCAAATTTCTGTACAATTGGTATCTTACTGAAAATGCGTTTTCTCAATGTTCGTAAAGCAAAATATAAATACTAACCAATCTCAAGAAGGCTCGTAAATGTAGATTACAACCCAAAAAAAAATATATCCGTAACATGCTTCACACAAGTAATCCAAATGTAGAAAAACTTGGCAATCTCCTCTTTCAAGCCATTTTTACATGATCCAAAGTTCAAGAAATAGGCTCTCACGATCAAAGGAGCGACTTCTTTACCTTAAACTTAAATTGGCTGGAGTTTTAGGCCATCAATGGATTCTTTCTCCCGCATATTCAGAAATCATCGAAGAAATATTAAGTAAAGCAAAAAGTAATTTCAGTAAAGGTACAAGTTGGCGGGAGGCTAGCCAAGTAATTCCACGTTTCTACCATCAGAGCTGCTGCAAGCTTGATTTGAGAGCAGATTGTTCCCGAAATCTCCATCTAGGCTCATTTGTTGTACTTCCTGAGGAGAGAGAATCTTGATGCAACGGACACAGCTAACAAACTCCCTGTAAGAAGAATATATTGTCAGTGATAACATGGAAAGCGTAGGTCAAGAAGCGGAAATTCATACATGAAGAGTCTCTATTGCACGATCCGGTGTAATAGAAACTCTATATCCAAGAATCTCCCTCAAGAAACCAAGTACAGACATCAAGACTAATGTGAATACAATTTAAACTATGGACTCTGAAGTGCAAATGGTGAAAACTGAGAGCTCAGAGACCTAAACATGAACCACGGCTAAATGCCTTAAGAAAAGAAGAAAAATGACGTGAAAACAAGGTGTTCTTTTGGATATGACTCAATCCGTCTGCTTATTTAGTGAATAATTTTTTGTTTACCATATTGTTAAGAGTGCATCGAATATCATATCCAATAAAGTGAGTTTTATGCATTGTGAGGAAAAAAAACAGGAGACAAAAAACTACTAGGTTAAGAATTTCAACTTACTCCCAAGGATCATCACCAACTAGAAGGACATCATTTTCATGATCCACATAAACAAGTTTCCACCCTATTCTTTGTCGATCCTCAACTTGTCCCTCTATACCGAATCTACGAGCAAGATCTTGTTTAAGTTCTTCATAACCAGAATAACGTGTGATATCAATCGATCTTCCAACAGCTCCACGCTTATAAACCTTCACAAGAACATACCATGATCAGCATTATAATAGGAAGAAAAAAGAGTACAAATGACAAAAGTTACAGACCTTGGTGTATGTAATGTGATATCACGAGGCATTTGCTGAGCCGCAGGCCAAGAACCTCCATTCATGAAACTATTATCTGTTACGGCAGAATCTCTTGCGTCGAATGTCATATCCGGAACACCGAATGACTGAGAAACCATTGATGATGACAGCTCCGGCTGAGAATCCTTAGGGTTCTCATAGCTTGAAATCATTTCTCCAGCAGATGTGAGATCATGCAAGAAGTCCCTCCCGGTTTCCATGACACCCTTTGTCATAACAGGGTCATTCATTACCGGCATTCCAAACTGATTGTTTAAGTTGGATCCAAAAACATTATTATGGTGATCATCATGAATTTCTTGAGAAATGTCCCTGAACAAAACAGGCTGAGAATCGAAACACGTTTGGTTGGTATTTTGCGATAAATGGACATCATTCTGGGAAATACAGATGGAAGTAGCTGAGGAAGAACTGTCCAAATAGTCCATCTGAGCTCCAGAAGCACTGGGGTAGGCATGCTGAGAAAAGTATCCTTGGTTTTGATTCTTTGATACGTTCAGTGACGGCTTCGCATCAGAATTTTGCTGCAAATCTTGGCGTACGTTGCTGCTAGAAGAGACTGTTTTCAAACTGCTAGAGCCTAACATACGATTCATTTCATCCCCTAATGGTGAACACCGTTGGATCCTGCCATTGACAATCGTCTGTACAGGACCAGGACAATTGTTCGTAGATGGAGAAGTTGAACAAGACGGAATTTCATCAGTAATCCCTGAATGTTCTGCACCTGCAGCACGCGTCAGTAAGCCATTGCCACCTGTAGGAAGCAGATTAGTTGGAGTGTTTCCCATATGATCCTGCAGTTCAGAAAGCATTCCATGCTGCTGCTGAAGCTTTATTTGCTCAAAGTTCGCGTTTGATCGGATAATGTTTTGGCTACTAGTTCTTTCTTGCTCTGGGAGTACAGAGGTAGATGCTCCTTGAGTCACATCAGCTATTCGGTGGACGCCATGGACCTAGAAAAGTTCTGCGGTACATCAAGGGGCTGTTTTTGCTGTTCATACATTTGTGCCAGTTGTGAAGAAGGCTGCTGGAAAGCCGATGATTGCTGAGCTAAATACGTCTGCTGTTGTTGTTGCTGCTGCTGCTGCAGCTTCTGTAACAATTGAAGCTGAATTTGATTCTGGCTAATAGGATCTGACGTCTGTGAAGCAATCGTATTTTGCTGTTGACTTTGACTCAGAATCTGCTGCTGAAGTTGTGACTGCGACGATTGCATGTTCATTGGCAAGTTTCTTTGAAACGGATGGCTCGATTGTTGCTGCTGTTGATCAATATGTGGTGGCTGTTGTACCATTTGTTGCTGAGAGGAGATCATGGATGCCAACGGATTCAGTGGGGAAGATGGAAGCTTTTGGAGCTGATCTAATTGTGAATGTTGGGGAGGTCTCTGTGAATTAAACTGCATGTTGTACTGCTGAGAAGCTTGTGCTCCAAGCAACCCCGATTGGCGGTAAAGATCAGCCGACCCGGACAAAGAATTCAAGTAACCTGTCTGATTTGGGTTGTTACCTAAGGAGGAATTTTGTTGCATGTTCATCCACTGGACTAAGCTCAGGCCAGGGATTGCAGGAGCATCTTTAACGCCGTAATCACCACCAAGCCAAGGCATTGTCCTCTTCAACATGCTATCAAGATCCGTACAATCGTCATCTGCAAGACGGGACAAAAATGTTAAGAGGCGTAAAAATGTTCATTTCTTGGATACAGAGTCATCTTTCATTACCAGGCATTCCAGGTAGCCTCGGCCGCTTTAGTCCAAAGCTTGAGGGAGTAGGGCAAATGAAAAATGGGGCAGTCACAGGTTCAATCTCCCAAGTTGAGACGCGGCTACGTTTATCTCCAGGAGTTGACTCATCCCAATTAACCTAAAAAAGAACAGAAAAAACCATTTATTTACAACTGAATACAGAAGAAACACCGGGAATTCAAGCACGTTGATTTTTCAGATTTTACCAGCAGATTACGCCATTGGGAGTTCTTCCACCTTACAGTATCCAGGTCACTTATGCCTGTAATTGTCCCCATGTACCTATACAAATCACAATACATTTAGGTTTTTTTAAAATTCATGAAAACAGAAGGTAAATCATGCATGAAAAAGCTGTCGGTTTGGAATAAAGAGAAAATCGTACCGCCTTGTTCCCGATTCTTCAGTTTCAAACATCATCCTGAACCGCATGCCAAGAGAGACTTGATTATTGCAAGCTGCTTTATAATATTTGGCTAAAGGAATCACAAACTCCGATGGACTTGCCCTGCACATATGTTTTCAGATACTATCAAAAACAAAAACACTAGAGAAACCTTTTCTATTAGAAACTGACAGAGGTGTTTTTACCAGAAAACTAATATCATTGCTGAGAAATGATGAACTATACGAAGAAAACACTGTATACCTCTATGACTACGAGACTGACCTTGGATTATAGAAAACAGTGAACGGACTATTGTTTGCAGCTGCATGAGCTGCAGCAGCTAGGATCCCTATATGCATGCTATCACTTGACAAAACCGAGGAAGATAAGTTGGCGGGTTGCCTGTTAGCACGTCTTATTCCCAAGAGTAACTGCTGCTTTTCATCCCTGTCAACAAGAATCAGAGCAAAATTTCACTACTTTGACGTTGTTTCCAATGCCAGTAGTTAAATCCTAAAGACTTTGGCTTTCAAAAGAACAATAGTAACGTTTCAAATTTCTCGTTGTTGTTACCTAATAAACAAGACCGAGTCCCCAGCAAAAAGCCTCTTTCCACCGACAAATAGACTCCATCCTGTCGTAAGCAAGTGACGTTTCGGTTGCCCTAAAATAGAAAGAGTGGTCACAGGAACATTAGTTTATGACATCAAAAAGCTACGGAACTTTCTTTCACACTTTTATAAAAGAAAAATAAAAACTGAAACAAATACAAGGCATAGAGCTAACAGATGAGAAGTACCGCGGTAAACATGCCGAAAGGTCCATACATTATCATGCAGATCCCTAGCAACAAGTTCTTTGGCTGGTGGTTGCATAGAGAAATCCTAAGGAAAATGGAAAAAGTTATCAAGTTTAATGCAGACATGAAATCAGTATCTTGAAAAAAAGTAATGGATACGGAGTTTCGTCTCCTTACAAGAGGAGGGAAAATCTTCTCAGCTGCACGACGAGGAACAGAGAAACCTCCATGAGTGCTCGTGTCACTTGCTGTCAATGTCTTGCAGAAGAATTCTGGTTGCGGTTTATTTTGTTTCATTGACAGATCTGATCTCAACAATGCTTCCTTGTCAAACTGCCAACCAAATATCCTCGATATCATACAATATTAATAAAAATGGCACGCAATACACAGATTATATAGAAACGATAAGTTCTTTTATTATCCTCTCTAATTTATTTCAGATTCTTGGACCTAAAATTAGCTAACCTTGTGCTAAGTTAAACCTATTAACCAAAACAAACAAACAAAAAAATCTCAGTCGAGAGATGTCCTAACCGAAGGAACTGGTTGGAGTGTCATCTGGGCATACACCTCATCAGTTTCTGGATCAGCCTGAGAAACCAACAAAATAAATTAACCGTAAACCGAAAGTCTAAGACCCCTCTAATTGACAGAAAAGGGAAATGAAACTAAAACCGAAAAATAAACTAAAGTCATACATGCAGGGTGACGCTGTGGAGAAGGCATAGTAGCTTTGAAGGAAGATTAGGGTAGTTTGGAATTTGAGCATCTGCATCTTTCTTCATAGATGCAGCAACCTGAAATTGCAATTTTAACGTCAAGAAACATTCACATGAAACCGAATTTCTAATCAAACACGTAAAACACTTGGGGGGTTTTGCATGTATATCTGTCATCGCCTAAAAACTTCCCAACAATGTGCATCTTAGAAGAGTTCAAGAGTGTAAAAGCCGTGTTAGTAAGTAAAAAAGTTACTTAGTCGGAACATGCTTACTTTATTACTATATGCCATTTAAGTACTCGGTCCGGAAAATTCTACTTAGAAAGGCACACTTGCAGCATGTTAATCTTTACATAAAATTGTGTCTTAAGGTGAATCCTTGGTAATCTTTGGTAATGCCATAGTTATAAAACTCCAAAGCAAGTAATTACAAAGCTACTACACGTAGCATCTATCAGAAAAACGAGTCAGTCCATGGAGTATTAAAAATATTTTTCAACTATAGAATAAAACCAAAACGGCCAAGATTCCTGCCACACAACAAATTAATGCAATAAAACAAAAAAACTAGGTGAATTTCCGGCACTTGGAACTTCCATATCGAAACATAAAACCAATTCAAGCATACACATCAATGCCGAACAACTCAATTCTCAATGAATACTGACAACAATCGGGAGATACTTGTAAAGGCTAATGTTAACAAACAATAGCAGGCCAGATTAAATTCTAGTTTTATATAATGCATTTAACTAAAAAACAACATTTCTGATCCTATCTTTCATAAATATCCCCACAGAGAGAACAAAAGGAGTTTTCCTTGATCCGATTGACAGCAAGAAAATTACAAAATGTTGAGTTGAGTATATTTAAGTCACCTGCATGTACTTAATAAACAAATATCAAAAGAAGAGAAAACAAAAGCTAAACAAAAATGATGGAAAAGAAAAGGGTATAAAGTCAAAATGGACCTGTTCGCTGTGGCCTTGAGGAAAGTAGACAACATGTGTCCCGGCCATTGGCAAGTTCACCAGAGGACCGGCGCATGCTTGCCACAATTCTAAGTTTATACTCTTTTTCTCACCTGCTCAGAGAAATATATATATGCATCTCATCAGTAACAATAACAATGAACAATCACACCATGTACAAGGATGATTTCAAGACATTTTTAGCGAAACGACCTGGTTTTTGAAAAGAAAAAAAAAAATTTAATCTATGGCTAGATAGTCTTCACATTGTGAGTGTACGGTTAGATCAATGACACTTCAGAGCGCACTTGACCCTATCACTTTGAGAGAATCCTGACTCTGATTTTCATGGCGGACTAGGATATGGCTTTGTACGAAACTTTTATCTTTCCATTAATAAAAGGTCTTGTTATTAAGATTATTTTTTTTTTTTTTATAAGTCTTTCAGAAAGAATCATCTCCATTCTAACACTTTCCTTTTGTATTTATTTGATTGATTAATTAACCCCATACTTTGCAGGTCCTGACCATTTATGAGAAAAATAATTTGTCTACTCATCTTCACCTAAATAAATAAATATCAATCAAACAGCTCCATAGCCTTCCACCAGCACCAGCTCATAAGTGCTGTCAGTGCGGGCAATAAACATTTTCTTTATTGTATTATTATTAGTAAAATATAATTAGGCATTTTTTATAAGCATTAAGCCCAATTATTACAATGTCCATTAACGAACGTTGAATACCTTTTGGATGAAACAAAATAATGAAAAATAAAATAAAAATTGAAGTAGGAAGACATGGAAAGAAAATTGGTACTATCAGAAAACTTTTACTAATGCTCTCCAGTAAAAAATTAAAACATAAATCTCTTTTTTTTTTTGAGAACTAAAACATAAATCTCTTAAGTGATACTCCATCACCTCCCATACATCATAATATGTTTGATTCTCAGACAAATTTATTTGTTAATTATAAAGCTTGAATATCATTACTAAGATGTTCAATAAGGTTTTTATCAATAAAATGTTTTTTTTATGAAGCAATAAAATGTTTTTTTTTTAAAAACAGATTATATATGCTCTCAACAAAAAAAAACAAAAAAAATACAACTTGCAATATCTGATTTGGAACATCCAATGGGAAATAAATAAACTTACTTTCGGAGGTATTGGCGGTGGTAGTTGGTAACGGAGCTCCGGCGCCTGTACCGGCAGTCTTCATGGTCAGTTTTTTATCTTTTTATCAACCCAATAGTATTTCCAGCTTAGAAGATAAAAGCAATGTCCGGAAAGTCTAAGCAGCAGCCTATTTAATTACCAGCAGCTAGCTAATCAAAGTTCCGATAACCCATCCGGCAGCCCCAAAAAGACGGTGACATCATCTTCCGGTAGCTGTAAAAGCTTACGATCTTCACTAACAAGCTTGGAAATACGAGTCAAAGAAAACCAGCTTCTTCCTCGTCATCTTAGCTTAAAAAACTAAAAAAGGGGGTCTACTCTAAATTAGGCAAGAAAGAGGTGGGTTGGTCACCACCTGTGCAGGAGAGTTCCCGGCCGGTGGCCGGAGGCCGGAAAAGGGGCAAGAAAGAGATATGTATAGTAAAAAGGTAAGAGAAGAAAGAAGGAAGAAAGAGAGGGGACAAAGAATGCTTTGAAAAGGAAAGGATGTTGAGGATTGCAGAGACAAAATTCGAAAATGGTGATGTTTTCACTTTCTATTTTATTGCCACTTCCTCACTCTCCAGACACGCACTACACACAGTGGAATTGATTTACTTTTCTTTCTAATTCTTGTGTTTTTTCACAGAAAAATAATTGTTTTGTCTGCAATTAGTCTCTTTACATACAGGGTTTTCTATTGATTTGGTTCTTCTGCCTCTTGTTTTCTTTGTCTTTGCCTTTCTTCCGGCTTTCTTTTGCAGACTTAGTAAACTTCTACATTACCTCCCTGCAAAATATAACTAAAAAGGGGTCGCTCCGGGTGTGAATATGTGATGGTCGTCGTTGACTATTTCACCAAATGGATCGAAGCCAAAGTCTTGATAAAGAAACACCAGAGACATAATCTATTTTCTACTCGATCAAGTGTGGACTAGATTTGACGTCCCCAGAGTGATAGTATCGGATCACGGGCCGCAGTTCAGGGAAGAGTTCGACACATTCTGCAGAGAAAATAACGTAAAACATTGGCAATCGTCAGTATGCTATCCGCAAGGAAACGGACAGGCGGAGAACGCAAACAAACAGGTACTGAGCGTGCTAAAAAAGAGTTTGGGTGAAAAGGCGGGTAAATGGCCATATCACCTCCCCGCGGCCTTATGGGCGCTCAGAACGTCGCGAAAAACAACTACATGGGAAACACCTTTTGCCTTGACCTATGGGTCAGAGGCCATGGCCCCAGTAGAAATGGCCCTACCAAGTTTGAGGGTCGCCCATTTCAGCGAGGCTAATAACCCGCTAACTAGGAGGCTCGATCTTGATTTAGCGGAGGAGCGGTGGATCGAATCATATGGCCGTTTGCTCAATTGCAAACAGGCTGCCAAACGTCACCACGACAAACACATACGCGATCATCACCTCGCCGTGGGAGATTATGTTTTGCGAAAAAGACAGGTCACTGGCCACGAGGCCAAGAAAGGAAAGCTATCGGAAAACTGGGAGGGCCCAGTGAGGATCGCTCGAGTAGTCAAGAAAAGAACTTATGTGTTGAGTGATAATCAAGGTCGCGAATACAACCGGCCTGGCACGCAGACAACTTGAAAAAATATTACATGTAAGCTGTCTATCTACTATGTACAAGCAAAGCATGTGAAGAGGAAACCATCAAAATAAAACAGCATCTTTATTCAAAATAAAGGATACAATGACCGTCTTGTTTTCAGCAGACCCCTTGGTCTCAACCAAAAAACAAGGGGGCCGCAAAAAAAATAAATAAATAAATAAATAAATAAATATATATATATATGGCTATATTCAGGCGAACCCACAACGGTTCAACGAGTGCGTCGGCACCCTAGCTAAACTACACAGCCTAGCTATAAGCGAGGCAAAGGGGATGCGACGATTGGGATTCATTGAGATCGCAAAATTAACTGCCTCGCGGTGAATCAGGACCCCCCAATCAATGTCAACCTGGGGTCGCGAATTGCATGCAAGAGAAAAGCTTCAGCCTCGCTAACAACCTCGAAATCCATGGACGGGAGAGCATGTGAGTTGATAAACCTTTTCCACTCACGATTGCTGCGAGACAATTCAGACGCAGATCCTAGTATTCGAGGCCGTTGAGAGTCTGGGAAGAGCTCTCGGATTGCCCGACGTAGTTTAACCTCGCCTACTTGCCTCATCCCCAAGGTTCCAGGCAACCTCATAATGAGCAGAAGGATCGATAGCAGTTATGCGAAGAGCCTCATTGATAGCCTCCGGGGTAAAAATGACCGAGACACCACGGAGGTCACACGCTAACAAATTTCGCGGAAGGAACCTCTCGATAAGACAAAGTAAAATTCCTTACTATCGTAAGGTTGAAGCGGTATCGGGCGGGCGAGACAAAATCTAACCACCCGAATCACGACTTGAGTAGAGATCACAAATTAATCCGAATTAGAATTGAATGTTGATAGGATAGGTGGATCAATTGCTTGTTCGTTCGTTATAATTTGATTTTAATCCTTTGAACTTGAATTGTTAGATTAGTCTACTTTTTCTGCACTTTAGTTTAGTTTAGTTTATCGCTTTCAATCTTTCCTAGCTTTGGATTTCATCCTCTGTCTAGTTTATTTTCAAGCATGTTTGTCCAGCTTTTAGTTCCCTGCTTAGGTTAGTTTTCGTGACAATAGTTAGTTAAAAACAAAAGCTGTGGTCCACAAATAGCCTAGTTCCCCGTAAGATCGACCCGGCATAGCCTCTACACTACGATCCTTGCACTTGAGGTTAACCGGTTAATTACTTGTTGTTTTGTATTGATAACTCCTAACCGACCAAAACATCGGGTTGTTGCTAGTAAAGCGTAATGAGTAAGGGGTCGATCCACAGGGAAAAGGTATGTAGAATCTAATCCTAGTAATCCTCCCAATTGCTACTCAACAAAAACAAATAAACGAAAAGCAAAAGCATAAAAACAGAAAACATAAAAGAACAATCAAAATAAATCTAACCTAAGAAACATGGGAACAACCAAAGTACAAACCTAAGTGATTTCAATTCTAGTTAATCTCATGATTCTAATTCAGTTTGTGGTTTCACCCTTTCACGAGACACAAATCCCTAATCTCTTAGTGAACTTATCTCTCAAGCTATGAAAGCCTACTTTCCTAGTGAATTCAATTATCTATCTCTCATCTTTCGAGTGTTGAGACTGATTTACCAAACAAAACTCGGGTGTAGATTCAATTAACTCGCTTTTTAAAGAACCTAACAACCTAGAATCTAACTCATTAACTTGTCATCATTAATGGCTAAAAACCCTATCTTTCTATGGTGATCTAGCGTTTATGCAACTTCCGTATTATAAACATCAATAGAAAACAAATCTTTCAATCTATTCTCATGGCATCATAAACACATAGAAAAGATACAAAACGAAATCAAATCATGAAGAGAAATTGGAATTGAATTAATCGAAGAGAACTCACATAGTTTCATACAAGGATTGATCCAAGAACGGAAAAGAAAAGCATCTAAACTACTCCTAATCTAACCTCGGTTCACCCGAGCACAAGGCTCGGGTGACCGCCTTCAAACTCCCAAGTCGGCCGCCGCTTCCTCGTAAAATTCGAGTATAAAAAGTATATCCTTAGTGGTTGAGGATATGGCTCTATTTATAGAGATAAGAGGCGGTTTGTGAAAGTCGGCGGCAGACGGGCGTTTCATTATCATGGGACGCCGCTCATTTCTTGAACGGAGATCGACGCTGCTCACTCACGCCTGGAGACTCACGAATGTAAAATACGATTATGGACGCCGCATGGACGCTTGAGGCACCCTTGGACGCCGCGTCGCTTTATATGGACGCCGCCCACCGACGATCAAATCTTGATTTTTCCATCTTTATCTTGATTGATTTTTTCCTTATCTCTTTTAATCTTCCATAAATTCAATTGATCCTTCCTCAACTCGAAATTGGCTCTTTAGATCACCTTTTCCATCATTAATTGGGTATCTACAAATATCAAAACATACCAAAACGTAATAATTTCCAAAATAATGTAAAACACAAATTAACACTTAAATTGATATGTTTTCATATTTAATCATTAAAAACACCATTTACTCAATATTTAACTATATAGCTCAATATCTATGAAAATAATCCATATATGGGAAAATTGATATACAATATATATATAAAAATCACTATAATTTGGCCCTAAACAACACTCCACACTTATCTTTTGCTCGTCCCCCGAGCAAAACAAAACATAATCAAACTCGAGATAAATAAACATCTATGCAAATATGAAGTATATTCAATAACTTAGAAGTTCACCCAAGTGAGTGTGTGCATAGCCATAATAAACTTCCACTAAGTTCCACAATTTGAAAGTTATTCAAACCAAAACTAGCCCGGTTTCCCATCTAAGTTAGAAATATTCAAAACTATAATGTGCACTTTACAAAACATACATATCCCAAAAAGAAATAGTAGAGAATATCTAAAACATTTTCGACAAACTCAGAGGATAATCCCTACAACATATCCTTCGCTTTATACTGGGGATAAGGTCGACGATAACTAAGTCAGCATTTATTCATAATAATATATTCCAATATTTTCACTTTTTCACACTTTTCTAACACACATCGTAATAAGCTTTTGCCCTCATAGCGTAATCAGACATTTCAAGATAATCCCCTACCTTACTCCAATCATAAGGCGGCTATAAACCGATCGTCGTGAGCTTTTGGTCATCATAGTGGAATAGACATACGTGGTACACCCTACCTCACCCAAAGCATAAACCAGCCTTCCACACACACAATTACAATTATGTTACTTTAGATTTGGTCGGGCAAGTGGAAAAGATTATTTCCTAAAGTAGTATGCACCAATTGAGCATAACACCTCAAGTAAACAATTTATTACTATTGCAAAGACTTAATCACGCTTTCACTTATCACATTCAAACTTCTGTATATTCACAAGATGTCATACTTTAATCCTAGAATACAAACTACTAAACTTTTCAAGAATTGTACATAAGCAAAGAAACATGCTATAATCATCAAAAATCTCCAACTAAAATGGGTAGGCTTTCAACATTTAGCTCATCATTTACTATGGCATGTGAAAAATAAAGGTCGGGTGAAACAACTAAAATTACTAAATATACAGAATATAGCAAAAATGATATAAACTCAAGCAAAGATATGCCTTTGTCTACTCGGGACTTAACAAAAAAAATTTAAAATTAAGCACTTTTTCATAGAAATACTAAAAATATGAGCAAACGAAAGTAGACACATAAATCATCTATCCTTCCCCACACTTTTAGATTGCAACTTGTCCTCAAGTTGTGCGTAAATAATAAATTAGAGAACTTAGTCGATTGGATGTCGGCAATTCGGAGGAACCAACAAGAACCTGTGGATTGCTTGCATAGCTCAAGAGATCGTGAGCATCACATGACAACCGAATACATCGTGAAAATGCACAATAGCTAGGATTTAAAATATCCTCGCATACTTGACCAAAGGCAAAAAGAGTCTACGGGAAAAGATTAGACTTATACAAATAAAGCACATAAGGAAAAGAATTTATAGAGATATTCAAATTATGCTCAAATAAAGATGGAATACATATACATGAAAATATCACAAACTCGTAGGCTAGGTGCAACTACATGAAAACAAAGTACAATGCAATCTATATGATATGCAATCCTAAAAATAAAAACGAGGTAGTATTACGGAAACCGACAGTTAACTACTCTCAAGAAAAATAAAAGAAAAATAGAAAAACAATGCAACTATATGACATGCAACTAAATGATATGCATCTAAGTGATATGCAAAAATAAAAGAAAATAAAAGAAACGAAAACTAGCCTACTAATGTGCAACATAACATGCATATAAACGTCTACCACATAATGACAGGTTACGATAAACGACAAAGGTTTGTCACTACTACATGCAAGCAGACGCGCTTTAAGACTCATCAAAGGTGATAGCATTATGGAAAACCAACAGTTAGCTATACTAAACAGATATAACTCATATGGACTGGACGTAGCATACGGAAAACCGACAGTAGCTACCCATATGAATTATAAAAACAAAGGAAGCACGTAAGTCTCAAAGCTTAAAAGATTCATCGGAGCGGTATGTAGCATACGGGAACCGACATTAGCTACTAATTAACCATAAGAACGCTTATAGCTTACGAGAACCGATAAATACTATAACATGCCTAGATGAATCATATATAAGGAATTGATCAATTATCTAACATGGATTCATAGATGGAAAGGTAAAAACATATAAGTTCAGGGCATCTATGTAAAAATCAATTAGCCACAGAAGCTCGAATGAAAAATCCACATCAAATAAAAGCATTGAAAATAAAATCAAGAAATTTAGAACTGGATCAACCCGGATTTAACGCTCACTTAGCGTCGTAATCGACGGGCGTTTCCACCTTTCGAGACGCCGTGCGCTTTGAAACCGGCCGGACAGCGTCGTAATACCGACGGCCGCCTGATTCTTCAAATCGAGCAGATTGAAAATTTCGAACGGATTTAACGCCCCATAATTCCAAACGCCGCTTCTCGCACGTTAGGGACCGGACGGGCGCTCACTAAAACAAATGCTCGCCCAAAGACAACGAATACAAAGCGTAATGCAGAAAACACAAGAAACCTAATATTCCACTTCTAAACACCAATAACGAGGCAAAGCCACATCAAATTTAAGCACGCAGGCTAGATGAGGAAACAACTAAACATATAAACTTCACGTAAAACAAGTTGAGTAAAAAACTTTTGCACATTCTTAACCTAACGGTCATCGAAACACGGCAAAATAAAAACTCTCAACTTGGTATACGCTACTTTTATTAAAACGAAAAATAAACGTAACAAAATCGAGAAATATCAAGACTAGATTCAACATGACACCTATTCCCCGGCAACGGCGCCACTTTTGTTGGGGAGATTTTGCATCAATAACAAAAGAAAATTTACAACCCTAACTTATATGCAAAACTAACTCCTAACCGACCAAAACATCGGGTTGTTGCTAGTAAAGCGTAATGAGTAAGGGGTCGATCCACATGGAAAAGGTATGTAGAATCTAATCCTAGTAATCCTCCCAATTGCTACTCAACAAAAACAAATAAACGAAAAGCAAAAGCATAAAAACAGGAAAACATAAAAGAACAATCAAAATAAATCTAACCTAAGAAACATGGGAACAACCAAAGTACAAACCTAAGTGATTTCAATTCTAGTTAATCTCATGATTCTAATTCAGTTTGTGGTTTCACCCTTTCACGAGACACAAATCCCTAATCTCTTAGTGAACTTATCTCTCAAGCTATGAAAGCATACTCAGAGTGAATTCAATTATCTATCTCTCATCTTTCGAGTGTTGAGACTGATTTACCAAACAAAACTCGGGTGTAGATTCAATTAACTCGCTTTTAAAGAACCTAACAACCTAGGAATCTAACTCATTAACTTGTCATCATTAATGGCTAAAACCCTATCTCTATGGTGATCTAGCGCTTATGCAACTTCCGTGATTATAAACATCAATAGAAAACAAATCTTTCAATCTATTCTCATGGCATCATAAACACATAGAAAAGATACAAAAACTAAATCAAATCATGAAGAGAAATTGGAATTGAATTAATCAAGAGAACTCACATAGTTTCATACAAGGATTGATCCAAGAACGGAAAAGAAAAGCATCTAAACTACTCCTAATCTAACCTCGGTTCACCCGAGCACAAGGCTCGGGTGACCGCCTTCAAACTCCCAAGTCGGCCGCCGCCTCGTAAAATTCGAGTATAAAAAGTATATCCTCAGGGTTGAGGATATGGCTCTATTTATAGAGATAAGAGGCGGTTTGTCGAAAGTCGGCGGCAGACGGGCGTGCTCATTATCATGGACGCTGCGTTCATTTCTTGAACGGAGATCGACGCTGCTCACTCACGCCTGGAGACTCGAATGTAAAATACGATTATGGACGCCGCATGGACGCCAAGTGCACCCTGGACGCTGCCTCGCTTATATGGACGCCGCCCACCGATTTATCAAATCTTGATTTTTCCATCTTTATCTTGATTGATTTCTTTCCTTATCTCTTTTAATCTTCCATAAATTCAATTGATCCTTCCTCAACTCGAAATTGGCTCTTTAGATCACCTTTTCCATCATTAATTGGGTATCTACAAATATCAAAACATACCAAAACGTAATAATTTCCAAAATAATGTAAAAACACAAATTAACACTTAAATTGATATGTTTTCATATTTAATCATTAAAAACACCATTTACTCAATATTTAACTATATAGCTCAATATCTATGAAAATAATCCATATATGGGGAAAATTGATATACAATATATATATAAAAATCACTATAATTTGGCCCTAAACAACGGCCATGATCGACAAAATCGAACGGCCAGCATCCACGCGGTTTTACCCAAAAATTTGAAATCCAGGGGGCGCGAGATTCTAGGCAATATTAACGCTCGACAGTTATTAGCGCGAGATTCTAGGCTATATTGACTGCGTATGCAAAGTTGGTCAAGATATCGCCAGTGAGCTGTCAAATCAATTAAGAGCCCTTATTTTTCGGCAACACGACAGGCAAGAAAGGTTAGTCCCGTCCATTCAATTCGGTTTTCAAGTTTATGGCGAACCTCACTCCGCCTAAAACTTAGGAGGCCCCATCCAATTTCAAACATCAACAAACCGAGCAATAAGGCCCCGTCTCAAAGAAGGAGCCGATAAAGCCTTGTAAAACCTCGCCTAAACCTTCAAAGAGCCTAGGTGGAATTCTAAAACATAATCACCATAAGATTATTTGCCACAAGTCCGCAAATGATCAAGGATTGTACAAGTAGTAACGGAAACTTGTTTCGCTCAAATCCTTTCAGCCTCGCCCAAAACAAGGGGGGATGGGGAAATTTTAACGCTCCATACGTGACGCAATTAAGCGAGTACAAAATAGGTTGTTGTTATCCTTGTTCCAATAAAGGGGGCCGCACACATACAAGATCCACAAGATACAAGAGATGAATCAAAAGAAAAATACGAGGCATAAATCAAAGGGGCCAAAAACCGCCACAAATCAAGTTTAACAAGCCAAACGCGGCCACAAGATCAGTGCGGAAAGTAAAAGCTAAAGTTATTACAATCATCAAAGGAAAACGCCGGAATAGTTCAAAAATGAAGCAAAGTTGAATTATTACAAGATCACGTAAAAGTTTTGAAACGAGCATAAAATCATTTAAGTAGAGCCGGAGGAGTGTCAATATACTCGCCTGGTTGGTCGCTCACGCAGCAGGGATTCTTCAAAATGGCAAAATTAACAGGTTACTCGCCGGAGGATCCCTGTGATCGCTCGCTTTGCTCTATCCGACTAGTCCGATTGGCTACGATGTGATCCACGGCGTAAGGTATATCTGGGTGAAGGGCCAACAGGTCGGGACTCCACTGAGACATGTTAAGCCACCGGAGCATCTCATCAAGGGTAATGCTCTCTCTGTCATGATAAGCCCAAAGGCAGCGAGCGAGGTGGTTGAAACCTTGATCAAAGCTTGCCTCCTGGTAATCAAAAAACTCATCAGAGCGCTTAAAAGCAGCGACGGCCGCAGGACCGCCCGCCTCAACAAGCCTTTATTTGCAACAAAGAAGTCGCTTCATTTAAGCTCGCGATCTCCTCATGTGCGGCCAAAAACCCTTCGGCAGATTTACGAGCCTCATCTTTCAGAACCGACACCTTCTGCTTCAGCTCCACATCCACTTTGGCGCCTCAAGCATAGCCTTTTTTCATCCGATCTAGTTCGGTCAAGGCCTCGGCCATTTTATTTTCGTAATAACCCTGGCCTTATCCGAGGCCCCAAGAGCTGGCCACTTTCTTAAGCTCGCTTTCAAAGACATGCAATGGCCTTGTTTATGCGAGTTCCAAGTCGAAAAGAGGAGGAATATAAGCCCACCAGAAAAGCCAAGTTTAAAAGAAATAATGAAAAAATACAAGACAAATAAAAACTCACCATCGAGGCAGCGATCCCAAATTGACCCGAGAGATCTTTGAGTTCGGCGACTTCATCGCCGGCAGGGGCGTCATCCTGAACCACGACGCGAGCCGTAATCCCCCTTCCGATCTCCATCTGAACTCCGGGCGGCGAGTCCCATGCGATGCGGCCCAAAGGAATGACATCAGCAATGGCCTCCCTAATCTGGCTCGCCTTGGTCATGTCAAGGCCTTGGGTGAAGTTAGCATCCAACCACACGGCCTCTTTTCCTTTATAACCACGAGGCAATGTCCCTGGCGGCAGCTTCCCCATCCCCTCGGAGGCCTCTTCAACAATAACCTCTGGCCGCTCAAAGCCTTTTTCAGAGAGTCACTTGTCCGAGCGATCGAGCCTTTGCCACCCTCCGCGCGCAGCCTTGGCCTCTCGGTTCGATCGCTTTTGGCCCCGAGGCTCTTTGGCGGGTTCTCACCGCAACATTTTTGGGCCCCACCTGCCTGGCTTGAGTTCGCACTCAGGGCGCGCGCCACTGCTCAACAACAGAGGCGCCCATAAAGGCGCGTGGTATCTTCCCCATAACCTGCTTTGTGGTCGCCTGTCGAAGTTTTTGCATCTCATCGGGCCGAGCCTCGCTTTGAGCCCGGTGTTCGTTAACGTCCATACCTGCAAAAGAGTTCGTTAGAAACAGGTACAAGGAAGGAACAAAAGAATACAGCTTACAAGGCGAAGAAATAAAAAGCAGAAAAATTACAAGGTGGTCTTCTACTTGGGTCGCCCCCACATATAGGACACTCAGAGGGAAAACACTTGCCCAAGTGGCAATCTCCTACCCAGTCAGGGTCGCATTCTTCCGGGACCACGACAACTAACGGCTCCGCTTTACCCGGACCCGCGATACCAGCCCATGCGCCGCCGGGAAGCGGCCACATCAAAAGATCGACCTGTGCCACATTTCTCGTGGAAAGGCTCAACCCCGCCGATCAGACAAACATGAGCCCTTTGACAAGGCGACGTTCAGGAACCAGGGGCTCGCCGATAGAAGGGGTGGACTTTCCTTTCCGCTGTGCTGCCTTAGGGAATGGCCAACCAACTTTGGATTCCACTTTGAGCACTCGTTCTTTCCATCTATGAATCTTATTTGGTAACAAGAACAGCAAGCGAGGCGTCTTGGTCCTCAGGGATATCTGTCCAGGAAGGCCCGTTGCATAAAATAAGTGAAATTGACCCAACAGAGTAAGGGTGGGCTCTATCTTCATTGTCCGACACATCACAATGAAGACCATAATCTGAATGACGGCCCCAATAGCAAAATCAGTAGGCAAAGCTCTCATCACCAGTAAATCTTAACAAAAACGGGTCGAATGGAGGTCTAAGCCCCGCATAGAAGTGATCGAAGTGAAGAATCAGGGTATCATCCGGGCGGCGGGCACAAACATAATCCTCACGATCTCCGGGTTTAAACTTATCATCCTCCTTCGAGTAGTCAAACAGAGAAAATCTATACACACTTGTATCAATCTTATATCGGCGGCGGAGAATTTTGTTAAGGTCATCGCTGTCGCGAAGCATCACCCACTCTTCCTCCAGAGCCTTCTCATATGCGGTCAGAACGGTAAACTCCCTTAATGCTTCCGGATTATTGGGTTTCGGGTTCTTTGCCTTCGCCGCCGCTTCACCGACATCATTGTTTTGGGATCCTTTTCCTTTTTGGTTTCTTTGGGAGTTCCTGCATAATCTTGCGCAGGTAAGGGCGCATTCTCGCCCTCGCCGACCCATAAGCTCGTGAAGAGCGGCGCCTCGATATATGCCTCGCCATGCTCGGGCCGGGCGCCACTCAGAGCCGGGTTCGGCGGCCCGATCTTCAACATCGACGCCTCTTACCTCCGCCTCACCAAGATTAGTTCTGAGCACGAGCCGCTCTTTACGGCTCTTTTTGCGCCACGGCTCTAGATCGGGAACATAGCATCTAAAGCAAAGGGTCGCCACTGCCCAAGCAAAGCAGAATTTCTCTCCGGTTATCTCAACAAGGTGTCGCCCCGGTGGACACATCGGGTCAGAGGGTCGCCATCCTCTACATCCAAACAAGATAGTCATATGCCTCCCGATCCTCTCGTAGTCTCCCTTTAAAGAGTGCTCTCCGTCGGACATCCTGTAAAAACAAGAGGAAAAGGTGGAGCTTTCGGACCTGGGATAATGGGAATTAAGCCAGGAAGGTAATCGCACCCATCTCGACGCCTTCCCCTCCGTTTTTACAAGAGAAATGGAAAGCAATTGCAAATAAAGGGAAATACACATGCGAACGAGCAAAGCAAGAGAGGAGGTTTTTAAGACATGCCTTACCCCTCCTCTTTTCGTAAAAACCTTGTCCAAACAAAAGCAAAGAACTCAAAACCCAGATTTTTGCTTCAAAAAAACGCCTTAAAGATGAACGATTGCCTCACAACGGATCAAACTTGCTAAAAATGATCGAAATATGGAAAGAAAACAGAGAAAGAGGTCAAGTGGAAGAGGAATCTCCACCTGCTTCTAAGAATAGGCTAAAATCGGGCGTCGGAAGAACACGCGGAATCCTCGAACCCTAGACCGAATCTTCAAATCCTCTCTAAAACCTTCACTGGAAAATCCTTGCACTCCCTAAAAAGAAAAATATGTAGAGAAAAGTTGAGGGAAATATAGGGGTCGTCATCCTCTACATCCAGCGCATAGTCATATGCCTCTTGATCCCCCTCGGAGTCGCCATTTAAAGAGTACTCTCCGTCGGACATCCTGTAAAAACAAAAGGAAAATGTGGAGCTTTCAGACCTGGGATAATGGGAATTAAGCCAGGAAGGTAATTGCACCCATCTCGACGCCTTCCCCTCCGTTTTTACAGGAGAAATGGAAAGCAATTGCAAATAAAGGGAAATACACATGCGAACGAGCAAAGCAAGAGAGGAGGTTTTAAGACATGCCTTACCCCTCCTCTTTCGTAAAAACCTTTCCCAAACAAAAGCATCAACTCAAAACCCAAATTTTTGCTTCAAAAACGTCTTAAAGATGAACACATTGCCTCACAACGGATCAAACTTGCTAAAAAGGATCGAAATATGGAAAGAAAAACAGAGAAAGAGGTCAAGGGAAGAGGAATCTACCAGTTTCTAAGAAGTGGTTAAAATCGGCGGCCGGAAGAACACGTCGGAATCCTCGAACTCTAGACTGGAATCTTCAAATCCTCTCTAAAACCTTCGCAGGAAATCCTTGCACTCCTAGAAAAAGAAAAAATATAGAGAGAAAAGTATAGGGGAAATAGAAGATCGAAAGGTATGAAGGTTAGTGGGATGAGGTCCTTATATAGGCAGAGGAAATCTGATCGAACGGTCAAGGATCCAGCCATCCAATGGCCCAGGTTTGCACGGCTTTTTCGGTTTTCAAAATTCAAAACCGCCGTCATCAGGGCACAATCATTAAATGCCCACGTAATCAATCACTCAGCTGTTTTCCGTCCACGTTTTTGGGCAGTTACCGAAGTAACCTCAGTACCCACGCCATTACGGTTACCAAGGGAGCTGACACCAGCCACGATCTGACTGTTAAACTGCCCCACTAACCCTTGGACGGATGGGTTGCCTCACCAAGAACGAAGTCGCAAAACAGACCCGAAGTTGCTTCGAGGCCGCTGGCTTCAAAAGCACGGTCCTTAGTGAACAAGTCGCATCAGACGACGAGGTCTCAAAAAACAGAATCCGGTTGCTTCGAGGTCGCTGGATTCAAAAGCACGGTCCTTAGTGAACAAGTCGCACCAAATTAGTGGACAAGTCGCATCGCACGACAAGGTCGCAAATACACAATATATATCCTCGAAGCTCACTTTACTCCACGCCGACATTTTCATGAAAAATGACCAAGACATGGAGTAGGGGCCATTGATACGATATAAATGGAATCGCCACCTTTGAGTCCCGGAAATAGCCTATCCGAACCACCGAGCCAGATAAAGGCCCGTGACCACGGCACCGGCGAGGCCAATCAACCAAGTCGAGGTCGTTGTTGCCGAACCCCGCCTCGAAAGCGCCGACTGGGGGTCGGATCGCGACCTTGGACAAAAGATCCTCAAGAGGCCGCACAAGACTTGACGAGGTAGCAGGGAGCAAGAGCAGGACAATAAAGTTGGCGATCCATGCGATCCTCAGAGGTCGCCGCCAAGATATCTTACCCACTTGCAGTCCAGATATTTAAGTTTGCTTTAGTCATAAGTAAAATTAGTGACTAAGTCGCCTCAGAACACTGGCCCTTATTTAGCTCCTAAGTCTCCTCCTCCTATAAAAGGAAGGCTTGTGTAACCTGAAAGACATAGATTCCTAATCATAAAAAGCAGGCTAAAGCTCTGCAAAAACACCATCTCTTTCACCCTCCTCCCGTCGCCGCCGTACACCACCGGCAAGCTCACATTTTAACATACACCAATAAGCCAGATATCCACTAAAGTCACACCGCTGAACCACCGTGATGATTTCGACCTCATCAATAATTGAACGCTCACGAACCAAGCTCGTGTTCGCTCATTAAGCAAACGAGCCTACAATCATGTTCGAACTCGGCTTGTTGCTTAACGAATAAACGATCACTTAACACTAACGAGCCGGACACGAAGTTTATTAACGAGCTAGCTGGCCTCGTTTCGCTTAACAAAGACTCTACTATACACATTTTATTTCTCTTTACAAGTAAAATGCATTGTTGTTAAATCCATTCTATATTAATAGAAGAGGTTTTTTGTGTCAATTGGTGACACATGTAATTTTTTTTTCATTTTTTTTTTTTTTTTTTTTTTTAACTGCTCATATAGCCCAAATTTCAAAATAAATTTTTTTAAATTTTAAAGCACTGTTCATCGGCCCTGGTCTGCATTTTTTTTTTTTTTTAAATATTATTTTAGAAGAATGGTTTGAGTTAAATTGTTCCATTTTGGATGACTCAATCAGATCACCTTTTAATGTGCGAATATATGTAGCAAATGTATAACTATTTTCAAAAATATGTTCTCATTTAACTTATCACGACACGATTCTTCAGATCACGCCAAAAAATTGTGTTTGACGTTTATATGAAATATTATAAATTTCTAAAATAAATTCATTTCATAAAAAATATATCGCTTTGTACACTGGCGATATGACTTATTTCAAGATATAAGCGTCATTTACACGTCAGCATTTACACGATCTTTATATCACGCCAAAAATTTGGATTTGACGATTATATTAAATATTAAATTTCTTGAAATGAATTTTTTTTTGTAAAAAACATATCGCTTATATAAAATATTAAATATCCTGAAAAAAATATTTCGCCACAAATATTGTTAAACCGGCTATATACAGATTGTTGATTTAATTTCTATGGAAATTGAATTGTGATTTTACCATGCCATCGTTAAAACTAAAGCCTAGATCCGAGAATACAAAAAAGGGGTTCGGTAGTGTCGAAAGGTGTCGATTTTTGTGCGCGTGAGTGTTGATGATTGTGTTAGATTTTAATTAATATTCATTTCATCAACCGACACCTGTTGGATATGGCGTCGGGTGTATCGAGCGTGTCGTGTTTTTGGTAGAACACGTGTTGTTGCAAATAATGTCGAATATACTTCATTTTTTCGGTTAAAATAGATTTAAGTATTAATTGGAAAAAAATTGTTCAAGAGTGTTTAAAAGATTCATACGATGTCGGGAGATGTCAAAGATGTGTCGGATATTCATTTCATCAACCGACACGGCCGGGCATGCCATCGTGAATGTATCAGAGCAGATCACGTCCCGTTGGTTGTCGGACACGATCGATACCTTTTATAGTTTACTCGGGTTTATTATTTCAAATTTCTATGATTATTACATTTTTCACGATTCACTTTTAATTTTCACATTTCGACGATTATAAAATAAACCTGAAAGACTAATAGTGCAGAAGACGACGCTTTCTTGGATGTTTGATGCTCCACATTTTCCTATATCCTTTACATATTCCAACGACTCATCATTTATTATAATATACTATTACATCTCTGGCTTAAAACCAAAATCCAATTCATCAACGATGATATATACGTTAAATTGCATTGTAGATTTACAATCCTGACCACGAGTCGCGGAAAGACGGATGCCTCTTTTCCTAGTCTTTTAATAAATGCGTAATATGTTACATTATGTGTTGTTAGTGATAATGCTTAGGAAATCAATAGTGACGAAGCTGAGCCTCGAGTCCTTGACCCACATGTAAGTCACTAAAAACATGGAGGAGAAGTAATGAAAACATTTGCAGCAATGTTATGGATGCTTACGTATCTTAGTGGGATCAAAGACGACGACTACCTCCTCCGTCCCAAAACGTAAATCGCCGCTTTTACATAGACAAGAAAGTTTTGTTAAATTAATTACACATTAATTTTGATTTAAAAGACTAAAACAACATTCGATCGTTATTAATGTAAAGAAATGAAAAGTGAAGTGAAGAAATAATAAATGATTGATAATTAAAAAGAGAAAATGATAATAAATTCTTCCTGTTTTCTAAATGAATTTATATTATAGGACAAAACAAAAAAAAACTAAATAGACTTATATTTTGGGACGGAGGTAGTAGTTTATATTTTAAGTAATTTATCTTGGTCATTGCATAAATGGAGGTTTAAATATTTGGGATTACTTGAGCATGATATATAAATAACATAATTGTTGCTCTGTTTGAGTTATTGTATGATTGTAAAAGATATTGATGCATATATAAGGACCACCTATCAAAAGTGAAGTTGTAAGTGACTCCCAGCAGTGTTTCATATACGCTTCTATTTCTAAAATGAAGATAAAAAATAGCTACTTCAAATAATTCTCTATAACAGAGAGCTCCTATCCCTATTTATTTTTAGGGATATGAACAGTCAAGATCCCTACTATGGACGACTATTCAACGCGCCTAAACATATTTAATTGTTAAAAATTATAGTGATAGTGATATGACGTCATTGGTCAAATAATGAAATTTAATGCCAGATAAATAGGGCCATGAGATAGAATATGTATTATTTAATATTATTTGAAATGTTATAGTGATAAAGGATAGTGACGCTTCATGTATGTTTTTGAATCGAGATATCAGTAAAATAGGGATATGTATTATTTTATATTATTTTAGTGATAAAATTTGGCGATCTCACAGAGCCGCTTTAACCTCCAGATACGCATGATCGGATGCCTCGAGCCTGAGTCATTTCAAAGGCCTCAATACCATCAGAGATATGGGACTTGTTAAAGGTTTGAGGAGTTGAGGATTGTCATTAATCGTGATGTTGTCTCCAACTATTAGCGTAAATGCAGCTTTAAGTCCTCGCCGTGGTTAGTATATTAAGGATGGAGCCATCAACACGCACGTGTTTTGTGGAGGGACACGTGTCCCCAATAAGGTCCCGAGTTTATTTATTAAAAGAATATAGTTTTTTTTTTAAAGGAAAATGAAATTTATTAATGAAACAATATCATATGGAACTGCAAGAGTTACATACATGATTCACGAGGGAGAACATTGTTTTCATGTTAAAAAATGTAAATACTACATCCATCCTATAAAAATATCCACAATTGAAAATGCTTGTTTACAAAAAGCCATCCATTAAAAATTCAATACACATTTAATGCTATTTTTCCTAACATACATCCTACTAACATTTATCATTGTCAGATATCGATTTCATATCCAAAACAAACCTTAATTATAAGATAGTGTATATATGTTTATTACTACTAAAAACACTACAATTAATTGAGTTTTTTTAATCTGCATTTAATAGAAAAACGTCGACACGCTTTATGGGATGTAGTACTCAATTTATCTCTCCAGCATTCTCTAATGAAATTTTTCTAATACAATTGTTGTATAATTATTGTAGTTATTCTTTAATATGTATTGTTATATATTATTATAATATATATCATTCGATACAACGTTATCATATTGTAGTATAAAATTGATACATGTTCCGCTCACCGATAATTTTCCACAGATTTGTTTGGCTAGGCTGTATACGCTAAGTTTCATACTGGTTGTATTATTTGGAGAGTTTCTCCTCTTTATGATGTAATCTCCGCCGCTATTGCGGATATAACTTAATAAATTTCTTTTCTCCTAAAATCGGATACATGTTTAAAATTATTTTGTGTGTGCCAAACATAATTTTCCTAATTTTAATGTGTTTATTGGAGAGAGAAACGTTTATTTATTACATGTGCGACCGCTTGTCTTTATGCCGTGAATCCAGGGCGAGCAAATGGGATGATCAATGCGGGGCAAACAAATTAAAAACATGACGTATATTTTACTTTTGAGTGGATTAATAATTTTAAACCCATTAACAGAGAATATGAGTGTCGTTTCATCGTCAGAGATTTTTAAGAGAGGACCGCGCATACAAGAGATCCCACCACACAGCTTCTCGAGCAATACACAGCGTGTGTGTGGAAATCACATGGCCCAGAGACGCCACGCAGATAGCTTCCTAATAAGCGAGCTTCCAGTGATAATTTTTCGTGAATATGTATAGTCATTTTTTTGAGGGAATATATTAATGTGACATCTTTTTTTCAGACATCATTGATTAATAAAAAAATTGGCTGTTAAAAAATAAAAAATGATGCATTGAAAGTTGAAGACTCTTTATCGTGGAAGAGAAAAGTAATGTGATACACACAAATGACTTAAAAGATTCAGTAGTTTTGATAAATAAATGAATAATAATAATAATATTATTATTATTATTATTAACAATTTGATTGATTTTTGTATAGCTAAAATATTTATCTTTAGCACGTGAACCAAAGAATGAAGCCGGCAAAATGCGATTTATGGGAAGAAAATAAATTAGTTTGATCGAGATTCAAAAATTACGGTAATACGCTCATAAATTATAGCGATATATTGCGGATGTCATAATGTATTCTAAGGAAAATTCTTACATGCACTCTTCTCGTATGAACCGTTCTATTGGATATACAACACGCGCATTTGGTAAGACAATACTAATCTGTCTTGTCACACATCAGGATGGACCCAAAGATACAAAGCGGGGACGCCCGCCTCCATCGAGATCCAAAATCGATAAGTTTTTATAGGTAAAAATGTAAAAACACTATTGACGCCTCCACTCGCTTTTGAATTTGTTTTGGTGCTTCCACCGAGATTTTTTCGAGTCAAATCACATCGCATCACACATCCAATGCATAATTCACACGGCGAGGAGAGTGCGTGTTAATTTCCCGTATTCTTATGCACTCTTTTGTTTCAAATGATAAATCATGAAATTCCTTGTAAGAGGAAGTGGCAATAATAGTTCAAGACATTGATATTTACTAAAATCCCTATGGTTCCGCTTTGTTTTAGTGTTAAAATTTATTTTTGAGTTGCTTTTATATGTCAAATGATAATAAAATAATCAAGAATGATTCTAAAGCTTAAAATATTTTTTTGAAATTTGTGTAGATGTTAAACGATTGGTGAAAGAAATTGAAAGAAAGTAGATAATGAATAAATTAATGGTAAAAAGTAATAAAGTAGATAAAGTGAAATTGTGAAAGATAATTTAATATTTTTTATTCAGAATAAAACGACGGTAAGAGAATTCATGGTAAATAATAACGATGAAGTTATATAAAAATTCCAAAAAATTTCAAATAAAACAAACATGTTTATGGGTTTCTCCATGTGTGTATTTAACTGTTTGACATCATCTCTCGTTGTCCTGAATATCTACGTCATCATTGACATAATATAGTCTGATTTGGTCGGCGTTTGACAAGTTTTGAAATCAAAGAATTGATGAGGATTTTGAAGTTTCAAAATTGAATATTAAACTGTAACGTTGATCTGATTTGGTTTCAATTGTATATGCTTCGGTTTGATAGTGTAGTCGGTCTTTTATGGTTTTTACCTCCTACTGGATAACGCGTAATTGTCACTTCATTCATTTTAAATTGTCCTAAGATTACAGATTTAATTTTTCAGATTTATCTAAAATAGCACTCCATTAGAATCTTTTAAGATAAATCTGAAATCTCAGAAGCACTGCGCTATATCTACCGAATAAAGGTATGATATGAACAGCCACAATATTTATTCCTCACCCCAAATGTTTTATTTTTGGCTCTGCTGCTTGACTTTTCCTAGTCTTTTTTTTATTTCTACTTTTTTTAAGACGGTAAATGGTCTTTGCTTCCTGTTATGCTTTTTCTTTTCATTCTCAATTTTGTTTGTAAATTCTGTTTTTTTAGAGGGAAAAAATAGCTATTGCATATAATTTATTTAAATATGTACGTTACAATGATATGTGATTCAAGCTTTATGGTCCTCTTTCGTTTGATCATATGGTGTCATTGATGCTATATATATATATATATATATATATATATATATATATATGAGCATATGTCTTTTTATTATGGTTTATAGTTATTTTAATGTAGTATTCATTATATATAATTGTAGACATCGACGCAATTGACATCGAGAAAGATTCGTAAAAAATACAAAAAAATAATGTGTTTGAGTAAAATAAAGTTAATCGCAAAGAGATCATCAATGAAAATACTCTAAATTGACATGGTTTAAGAGATAATACTTAATAACACGTATGAAAATGCTTGTTATAAATAAAATTTGACTTGGTATTCGATACGGTTCTTCACATTTACAAGTAATCTATGAAAGTCTCCTATACACCCTACTATATTAGAGTAAAAACCTTAAAATATACTCTGACATTTTAAAACTCTAAAGATTTAATGAGACATCATTATTGTTTTGTTTAGTTATTAAAAACATGACAACTTTATAATTATATCCTTCTTTTATTATGCTTAATCTTCTTAATAAATGTAGTTATGTGACATTTTAGAAATTTAAGAAGAATTTTTAATTTTAAATATTAATTATGTAGATTTGTTTTGAGACATTCATAAAAGTAATAAATCCCAAACAATTTTAGAATCGGATGAAGTATTACTTACTAATGTAATTTAATGATTTACTTACCAACTAAAAAAAGTCCCCCATTCCAATTTCACCTGCCTTAATTATAGTGGACGATAGGACCTATCCCCAAGCAAGTGTCCCACGCCATATTCACATGCTAAACCGCACAATGCTGACCATGGATATATTATTTTATATCTCCATATCTCTTTTATTTCTCTTTAATTCCCCTGTTTTACAACGTGGATCGATATTATTCTTTGATATAATGTATTAATTAATGTAATAGTATTTGTTTTTTATAGAGAGGGATAATGGATCCAAAGGTATGTTCCTAACCCCATAAAAAAAAAATCTATAAAAAAATGCACGTCATACTATTAACGTTTTTATAAATTTGTGATCTTAAAAGTAACAACAAACTTTGAGAGGAAAAAACATACTAGAAAAGTTGAAATGTTTAATTTATTAAATAAATAAACCCCTTGGAAGTAGTACATCTTTTTATTATTATTATTATTGAAGGTCGGTAACAAAGCCCGATAGCAAATTGTTAATTAATCACTCTTTTGGCGCTTACTACGACACCACGCTTTATGCAGATTTTTAAATTTTAATGTGATCCGTCAAGTAAATTCGATGTGGTTTCCTAAAATGTTCCCTTCTTTAATGGTAAATTGAGGCCTCATAACCTAATCCGAGTCCCACCGTAAATGTAGTAAATTGCGTTATGGGGAAAAATGAACACCTTATTGCTAAATCCGTGTTTCTTAATTATTTTCTTTATGGCATGTTTGATTGCTGTAATAAAATGGAATTAACGCTTTTTTTTCACGCCATTCCATCAATTCGACGATGTTTGATAAATGGAAGAATGGACATGCTTTCATTCCAACGGAATGAAAATGGATGATTTTCATTCCATCGAAAATCCAATAGAATCTAAAAATAAATCGCGCAAAAAAACAAGCTTCATTCTATCGCTTACTTAAACGTCAGAATTAAACGATATCATTCCATCAGATTGCATTCTATTCTAACAGATTTATTCAATTTAATTACATTTCATCAATCCAAACAAGTCATATTAGGGTACTTTCTGGATTGCGAGAGAGAATTTCAGGAATGTTGCCTATGATCCACTCGCGTGGAAATTCGGTAAAACATTTTCCCATGGGAGCTACTAATCACCCCCCCCCCCCCTATCCCATCACCTTCCCCAATTTTTTTTTTTTTTTTTTAATCTATACCAATTTGTTTGTTTTAAATTTTTTGCTTATATTTTCTATTTTACTTGTAACTTTTTTTTGATAAATTATTTTTTAATAAGTTATATGTTTTTGAAATCTATTCAATTTAATCTATCAAATGAGTCCAATATTGAATATGAAATATTGTATTAAAAATAATTTTATCGGATCCAATATAACTCTTATTAATTTTTTTGAATTATGTACATAATAATAGATAAACACATAAATTAATCATCAAAACCATGCATAAATTCAAAATGCTGTCCGGGTTGATCTATCCTCATTACATCATACCACAATTGAGCACGTGATTGATAATCACGAGCCCATTCGTCTGATGGGTTTGATTCGCCTGAGAAACGTCATATGATAATGGGTGATACAGGGTATTCAGGGTACAAGAAAACTTGTACGAAGTGATTATTTTGAACATGACCGATAGCTATATGTTGCCGCTGGGAAAATGGAATCGGCGGGATCTCAACGGCAAGTGAGTATGACAACGAGTATCACGTGAATCGAATGTATGCAAGATCACGCCAGACGCCGGTTACAACAACCCCCGCTGTTGCGTTAAAAGATCCATCCAATAATAGGCGGGTGCGGTATCGCTGAAGCAATGAAGTGTTGATAGTAATCTCGATGCATAATTAATTTCTTGAGAAAGGTTTTCATACAAGTCCATATTTTGATTAATCTCTTGAATAAGCATAAATCGCATTTGACGTCATTCATGTTCAACCATGAGTTGCGCAATGGCCTATTGCTCTCAAGCCATTAATGACCGTCGCCTTCGACGCCAACACAATGAGAAATATAAGGCCGATAGCGTTTAGAAATGCGTAAATAAGGGGATCCTTTCTTTTACTCGCTGAGAATTGAATATACGGTACCTTCTTTTTCAAGTGGGTATTGAAAAGAAAGGTCTCGAGGCCAATGTTCGATCATCCTTCTTGTAGTCGAATTCTTTGTTCGTGGTTGTATGCCGGGGTCGAATCAGCATAACGAGATGGATCTCGCCATATCGAAAAACTCGCCAATCATGTAATCTCGACTAGCGGGTTCCATTTCATTTAATCTTTCCATAAGTCGAGCCGCCTTGTCGGGTTGTACTCCTCATCCAGACGCTCGGGGCTCTGCGCATGGACAATGTACGCCGATGAATATGGATATAATTTTGCGGAATCGGCATGCCGCAAAGACGAAACATTGCAATATCGTGGAGCGCACGACAATTGTGGTGTCGCTTTGATCTTGCAATTGCAAAGATCTTCTTCGGAAAGACGATGTTTATCAAGAACTTTTATCCGTTTGTCGATTAAGTCCATTGCGTCTAATGAAATGCAATATCCGATTTCACTATAAATTGCATCACGCATATGTCGGGTCATGGAAAACTCAAAGATTTCTCGGAATGAACTTTGAATATCCCCAATTGAGCAACCAACATCTTTTCTATTTTTGAAAGGATGTTGAAAGCGATGCCAAATATCCTCAGTATCGTTTGAGTCTCGTGACGCGCGCAGACTCCACCTCGTATTTTAATCATACATTGTGTTAAATATGAATGATACATGCAATATTCTATAGTGTAGGATAATGAATATATAAAGGATATTAGAAAGTTACATTTGACTTGAATGGCTTCCGAGGTGCATAACTTTGTCTACATACACATCAACGAACCGCTCCTTGTAAAGGATATAACCATGTATTCCAAAGGTATGTTGTGGCTTTGGAGAATTTTGAAAAGTCGATTAACATGGCATTCCACCGAAATCTAAAGTCTCCACACTCGTGAATGAATAATCGAGTGCCATGCATTGTTAAATTCGATCCATCTTTTACCAAGCATAGGTCTGCACTTCTTCATTACACACTGATTTATATGCCAAATACAAAGGATGTGATGCGCGAATGGGAAACATTCTCCAATTGCACCAAGAAGCGCTAGATCCCTATCTGAAACAACCACCGATGGAAACGCTACTACTTTTAAGACCATCCATCTTTTTAACGTATCCAATACCCATACAAATCGCTCTGTCGTCTCATTACTCAAATATGCAAACATAATAGAGTAAGTTTGCATTGTGGATGTGATACCCACAATCTCTACGAGCGGTATCCCATACTCATTGATCTTGTACGTGGCGTCAATAATTAAAACCGACGGAAAATTCACATACAGCTCTAGGCTTTTAGGATGAACCCAAAGAATATCTGTGATCTCACCAGTGTGTTCATTTTTCATAAAGTCGTACATGTATTTTTTAACATTTAATTCTCTTAAAACGTACCCAGCTTCAGATAAACCCCCCAACTGCTCTTTCTTATACAGTGCTTTGACATTGTAAATACTCCTAATTTCGTAGTAATTGATGGGTCTTGTTGTTTCATCACACTAAGAATTTCTATGAGCAAAGTGCTATTGGACATGTCACGCACTAATTGTTTCTGGGTTGCGGTCAACCTTGAAGGATACTCAAATCCCTCTAAACTTTCAGCTGCTTCATGGTTATGAAAACCATGAACAACCTTCAAACCCCACTTCACACCGTGTGGTGGTTGTGCTACACCTCGAAGTTTAAATGGGCAACCACGCTTATACGCTCCAAAGATCCCTACTCATTGTATGCCTTCTTGGCGTGGTCATTTATACAATCCTCCTTTTCCACAAATAAGAGTGCATCTCGGCATTTTATTTCCATTTTTACTACACGATTTATCTATGACAATCACAAAACCATTTTCATTACCAACTCTCCGAGCCCAATCTAGCATGACATCTCTACTTTCAAATATCTATAGAAAAATTGAAGTATAAGAACAATATTATACTATCTAAAATGAAAATAAGTAACGAATGTGGAAAATAACAACAACGATAACTAACCTCGATCGCTTGTAAATTTTGTGTAATCACGCTCAATGTCGGATGCTCTCCCATTAGAAAATCATTCGTAAAATCGTTTCCAACCGCCAACTATCCTCACTCGGTGAACATCATTTGTAAAATCATTTCCAAACGATTTAACTATCAAAGAATGATAAATCGCTTTCAATCGCCAACTATCTCATTAGAACATCATTTGTAAAATTATTTCCAAACGATTTAACTACCAAAGAATGATGAATTGTAGGAATTCATGTTATGAATTACTTAAAATCAATTGAATATGTGTTGAATGAGTATGTATGAAAGAGTTGGAGAAATTATGGTGATTTTTAGTAAGTGAAATGGGTCCAATATATATAGAAATCAAGATGGGATGATAATGGTAAAATCTGAATGCGCTGGTTAAATGATGATAAAAAAGATAAGAAGCATGTAGGATTGAAGAAAAGAAGAATCTAAATGAGTGGTTGTGAATAAAATGATAAAAAATGGGTGGTAAGAATTGAAGATAAAAAATTTGAATGAGTGGTTGTGAATAAAAATGATAGAGAAACGCGATTATCAATAAGACACTCGTTTTATTGATTTTATTTACTAAATTTCAATAACATAATAATATAAAAAAATACGTGTTAAAAATTTATACAAAATTTTCAATTATAAAATAAAACAACAAAATATAAATTAAGTTTAAAAAAATTTGGTAAAACATTTTACAAAAGAAAGAAAGAAAAACGAAAAAGAAAAAGAAAAGAAAAAAAAAAACCAATGATGGGACGGGGGAGAGTGATTAGTAGTCCTCTTTCCCAGCCATGTACAAAGTGACTGATATACCTTTAGGAGAAATCGAATTTCCAGCTTTGCCCATGTTCAAATCTCCATCCAACCAAAAAACTCAAGTGCATAATATCTTTTCGTTTTTGCAAATTTTACTATATTCCGGCTTCACCTAGTCATGAGCTGAATAGTTGAGTCATAACCAATGAAATTTTGACAATTTGAAAAAAAATGATCCAGCTCATTTTTTAGGGATAGTGACGATGCTAAATAACGCACCACCAAGTAAATCGCGCCACGCTAATCTAAGGGTGAATTGTAAAAGGCCGAATGGTTGAACCTTTTAGGAAAGGTAGTGTTTTTAGGTGGTTTATATATTGAGTCCAAGAAGGTATCTTTGACGCTTTACGATCTCTGCCTTACGCCCGCGAATCGCCTTTACGTAATTCCTGGAATGATGATTTATAGGTGCATGTCCTTACTCGCCTCTAAATTTGGGGCGGTTTAGTCTATCGACACAAATACCTTAAACGGGCCTTGCCTTCCCGCCCAAGCAACCCATGGATGGTGGGCCGGGAGTCCTGGACGGAAGGCTCCGCCTCGACTCGATGCATGCCGACATGGGTGATCGAGGCTTGACACTGTAAGAGTCCGCCGGTGATCAAGCGGGTGCGATCGATCGATCGATACATCGCCAGATTTAATATAGACTTTTCCATGTGACAATTTGGACCAATCACATTATTCCACGTGGAGGGTGAAATCTCAGATCGCCATAAGCCCCCCAGATCGGAGGAGCTCATCTCGAGGCCGATGTCGGATCCGAGAATTTGAATAATCTTTTCGACACGTGGTCTTCTTTAGGCGGGAACACAACCGGCCTCTATCTACCCGACCCAGTCGCCGTAGGATGACGCCATATTGTACTAGCATTAATGGGTGTAGAAACGAAGCGCTTTATCCGCCCACTACCCTTGATTCTCGCGTTATGTATTCTATAACCGCCCACAAACTCCACTCTTTCAAATCATTTGCAAGATTTACACGCATAAAAGAAGTCCAAGACCTTGACGCTTCTCATTCGCCATTATAAACTCGCAAATCTCGCGCTTAGCCTAAAGCTCAAGTAAGCCCTAAATTTACTTAAATTTTCCTTCTTATTTTTGTTTCTTGCACCTTCTCCTTAAGCCCATGTCTAGTAGCGATAGTGATTCCCAAAACAGAGAGGAACTTATCGATTTTGAAGAAGAATCGACGGAAGAAACGATTTCGGAGCGCCCCATCATTTTCTCGTGAAAGAGTCGGAGAAGAAGAGGAAGAGGAGGAGAGGAAGAAACGCCTGCTCGACCCGCCAGATCTTCACGCCAGTGGCCAGACGCCAAACTAGGATGAAGGGCCAAGGGCCATACGACCGCATGTCGAATCTCTCCCGAAAAAGCCAAAGCTATCTCGCTTCGATACGGCATTCCTTACTCTCCCGAACACATCAAAGTATCACACGGCCAAGACGTCGCCTCGCGACCTCCCTGGTTCGCACCATTTACGGCGCAATTAAAGCGAGGGCTTGGTATCCTTTCGACCCGCGCCTAATCGCCGCCCTCCAACACTACAAGATCTCGCATCACCCCACTCGCTCCCAACGGGTCGTGAGTGTAATGGGTTTCGTGGTTGGCATGTCGAATCGCCAAGGTTGAGTTCTCGGTTCGACTATTCACAAGATTTTGCCTTGGCGAGCTTGGCAGGACGTGGGATGGTATACATTTCGAAGCGTCCTTGTTAAGGGCTAAATTATAGTGATTTTTATATATATTTTCTATATCAATTTCCCTACATTCGTATGATTTTCATAGATTTCGAGCTTTATATTGAAATATTGAGTAAATGATGTTTTTAATAGTTAAATTGCAAAACATAACGAATTATGTGCTTAAATTATGATTTTATATTATTTTGGAAATATGTTACACTTTGGTATGTTTTGATCCTTGTGTAGATACTCATTGATGATGGAAAAGATGATCCTAAAGAGCTAATTTCGAGATGAGAGAGGATCAATCAAAGATATGGAAGAATAAAAGAGATAAGGAAAGAAATCAATCAAGATAAAGATGGAAATATCAAAATTTTCGGATAGTTGGATCAAGCGCCCAAATAAGGCGGATTTAGCGCCCGATCGTAACGGGCGTCCTGAAAAAAAGTAAACGGGCGCCCAGGGAAGAAAAGTTGTACAGAGAGTTTGACGGCATCCGACGAGCGCCTTGTTAGCGCTCAAGGCATGTTGAACGGGCGCCCACATAAGCGGACGGGCGCCCAACGCCGACCCAAGGCCACCGACTTAAAACTCTATTTAAAGCACAAAGCAGACCCCAAACCCTAATTCATTCGTAAATTTCTTCACATCAAAAGAGAGGCCAGCAGCCGCATCTTGAGAGTTTGAAGGCCGGTCACCCGAGCCTTGTGCTCGGGTGAACCGAGGTTAGATTAGGAGTAGTTTAGATGTTTTCTTTTCCGTTCTTGGATCCTTCAATGTATGAGACTATGTGAGTTCTTCTTGATTTATTTAATTCCAGTTTTTATTCATGATCTTGGTTCTTTTTTGTATTTTTCTATGCGATTTGTATGGCTACGTGAATAAATTGAGGAATTAGTTCACGATAGATGTTTATAATACGGAAGTTGCATAAACGTTAGATCACCATAAAGATAGGGTTTTTAGTCTTAATGATGACAAGTTAATCGATTAATTATCTAGGTTGTTAGATTCTAAAATACGGAGTTAACTCGAATCTACACCGAGTTTTGTATGAAAATCGGTTTCAACTTACGAGAGAGTAGAGATTGATAAATTGGATTTACTAAGGAATTAGAATCTGTAGTTTGAGAATAAATTCACTAAGGAATTAGGGGTTTATGTCTCGTGAAAAGGTGAAACCACAAATCGAATTAGAATCATGAGATTAACTAGATTGAGATCACATAGGTTTGTATATTGGTTGTTTGATCCCATGTCTTTAGTTTAGATTGTTTTATTTTGTTTTCTAGGTTAGATTTATTTGATTTGTTCTTTTGGTTATTTTATTTGTTCTTTCTTTCGCTTATTTCGCTTAAGAGTAACAATTTAGAGATTAGTGAAATTAGATTCAACATCCCACCCCTCGTGGCGTCCAAATAAGGCGGACGAAGCGCCCAGATCGTAACGGGCGCTCAAAAAGTAAACGAGCGCCCAGGAAGAAAAGTTGAAGAGAGTTTGGACGGCATCCGACGAGCGCCTTGCTAGCGTCTAAGGCATGTTGAACGGGCGCCCACATAAGCGGACGGGCGCCCAACGCCGACCTAAGGCCACCGACTTAAAACTCTATTTAAAGCACAGCAGCCCTCAAACCCTAATTCATTCGTAAATTTCTTCACATCAAAAGAGAGGCCAAAGCATGTGATCTTGAGAGTTTGAAGGCCGGTCACCCGAGCCTTGTGCTCGGGTGAACCGAGGTTAGATTAGAGTAGTTTAGATGTTTTCTTTCCGTTCTTGGATCCTTCAATGTATGAGACTATGTGAGTTCTTCTTGATTTATTTAATTCCGCTTTTATTCATGATCTTGGTTCTTTTTTGTATTTTTCTATGCGGTTTGTATGGCTACGTGAATAAATTGAGGAATTAGTTCATTTATAGATGTTTATAATACGGAAGTTGCATAAACGTTAGATCACCATAGAAAGATAGGGTTTTTAGTCGTTAATGATGACAAGTTAATCGATTAATTATCTAGGTTGTTAGATTCTAAAATACGGGAGTTAACCGAATCTACACCGAGTTTTGTATGAAAATCGGTTTCAACTTACGAGAGAGTAGAGATTGATAAATTGGATTTACTAAGGAATTAGAATCTGTAGTTTGAGAATAAATTCACTAAGGAATTAGGGGTTTATGTCTCGTGAAAAGGTGAAACCACAAATCGAATTAGAATCATGAGATTAACTAGGATTGAGATCACATAGGTTTGTATATTGGTTGTTTGATCCCATGTCTTTAGTTTAGATTGTTTTATTTTGTTTTCTAGGTTAGATTTATTTGATTTGTGTTAGTAATACCATCCGCAACGGAAGCGATTTATGGATCTAGATCTATAAAATACACGTAATAAAATGACTAGATCTATATCTACAAGGGGGTTGTAGATCATACCTCTTGGATCTCAAAATCCAAGTTGAAGAACCGCAATAGGATGAACGAAGGAAAGCGTGAAGAGTACCACGATCTTCCGTGACGTGTGATCCAAGCAACTCCCGTGGAAGGAATTTCGACTCGAACCCTCCCGATATGCTACCCGGAAAATCTCCAAGATTTTCCCATGACTTCTTGGTCGAAATTTTCCTTCTCTCTCTAAGAGGTAGAAGTCTAAAATTACATGTGTTATTTGGCTTGGGAGAACTCTCTTTATATAGGAGAGTAAAACTTAAGCCCCAAGGATTTTATAATTAATACAAAATCAATTATGATAATCCTATTAAATAAAAGATAATCCCATAATATTCTAGAACAAATCTAGGATAATATTTATCTTTATTTCTTTCCATAAATATTTATCCAATAAATATTTTATGCACATGTCTTATTAATCACAAGAAAACTAATTTCTTGTTCCAAAAATAAGAGGGCGCCACTTTTAAATCATGACCTAGTCATAATTAATTTTGGGCTATAACACAATTGGGCCAAGATTATGGAAAATGTCTTTTCCACATATTTAATTATTTAGCCCAACTAATTTAATAGTCCACTAAACAATTAATTCACATATCGCTTTAATAAAGTCCAACAAGAACTAAATTAATATTATTAGGATTCGACGTCCGAGAATAGCTATGCTTATATTGTGAGGCACGCGTCGGGGACCATGGACTAATAATCGCCCGATAAATCAAATAAATAATTATAGAATAATTATATTCGATAAATCAATCACAGAATATGCCACCATAATCCCGTGATCGCACTCCTCCGATTATGAGATTATATTTATCTCCTCACGAGAATAATAATAAGCGCCCATTGATATAATCATTACATATGGATTAATCCTCCATAGATCGCTCATTCTAAATCGGGAAGTTACCGTTAACCCTTTTTTAGAACCTCTTATCCTTATTTACCATTAACCCCTAGTGATCAATTAATTCATACAACTCACCGTGATCAATCAATGTGATATGAACTCGCGCGATCGATCGCTTTCTAGGATTAACAAATAAGGAATCGTTTCATCTACTTCCATAAATGGAAGGAATGGATTCCGTGATCTCGTGATAACACGTACTACTCACTCAATCCAAAGACAATGCCAAGATGGGGTAATTCGGACCATTACGACTCGCTGTAATCCTTAACCGTCAAGTCAAACTTCATACCGATTCAAGCGGCTTGATCGTGATCATCACCTCGGGATTAAGATATATCCATAAATATGATCATCCATTGATTCGATAAGACTTTCGATTACGGAATTATATCGTGAACTCTAATCAAATCGGTCCAAATTTCTATATGATATATCTATCATATATAAATGCCCCATTAGGTTCTCTTAACCGAAAGTCCGGATAAGACAATCACACCAACTGCGTGTTCGGGCGCATTAATAGCACGTTAAAGGAGAGACCCGATACTCTCGATTAACTTCACTACGGGCTAATTGTATTTTAAGTACATCTTCACTAACTCAATCCTCCGTGTATATACCATACAATCGAAAGTTAAGTGATTACATAAACGATATACTTAGGGTTTTTCAGTAGTGTAAATACTATTGTCACATCGGTGATTATGAGAATAATAAATATGAATAATAACGCCAATTCATTTATTAAATAAAACAATTACAAAAATTGTCTTTCGGGCATCACACCTAACAATCTCCCACTTGCACGTAAAGCATGTGATTAATTATTTTAGAGCACACCCTATTATTTAAAATACAACAAACTACATCTCCCACTTGCTCAAGCAATGGAGACTCATCCGTATTCTAGTACCCATTAAGCATATCATAACCATTTCAGATTCCAAAATACACTCCGAGTATGCCGTCGTAGGATAGGTCGTTGACTGGGAGTACCTACATCTAAATGTCAGCGGGTCTTAATGATTAGTCAGTTGTCGGCTCGAGACGATCCGTAGAATCAAACGTTACCGGTCCATCAAATCATGTGGTACCGAGTAAACATCGAGCCCGAGATCGACTTAACGATCATCCTCAATCGACTTAAAGTCAAAATCGATTGTATCACACATATCCAAGTTCACACATGAATATGTCCGCATATTGTTCCTCGTTCTCTTCAAGATACTAAAGGACATACTAAACTTGCTTTGTTAACCGCCGAATCTAAGATTCGATCAAAGTTGACGCTCAATAACCCGACCATCTCTTACTAGAAAGAGAATCTATCCCATTTCTCCCGATCCAAGATTTTAGAGTCATTCCTAAGGCATAGGGTAGAACTTCCTCGTTGAATGTTGCATACACATGATGCATCATCTTAACCAATAAGATGGATGGGAAACCAAATGATCGATTCTAATGAATTCGACCGAGTCAAACTCTTAAGAATGTTGTCCAAATCTCTATTGCAGAGAATTGTGGTATCGTCAGATTCTGACTTTAGATAACACACCCATGTTGATTCCAACTGGTGCAGTGTTATCCTTCACAAACACTAATTTATATATTCACTACTGCACTAAAATTGATATCCAGTCTACAAAAGACTCATCAATATTCTGGTCAAATCCACATATTGTAGAAATATATGACTTCCAATGACCGAGAGGTTTGCCTTTTATCCACAAAGGACATAAGCCTTGACAAATATCCCGTCATAAGTTCATAAGTCAATACCCTTCTGCTTCGAATGAATCCGGACTCCGCTTGTTTGGCAAGAAAGTCTCGTGGAATCACCCCTATTTTCTCGCTTTTGAACGAAATCATGCAATACCGAACTCATTCTACTCTTTTCCATGTAGATCCAATTACTCCCACTGGGCCTGAGACGCTCGGTGGTTCTACAAGAGCATGAACAGTAATTGGAGTACCGAACTCCATTCACAGTGGTTATGGCTATTAAAACCAACCTCTATTATCGTAATCCTATATCGCTCACAAAAGAGCCATAGTCATCAATCGATCCTCGGACTATAAAGTCCGCCGAACCCGTAATGGGTAATGGATAAACCATACTCCCACTACATTCGGGTGGATCGAAAATTCGATCTAGTTTAGTAGTATTTAGTGTTATCACCAACAACCGATGTTGGATGTGGTCCGATTTTAATCGCTTAGTAACTACCTTGAGTAAACGCATTTCAAGGTTTAAGGTTTTCTTGCTCATAGACTCTATCGTCGAGAAAAGGACGCAACAAAGATAATCGCCCCTTCCCAATTTCATGAATCTTATAACAAACCTTTTCTCAATGCTACAAGATATGTAACGATTGGTCACCGACCGAACGTGTTCGCTAAATTTCCAGATCTACCTTCAAGCACCGTGTGCTAAATGCTTATATTTACGGAAGTGGGGTGAACCGAATCCACACCTTATCCGTAAATTTCAAAGCATATTCTAGGTAGACTGGTTGGTCTTACATTTCAATGTAAACCGATATTTCGCTTCTAATATCTTTATTGAGTTAAGCAGTGTATTGTAGCACATCTAAAAACTATATAAGGCAATTTAACGGTTTCTCACATATTGAAAACATTTCACTATGAGGCAGGCCGAGCATCAGTCCCTAAGACTATGTGATGGCCCATTTCTGAGTATAGAATACTCTATCTCTGTTGAAAACAGAGAAATCTCAAAATATTTTGGATAAACTTACCGGAGTGTTTGAATAGTTATCGACAAGAAGTCACTACTCGGAAGCTCCTACTAACTTGTATCTTTCATCGGACTCGAAGGTCATCATGAACAAGCTATATTACTTCTTTATAACCATTATCCTTTCCCGATTGAAAGGAAACTTAGTCATTGAACCTTTGAGACAATATAACCAGATCGAGAGAAAGGAATCACCCCTGAGCCGTCTTGTGTCTTGTCTTTGTGGGACTATGCACTAACTATGGAATATGAAGAAGCGTTTATCTAAATATAGAAACCAATTGCTTTTAATGGTTTTTAAGATGTGTTTTATATACATATTTCAAAGCAATTGTGAGTGGTTTTGACTTTATCAAACAAAAAGTCCGAGTCTTGGATTCGTGATTTACAAATGGTATATTCACTTTCTATACGACAAACAAATTATCGAATAGAAGGTAAATCCATTCGCTCCAACGAATCTTAAGCAGTAAAATAAATTTTCCGCATGATATCCAAGGATTGAACCCGAGATTCATTTCCTTATTTCACTCCCACTATTCTAGCTAAAATTAATCGCCCGTTGTTTACTCTTTTAATCGTTGAATGACTCGCTACCTTGTTCTTCCAAAGAACTTAGCTCGAGAAAATCACCAAGGATTCATAGGTTGGTGATCCAAAATCACTTTCCTTATCCTATGATTTTCGATTAATTAATTTTCGGTTCACCTTTAAAGTTTTCTCGGTTTAGGTGGCTAACACTTTTAGACATATTCACCCATTCTTGACTTTCCGTGAATGGAAATAGTCTTGAACCAATGTTCGTTTGAGTAGACACTACTTTTGAACCGTGAGATGTCTATTTTGAGTGTTACTGTCGAGACTTCTCGGATTTTCTAATATACCGTAAAAACAACAAATCATAACATTAAAGCTCCCACTAGTTTATCGGTTCCAAATACCGCCTAACGAGCAATGCTTTATTTTTATGAATTTCCGATTTTTCGATTAGAAAATCTTTCGCATATAGTTCTATTGTTTTAAAAACAACAAATCATAGAAACTCCCACTAGTTCATCGATTCCAAATATCGTCTAACTAGCAACATTTCATGACTTTCCGGTTTTTCAATTAGAACGGTTACGTGTGTAGTCAGTTACACTTTTCTAATGTTCTAGAAAAACAACAAATCATAAAGCTCCTACTAGTTCATCGATTCCAAATATCGTCCAACTAGTAACACTTCATGATTTTCCAATTTTTCAATTAGAAAATTACTCGTGTAATTACTACACATTCAAAATTCACTAAGAATTTCAAAGTCCGAGATCACCTTTGGTCAAACTAAGTTTGTCTTCCGCTTGACACGACGACACTAGTGACATACCTATATGTCACTCTGGTTTTTAAAAGGCTTAAGAGAAAATATCTCTTCGAAAAATAATTGCATTATCGATTAACTAGTTCAACGTCCTAGTTACTTTCCACTTTTAACGAAGTCAATACTAGTCAATTATAAATTTTTAAGCAATTTAGTAAGGGATAAATGTAAATAAAATGACATAAATTAATTCAAGTTTAACACTACTATATTAATTTTAGGAATTGTAAACTAAAAATTAAGTCTACTCTACCATTCCAAGGTTTTAACCTCGCATCTCAAAGGTCGCCTAGTAGGGTAGTCAAAGAGATGACGGTTAAATCGAGACAATCTCATCAATGAATAACTTGTGAGAATCGTACATCCCACGAGAATCGAACATCCCTTTATGCATTGACTACCTTCCTTTTTTAGCCTAGATATTATCAAAAAATACCCATGATGAGTGTGACCTACTATATCGGATCTCTTAGGTACGCCCGAGTATGCCGCCTTAGGATAGGTCGCTGACCCGACGAGTACCCGTAAATCCTATCCTTTCGGAGACCAAGCCATGAATGTTGATAGGGGTGAACACCATCCTTAGGGGACGAAATCAAAGCGCCTCGAGGCGCCACCTTCTCTCACTTACTTGTATCTATAAGTAGAGACGTGGGGTTGGTTGTCGCCCCCCGCTCCCACTCAATAATTTGGAAGTGGTGGTGGGTTAACTAACCACGTCTTTTGATGTTAACATAAAAGCACATCAAATCAAGGATTCGAATGGTGTCGGTAACGAGGCAAGCCTACCCGCCCTATTCGTTGGAACATATGTGATACCGGACGAAGTCGGGTCAAGACGGCCCATTGAGATAAGAAGGAATCACCCCTCCGCTTCTCCGGTGTAGCTTAGTCTTGCCGGACCCCATGCATACATCACACTAGGAGGGTTAAGTCGTTTGAGCGAAGCTCGATTTGACCACCCAACCTAAAAAGCGAACGCTTTTATCCAAGATTTATTGTTCTTTGACCATCATTCAATCTCGTAGACACTACGAATTGAAAACGTGATCTCGCTTTGACTTTAAGGCGGTTCACCGAGAACACACACCAAAGGCTAACGATTTCATAACCCGCCCTCGGATCTTTAATTAGTTACTAAATTAATTAATTACCACGTATTAATTAAATTTCAACTAATTACACGAGTTTGTATACATGCCTATTTTAATTACCAAAATTAAAATTCTACATGTATGCATGGAGTGGATTTATGATATGATGCATGTCATGGCAATTCCGATTTTATATCTATTTTATGATCAAACACATAAAAATAAATTATGGAAAATTTAAACACCGAGATGGATCGTTGGCACTTCGTGAAACTAATCTATCCTAGGAAAAATAAATTACAATCTTGTTGTCTTGAGTCTTGATCTTGAATCTTGAACTCGAACACGGATCACGAATCACTAACACCGAGAGGAGAAAAGGTCTTTTTAATTAAATAAATCCAATTTATTATAACTAAAAAAATTTATTCCTATGCGGCTGTTACAAAAAAAATATTTTACAAATATTTTTTTTTTTTTATTATACACTGAGGCGGCTGCATTAATTATTTTCCAAAATTTTTTTATTTTTTTTCTTTTTCTCTCAAACGGAAGTTTAGTAAACAAATTAGGTTAACAAAACAAAAAAAAATTTGATGCTGCCGCAACATAAATAAAACCCTAGCCGCAATTTTTTATTAAACAGGACTTACAGCGACGCTTTTCAGCGTCGCAGAAATTCCTGTAGCAGTTTTTTTTAATAAAATTCATCCGTTTCTCCTCGTTCATACCTTGGGTTTCGTCTTGATCTTCAATTTTTCAGCAAGATCTTCATCTTTTCCAGCCCGGATAATCAAAATTACAATAAAAGATGCTACTTTTACATAAATTTCGAAAAAAAGACATAAAAAAAATACAATTCATATGCTCAATTGTTACTAAACAAAGGAGCTACAATAGATCTAACGAGTAAACAGTACCAACCCCAATCCATCTCTTCAACCAAGACATTCATAAGCATAAAAAATAATCATGCATGCGCCCCATTTAAAAAATTGGGACAAAAATCTACATGTTTTTCCACTCCTAGATCTAATATTTTATACGTATAAATATAGATCACCCTGGCGACTGCTACCACTGTTAGTAATACCATCCGCAACGGAAGCGATTTATGGATCTAGATCTATAAAATACACGTAATAAAATGACTAGATCTATATCTACAAGGGGGTTGTAGATCATACCTCTTGGATCTCAAAATCCAAGTTGAAGAACCGCAATAGGATGAACGAAGGAAAGCGTGAAGAGTACCACGATCTTCCGTACGTGTGATCCAAGCAACTCCCGGTGGAAGGAATTCTCGACTCGAACCCTCCCGATATGCTACCCGGAAAAATCTCCAAGATTTTCCCCTTGACTCCCCTTGGTCGAAATTTTCCTTCCTCTCAAGAGGTAGAAGTCGAAAATTACATGTGTTATTTGGCTTGGGAGAACTCTCTTTATATAGGAGAGTAAAACTTAAGCCCCAAGGATTTTATAATTAATACAAAATCAATTATGATAATCCTATTAAATAAAAGATAATCCCATAATATTCTAGAACAAATCTAGGATAATATTTATCTTTATTTCTTTCCATAAATATTTATCCAATAAATATTTTATGCACATGTCTTATTAATCACAAGAAAACTAATTTCTTGTTCCAAAAATAAGAGGGGGGGCGCCACTTTTAAATCATGACCTAGTCATAATTAATTTTTTTGGGCTATAACACAATTAAGTAAGATTATGGAAAATGTCTTTTCCACATATTTAATTATTTAGCCCAACTAATTTAATAGTCCACTAAACAATTAATTCACATATCGTTTTAATAAAGTCCAACAAGAACTAAATTAATATTATTAGGATTCGACGTCCGAGAATAGCTATGCTATATTAGGAGGCACGTCGGGGACCATGGACTAATAATCGCTCCGATAAATCAAATAAATAATTATAGAATAATTATATTCGATAAATCAATCACAGAATATGCCACCATAATCCCGTGATCGCACTCCTCCGATTATGAGATTATATTTATCTCCTCACGAATAATAATAAGCGTCCATTGATATAATCATTACATATGGATTAATCCTCCATAGATCTGCTCATTCTAAATCGGGAAGTTACCGTTAACCCTTTTTAGAACCTCTTATCCTTATTTACCATTAACCCCTAAAGTGATCAATTAATTCATACAACTCATCGTGATCAATCAATGTGATATGAACTCGCGATCGATCGCTTTCTAGGATTAACAAATAAAGGAATCGTTTATCTACTTCCATAAATGGAAGGAATGGATTCCGTATCCGTGATAACACGTACTACTCACTCAATCCAAAGACAATGCCAAGATGGGGTAATTCGCATCACAGACTCGGTGTAATCCTTAACCGTCAAGTCAAACTTCATAATCGATTCAAGCGCTTGATCGTGATCACCTCAGGATTAAGATATATCCATAAATATGATCATCCATTGATTCGATAAGACTTCGATTACGGAATTATATCGTGAACTCTAATCAAATCGGTCCAAATTTCTATATGATATATCTATCATATATAAATGCCCCATTAGGTTCTCTTAACCGAAAGTCCGGATAAGACAATCACACCAATCGTGTTTCGGCGCATTAATAGCACGTTTTAATGTCGACCTATCTCTTGTTTGCAAGTGGAACACTTCGCAAAGCTAGAGGCGGTAGGAAAGATGCCCGACCTAAAAAGACAGCACTTTAAAATTCGTGAACCGCCGGCATCAGTCGAATAAGCTCGCCTCCGGTACATCCGGGCGGACAAAGGGGTACGATCCGTTCTTCTACTCCCGCATTGACATCATCCGAGATCTTAAGGAGTCACCTGGACGAGGCTACGGTGGTAGAGTGGTCAAGGTGACTTCGCCTCGAGAAAACGCCATAAAACATCCGAGGTGCGATATGGGGTCGGGAAGGAGACCCAGAACCTTGCTCCACCAAATTCTACCGATGCGATCCCCGAGACGAATGTGGCAGGAGATAGAGGCCATGACTCTGGAGGAGCTACACGACCTTATTTTGAAGAGTCAACGAGTTGTGAGTCTTCTTTATTTCCTTGTATCTTCAAGGTTTTGTCGGACTTCAAGTTAACACAGTGTTTCTTTTTTGACTCGCCTCGGCGCGAAAGTGGCTTTGAATAGAATCGAGTCTCCTCGGCACTTTGGAGGAGCTGAATGAGACAATTGCTGTCGACCTCGGATCTCGATAAGTGAAAGCCAAGGCCAACAAGCTGGATGATCGACGCTTGAAATCGAGTCGGATCTGCTGCAGAGCACGTAAAGACCTATCTCGACGAGAGATGCCGATCTTGGCGGCAAGAAAGTCGGAGTTGGACAAACTAGAGCCGAGTGGGTTTGATCTACCAAGGCTCGAGACGATCTTCACCGAGGTCGATAGCTTCACGACCCACTTGGAAGCAAAATAAGAAGGACTTCTTGACGTCTCAAGAGTTCGATAACGACTGGCGCTCGATGAGTCAAGGCATGATGGGGATTCTCAAACGCTACTGGATCAAGTCAAGATGGTCATCCCTGACTTTGAGGTTAAAAGTATCGACAAAGCCTATTTGTATGACCCAGAGTCCATCCCAGATATGGCCGATATATCACCGACTTCAAGGCTGGCGTGTCTCTCTATGATAAGTATGTGGTCCCTTCCTTGGAAACTGATGGAGCAGAAAATGCAGAAAATGTCGAGTCGGAGGAACAGGTCGACCCTAACGCCTCGTCTTCCCACTCACCAAATTGTTCGATGTTATTTTTTGTTATCTTTTTTGAACAATTTTATTCGATTTGGTTGTAATGACTTTGATACTTTTCACTTGGTCGAACTTGTATTATTTCGATCCAATCTCGTAAACTTTTCAATTTTAATGTCTTTTCAATTCGAACCATGATTTTCCATTTGAATGTCTTGTCTTTTATTAATCATTCGCTTAGGTGCAAGTCCTTCCGGACTTAATTTCTTTGCAAATATCGCCGGGTGTAGTCCTTCGACTTAATTCCTGTGGCCCTCGAAGTGTAGTACGAGTATACGACTCGTGGTACACTTGGGTATGAGTCGACCTAGCATTGTACTGCGCCTTATGGGCTTGACTTGGCTTTTTGGTCGGAGCTCGATTCGACTCACCGCCTTGTCAGGCTTATACGGATATCGAATTAAGTCCCTACTCAACCGCCGCACATCGGGTGCTTATGATCCGGTCGAGTTGGGTATCCATCATGGGATTTTCCCATCGCTTAGCATTGTGGCTTACTGGCATGTCGGGAGTGATATAAGCACTGTCAGTGACTTGGCTTTTTTTTACCATTTTGCTATAACTCCATCGAGTCGATGATACGCAACTCGGAAGTGAATTAAGCATTGTCAATGACTTAGCTTTATTCACTTTTCCGATTTAATTTCCCCATGTCGAGGTTTCTTGTTGGTCTTTTTCTTCACTCTCTTTTCTTTTCATACGATCTTACAAACATAACGTAATTAAAAGAAAATGTGTCGAATAAAAGGCATCGGAATATAATGTCATATCGAGCTATTACAACTGATGAAAGTAGAACTGCAAAAGTCATGAGATGAAAGACAATATTTAAACAAAGTATTTTCTTTAAACATAATATTTTCTGAGGTTGGTGGCATGCCAAGTTCGAGGCACTGTGCTTCCATCCGACACCTTAAACTGATACGACCACTTTTAGGATGCACCTTTAAGATTTTATATGGACCTTCCCACCCGGCTCGAGCTTGCCTATTGGGTCCTCGCTTGTCGGGCTTCATTTTTCCTTAGTACGAGGTCTCCTACTTGAAGTATTTGTATTTCACCTCGCATTGTAATATGTGAAATCTTCCTTTTTATAACTAGCCACTCGATATGCCGCCATCTCTCTTCTCTTCGACATTATCTTTTCTTTCTTTGATCGGCAAAGATTAGTTTCGACGCTGTAAGCCAAAACCCGAGGTGACACTAGACCGATCTCCGCTGGAATCATCGCCGCATCCATAGGCCATGGCAAAAGGAGTCTCTTAGGTAGTCGAATTGGGTGTTGTTCGATATGACC